>JAWPHD010001203.1:0-347124 GCA_037043455.1 Cyrtodaria siliqua
GTCCACAAGCCTCACTTTTCTACACGATGTCCACAAACATTACTTTTCTACACGATGTCCACAAACCCCACTTTTTTACACGATGTCCACAAGCCTCACTTTTCTACACGATGTCCACAAACATTACTTTTCTACACGATGTCCGCAAAACTCACTTTTCCACACGATGTCCACAAAACTCACTTTTCTACACGATGTCCACAAACCTCACTTTTCTACCCGATGTCCGTAAACCTTACTTTTCTACACGATGTCCGCAAGCCTCACTTTTTATACACGATGTCCGTAAACCTTACTTTTCTACAACGATGTCCGCAAGCCTCACTTTTCCACACGATGTCCGCAAGCCTCACTTTCCACACGATTCCAAAAACCTCACTTTTCTACCCGATGTCCGTAAACCTTACTTTTCTACACGATGTCCGCAAGCCTCACTTTTCTACACGATGTCCACAAGCCTCACCTTTTCTACACGATGTCCACAAGCCTCACCTTTTCTACACGATGTCCACAAACCCCACTTTTTTACACGATGTCCGCAAACCTCACTTTTCTACACGATGTCCACAAACCTCACTTTTCTACACGATGTCCGCAAGCCTCACTTTTCTACAAGATGTCCGCAAACCTCACTTTTCTACACGATGTCCACAAACCTCACTTTTCTACACGATGTCCACAAGCCTCACTATTCTACACGATGTCCACAAGCCTCACTTTTCTACACGATGTCCACAAACACCTACTTTTTTACACGATGTCCACAAGCCTCACTTTTCTACACGATGTCCACAAACATTACTTTTCTACACGTGTCCGCAAGCCTCACTTTTCCACACGATGTCCACAAACCTCACTTTTCTACAAGATGTCCGCAAAACCTCACTTTTTTACACGAATGTCCACAAACCTCACTTTTCTACCCGATGTCCGTAAACCTTACTTTTCTACACGATGTCCGCAAGCCTCACTTTCTACACGATGTCGTAACCTTACTTTTCTACACGATGTCGCAAGCCTCACTTTTCCACACGATGTCCGCAAGCCTCACTTTTCCACACGATGTCCACAAACCTCACTTTTCTACCCGATGTCCGTAAACCTCACTTTTCTACCCGATGTCCGCAAACCTTACTTTTCTACACGATGTCCACAAACCCCACTTTTCTACACGATGTCCACAAGCCTCACTTTTCTACACGATGTCCGCAACCTCACTTTTCTACAAGATGTCCACAAACATTACTTTTCTACACGATGTCCGCAAAACCTTACTTTTCTACACGATGTCCGCAAGCCTCACTTTTCTACACGATGTCCACAAACCTCACTTTCCACACGATGTCCACAAACCTCACTTTTCTACCCGATGGTCCGTAAACCTTACTTTTCTACACGATGTCCGCAAGCCTTCACTTTTCTACACGATGTCCGTAAACCTTACTTTTCTACACGATGTCCGCAAGCCTCACTTTTCCACACGATGTCCGCAAGCCTCACTTTTCCACACGATGTCCACAAACCTCACTTTTCTACCCGATGTCCGTAAACCTTACTTTTCTACACGATTGTCCGCAAGCCTCACTTTTCCACACACGATGTCCGCAAGCCTCACTTTTCCACACGATGTCCACAAACCTCACTTTCTACACGATGTCCGCAAGCCTCACTTTTCTACACGATGTCCACAAACATTACTTTTCTACACGATGTCCGCAAACCTTTCTTTTCTACACGATGTCCGCAAGCCTCACTTTTCTACACGATGTCCACAAACCTCACTTTTCCACACGATGTCCACAAACCTCACTTTTCTACACGATGTCCGTAACCTTACTTTTCTACACGATGTCCGCAGCCTCACTTTTCCACACGATGTCCGCAAGCCTCACTTTTCCACACGATGTCCACAAACCTCACTTTTCGACCCGATGTCCGTAAACCTTACTTTCTACACGATGTCGCAAGCCTACTTTTACACGATTCACAAGCCTCACTTTTCTACACGATGTCCACAAGCCTCACTTTTCTACACGATGTCCACAAACCCACTTTTTTACACGATGTCCGCAAACCTCACTTTTCTACACGATGTCCACAAACCTCACTTTTCTACACGATGTCCGCAAGCCTCACTTTTCTACAAGATGTCGGCAAACCTCACTTTTCTACACGATGTCCACAAACCTCACTTTTCTACACGATGTCCGCAAACCTTACTTTTCTACACGATTGTCCGCAAACCCCACTTTTCTACACGATGTCCGCAAACCTCACTTTTCTACACGATGTCCGCAAACCTCAATTTTCTACACAGTGTCCGCAAACCTTACTTTTCTACACGATGTCCACAAGCCTCACTATTACGATGTCCACAAGCCTCACTTTTCTACACGATGTCCACAAACATTACTTTTCTACACGATGTCCACAAACCCCACTTTTTTACACGATGTCCACAAGCCTCACTTTTCTACACGATGTCCACAAACATTACTTTTCTACACGATGTCCGCAAGCCTCACTTTTCCACACGATGTCCACAAACCTCACTTTTCTACAAGATGTCCGCAAACCTCACTTTTCTACACGATGTCCACAAACCTCACTTTTCTACCCGATGTCCGTAAACCTTACTTTTCCACACGATGTCCGCAAGCCTCACTTTTCCACACGATGTCCACAAACCTCACTTTTCTACCCGATGTCCGTAAACCTCACTTTTCTACCCGATGTCCGCAAACCTTACTTTTCTACACGATGTCCACAAACCCCACTTTTCTACACGATGTCCACAAGCCTCACTTTTCTACACGATGTCCGCAAACCTCACTTTTCTACAAGATGTCCACAAACATTACTTTTCTACACGATGTCCGCAAACCTTACTTTTCTACACGATGTCCGCAAGCCTCACTTTTCTACACGATGTCCACAAACCTCACTTTTCCACACGATGTCCACAAACCTCACTTTTCTACCCGATGTCCGTAAACCTTACTTTTCTACACGATGTCCGCAAGCCTCACTTTTCTACACGATGTCCGTAAACCTTACTTTTCTACACGATGTCCGCAAGCCTCACTTTTCCACACGATGTCCGCAAGCCTCACTTTTCCACACGATGTCCACAAACCTCACTTTTCTACCCGATGTCCGTAAACCTTACTTTTCTACACGATGTCCGCAAGCCTCACTTTTCCACACGATGTCCGCAAGCCTCACTTTTCCACACGATGTCCACAAACCTCACCTTTCTACACGATGTCCGCAAGCCTCACTTTTCTACACGATGTCCACAAACATCACTTTTCTACACGATGTCCGCAAACCTTTCTTTTCTACACGATGTCCGCAAGCCTCACTTTTCTACACGATGTCCACAAACCTCACTTTTCCACACGATGTCCACAAACCTCACTTTTCTACACGATGTCCACAAGCCTCACTTTTCCACACGATGTCCACAAGCCTCACTTTTCCACACGATGTCCACAAACCTCACTTTTCTACACGATGTCCACAAACCTCACTTTTCTACACGATGTCCGCAAGCCTCACTTTTCTACACGATGTCCGTAAACCTCACTTTTCTACACGATGTCCGCAAGCCTCACTTTTCTACACGATGTCCACAAACATTACTTTTCTACCCGATGTCCGCAAGCCTCACTTTTCCACACGATGTCCACAAACCTCACTTTTCTACAAGATGTCCGCAAACCTCACTTTTCTACACGATGTCCACAAACCTCACTTTTCTACCCGATGTCCGTAAACCTTACTTTTCTACACGATGTCCGCAAGCCTCACTTTTCTACACGATGTCCGTAAACCTTACTTTTCTACACGATGTCCGCAAGCCTCACTTTTCCACACGATGTCCGCAAGCCTCACTTTTCCACACGATGTCCACAAACCTCACTTTTCTACCCGATGTCCGTAAACCTCACTTTTCTACCCGATGTCCGCAAACCTTACTTTTCTACACGATGTCCACAAACCCCACTTTTCTACACGATGTCCACAAGCCTCACTTTTCTACACGATGTCCGCAAACCTCACTTTTCTACAAGATGTCCACAAACATTACTTTTCTACACGATGGCGCAAACCTTACTTTTCTACACGATGTCCGCAAGCCTCACTTTTCTACACGATGTCCACAAACCTCACTTTTCCACACGATGTCCACAAACCTCACTTTTCTACCCGATGTCCGTAAACCTTACTTTTCTACACGATGTCCGCAAGCCTCACTTTTCTACACGATGTCCGTAAACCTTACTTTTCTACACGATGTCCGCAAGCCTCACTTTCCACACGATGTCCGCAAGCCTCACTTTTCCACACGATGTCCACAAACCTCACTTTTCTACCGATGTCCGTAAACCTTACTTTTCTACACGATGTCCACAAGCCTCACTTTTCCACACGATGTCCGCAAGCCTCACTTTTCCACACGATGTCCACAAACCTCACCTTTCTACACGATGTCCGCAAGCCTCACTTTTCTACACGATGTCCACAAACATTACTTTTCTACACGATGTCCGCAAACCTCACTTTTCTACACGATGTCCGCAAGCCTCACTTTTCTACACGATGTCCACAAACCTCACTTTTCCACACGATGTCCACAAACCTCACTTTTCTACACGATGTCCACAAGCCTCACTTTTCCACACGATGTCCACAAGCCTCACTTTTCCACACGATGTCCACAAACCTCACTTTTCTACACGATGTCCACAAACCTCACTTTTCTACACGATGTCCGCAAGCCTCACTTTTCTACACGATGTCCGTAAACCTCACTTTTCTACACGATGTCCGCAAGCCTCACGTTTCTACACGATGTCCACAAACCTCACTTTTCCACACGATGTCCACAAGCCTCACTTTTCCACACGATGTCCACAAACCTCACTTTTCCACACGATGTCCGCAAGCCTCACTTTTCTACACGATGTCCACAAGCCTCACTTTTCCACACGATGTCCGCAAACATCACTTTTCCACACGATGTCCACAAGCCTCACTATTCTACACGATGTCCACAAGCCTCACTTTTCCTACACGATGTCCGCAAACCTCGCTTTTCTACACGATGTCCAAAAGCCTCACTTTTCTACAAGATGTCAACAAACCTCTCTTTTACTACACAATGTCCGCAAACCTCACTTTTCTACACAATGTCCGCAAACCTCACTTTTCTACACGTTGTCCGCAAACCTCACTTTTCTACACGATGTCCGCAAACCTCACTTTTCTACACGATGTCCGCAAACCTCACTTTTCTACACGATGTCCGCAAACCTCTCTTTAACTACACAATGTCCGCAAACCTCACTTTTCTACACAATGTCCGCAAACCTCACTTTTCTACACGATGTCCGCAAACCTCACTTTTCTACACGATGTCCGCAAACCTCACTTTTCTACACGATGTCCACAAGCCTCTCTTTTCTACACGATGTCCACAAACCTCACTTTTCTACACGATGTCCACAAACCTCACTTTTCTACACGATGTCCGCAAACCTCACTTTTCTACACGATGTCCGCAAACCTCACTTTTCTACACGATGTCCACAAACCTCACTTTTCTACACGATGTCCGCAAACCTCACTTTTCTACACGATGTCCGCAAACCTCACTTTTCTACAAGATGTCCACAAACCTCTCTTTTACTACACAATGTCCGCAAACCTCACTTTTCTACACGATGTCCACAAACCTCACTATTCTACACGATGTCCACAAACCTCACTATTTTACACGATGTCCACAAGCCTCACCTTTCTACACGATGTCCACAAACCTCACTTTTCTACACGATGTCCACAAACCTCACTTTTCTACACGATGTCCACAAACCTCACTTTTCTACACGATGTCCACAAGCCTCACTTTTCTACACGATGTCCGCAAACCTTACTTTTCTACACGATGTCCGCAAACCTTACTTTTCTACACGATGTCCACAAACCTCACTATTTTACACGATGTCCACAAGCCTCACCTTTCTACACGATGTCCACAAACCTTACTTTTCTACAAGATGTCCACAAGCCTCACTTTTTTACACGATGTCCACAAGCCTCACTATTTTACACGATGTCCACAAGCCTCACCTTTCTACACGATGTCCACAAACATTACTTTTCTACACGATGTCCGCAAACCTTTCTTTTCTACACGATGTCCGCAAGCCTCACTTTTTTACACGATGTCCACAAACCTCACTTTTCCACACGATGTCCACAAGCCTCACTTTTTTACACGATGTCCACAAGCCTCACTTTTTTACACGATGTCCACAAGCCTCACCTTTCTACACGATGTCCACAAACCTCACTTTTCTACAAGATGTCCACAAGCCTCACTTTTCTACAAGATGTCCACAAGCCTCACTTTTCTACAAGATGTCCACAAGCCTCACCTTTCTACACGATGTCCGCAAATCTCCCTCACTCCTTTCGCCGATGTCCACAAACATTTATGCTTACAAAAATTACTATTCCCGCTGCTTGTCAAAAACAGCTTGGAAAGGACCTTTATAATCATTTTGCTTTCATTGCAATCCATTTGTTTCCATTTACTGTTGTATGTTACATTTGAATTATACTAAACTATGTTTAAACCAAAACGTTACTCTTCTCCCTGATCTCACTCTTTTCCTAATGCCATTTGGGAGTGTTTATCACAAACGTTACTCTTCTCCCCGATCTCACTCTTTTCCTAATTTGGAAGTGTAGATCACAAACGTTACTCTTCTCCCCGATCTCACTAGTTCCTAATGCCATTTGGGAGTGTAGATCACAAACGTTACTCTTCTCCCCGATCTCACTCTTTTCCTAATTTGGGAGTGTAGATCACAAACGTTACTCTTCTCCCCGATCTCATTCTTTACCTAATGCCATTTGGGTGTGTAGATCACAAACGTTACTCTTCTCCCGATATCACTCTTTTACTAATGCTATTTGGGAGTGTATATCACAAACGTTACTCCTTCTCACCGATCTCACTCTTTTCCTAATGCCATTTGGGAGAGTAGATCACACACGTTACTCTTCTCCCCGATCTCATTCTTTCCCTAATGCCATTTGGGAGTGTAGATCACAAACGTTACTCTTCTCCCCGATCTCACTCTTTTCCTAATGCCATTTGGGAATGTATATCACAAACGTTACTCTTCTCCCCGATCTCACTCTTTTCCTAATGCCATTTGGCAGTGTATATCACAAACGTTACTCTTCTCCCCATCTCACTCTTTTCCTAATGCTATTTGGGAGTGTATATCACAACGTTACTCTTTCTCCCCGATCTCACTCTTTTCCTAATGCCATTTGGGTGTGTATATCACAAACGTTACTCTTCTCCCCGATCTCACTCTTTTCCTAATACCATTTGGGAGTGTAGATCACAAACGTTTCTCTTCTCCCCGATCTCTCTCTTTTCCTAAAGCCATTTGGGAGTGTAGATCACAAACGTTACTCTACACCCCGATCTCACTCTTTTTCTAATGCCATTTGGGAGTGTAGATCACAAACGTTACTCTTCTCCCCGATCTCACTATTTTCCTAATGCCATTTGGGAATGTATTTCACAAACGTTACTCTTCTCCCCGATCTCACTCTTTTCCTAATGTCATTTGGGGGTGTAGATCACAAACGTTACTCTTCTCCCCGATCTCACTCTTTTCCTAATGCCATTTGGGAGTGTAGATCACAAACGTTACTCTTCTCCCCGATCTCACTCTTTTCCTAATGCCATTTGGGAGTGTAGATCACAAACGTTACTCTTCTCCCCGATCTCACTATTTTCCTAATGGCATTTGGGAATGTATATCACAAACGTTACTCTTCTCCTCGATCTCACTCTTTTCCTAATGCCATTTGGGAGTGTAGATCACAAACGTTACTCTTCTCCCCGATCTCACTCTTTTCCTAAAGCCATTTGGGAGTGTAGATCACATGGGTGTGTAGATCACAAACGTTACTCTTCTCCCCGATCTCACTCTTTTCCTAATGCCATTTGGGTGTGTAGATCACAAACGTTACTCTTCTCCCCGATCTCACTCTTTTGCTAATGCCATTTGGGAGTGTAGATCACAAACATTACTCTTCTCCTCGATCTCACTCTTTTCCTAATGCCATTTGGGAGTGTAGATCACAAACGTTACTCTTCTCCACGATCTCACTCTTTTCCTAATGCCATTTGGGAGTGTAGATCACAAACGTTACTCTTCTCCCCGATCTCACGCTTTTCCTAATGCCATTTGGGAGTGTATATCACAAACGTTACTCTTCTCCCCCGATCTCACGCTTTACTTAATGCCATTTGGGAGTGTGGATCACAAACGTTTGTCTTCTCCCGAAAGTTCACAAACCTCACTCTTCTTCTCACTCACAGAACTCACTCTCTACTGTCCGCACACCTTTCTACGGAGCCCCGCAGGTGACATGCAGAAAAATAATTTAAAGCGTTCGCACGCTCTGCTACAGGTATTATTACAGGTATGGCAACAATTACGCCATAAGAACACGCAGATTATGTTATGGGTAGCGTGCCTAATATAATCCAAGACTAGCATTATGATTGTTATTGAAAATCACTTTGTATGCACTATTATATCTAGTAGTCTTACATGTATATTGTATGGCAATTAACGATCGGAAGTATAAACAGTATGCATTTAACTAATTAAAATACTTTGCCGTTGTTCAATATGCCTAAAATATGAGTGGAAACATCTAAAATATTAGTTAAATACTTGGAGTAGTAAACATTTAAATGTAAGTCGTCTTTGTCAAGAAGAGTACCAATAAGTACACGGAATAGTAAACATTTAAATCATGTAAAGTCATCTTTACCAACAAAATACCAATAAATAACAATATACGTATGAGTGGATTAATTGGAATAGTCAATACTTAAATCATGTAAAGTCATCTTTACCCACAAAAATACCAATAAATATCAATATGAATGGAATACTTGGAATAATAAACTCCTAAATCGTGTAGGTCAAAACGAGTACCAACAAATATCGATATATTATATTGATTGGAAAATTAAATACGCTAAAACGACTTCACTGCCTAAAACAAGTAGGAAATATTAAAACATGTTTTTTAAGAAATACTATGCAATTGCTCATCTTATGTACTCGATTAACAATTCAATTGGTAGTTATTATGACACAAAAATTAATACAACGCTACGTCATGATAAGTACCATTATTACATGTGTTACTATATATAGTAACATTTCGCGTAATACGGGCATTATCTATGCGGTCATATTACACAAGCGCGTGAAACGGCGGGCCAAATAAAACATATGGCGGGCCGAATATCCATATTAATTCTAGACGTTACATACATTTAGCATTAAAGAATAGATATTTGTTTTAATACAGTAAAATCGTGCATCGACACGTGCATCCAACGACAACTGCGTCGGTTGAAAATGGCAGCCAGAATGCTCGCTACCCTGTCCAGATTACCATAGTGTACGCAGGAGATCGACAGAAGAAGATACAAAGTTGAGGATGGATATTAATGAAATTGTGGAATAATGAAAAACAAGAACGATTCATTCTAAATCTAAATATGACGTGAAAAAAATGTGTGACTGGCTCGGAGATGTTGAACGGCTCGAGGAAAACCAACCTGAAGAACTAAATAAGCATTTAGAACTTTCTTTTTTTCTTACCATTACGAAAAAAGATGAATCAAGGGCCAAACATTCTTTCTTTTTGCGTCTGTCATGCGATAATTTGGAATAGAAAGCAGTCAGTTTCGTATATATATATATATATAGTTTTATCAAATTGTTTTATTTTGATACTTTGATAAGAGTTTTTATAACCATAATCTCAAAATTCACAAAGCACTGCTGCACTTTGCCATATCTGCACTTTGCCATATGAAAAAGTACACGTGTAGCACTGCGTCATACCTTGCGACACACTATGCCATACTGCAGCAGTAAGCCATTTAAGCTGCAGCAGTGAGCCATATAAATGGCATACTACAGCAATATTGCATACTGCGTTTTCACATAGCTATCTCGCATGACATCAGACTGTGGTATGTATAAAATATTGGCAAAAACAACAACACGTATACAGTAAAGTTCGAGAAGCCACAAAGCTAATTGCAACACAAAGCACGATGTGGGGTGTAGATGTTGGGGTGGGGTGGGGTAGTGGGCAACCCATACGCGGTGATCTTGTGACGTTCCAATGCTATTTTAATTGCAATGTAACATATATGTGTTTCGTTAATATTAATTTGTCTATGGTGGGTGACTTCAGTGAGAAATAGTGCTGCAAGTATTATAAAGTCTATCCATCCTTTTTCAAGAACATTTTCTGAAAAACAGTCGCCCTCAACGCTGAAACGATATAAGTAAGCTAAATTATTTTATGCTTTCCATTGATTTATATAATTTTTCTCAGTGAAAAAAAAGTGGTAATCCACTGAAATTACCATAAATAAATGTCACTGTTTTTGGAACTACTTTTTCTATAGTGATTTTCTCCTTTCGAAAAGTTGTTATTATTATTACTACCTCAGTTTGCTGATAGTTGTATGTTTGCCGTGATAACTATATATTTCATAGATTTTTGCATAAACTTTGATGTTTATTTCACGATTTTTATTTTTAACTGAAATAAACAATTTCGGAAATATTTGTTGTCGTGTATTAACTATTGATCTGTAGTGAAACGGTTATATTGGGGCTAACAGTGGGGAATACACATGTGAAATAGACACAAAATCACCGATGGAAGAATAAAATTAAAAAAATAAAAATGTCAATGGAAGATGCAACTTTATTTCATCTCATCAGTGCATCTTCGTAGCCACTCGTGAGAAAACTGTTTTTGGAGCTCACTACATGAAATAAAGTTGCATCTTTAGCCGAGTCTTCTGTAAGTCGAGTCTGCTAACCCTATGATTACATGTATTTAAGCCCGAGGCGGCATTGTGGGAATAATCATGTTTCGTCTGGAATTGTTACACTGATATCAGTTTCATACGATACGACGGTGATTGCTCCATCTTTTAATATAACATGAAGATCAATGATGCAGTTGGGGCGCAACTATCGACCAATATCATGAATGTAACATCTACTTACATGTCTATTTTTGTACCGACTTGTTGAGTTCAGGCTTTTGTTTGTGAATTGCATGCACAATAAAATATTCATCAGGGCATCAGGTGTTTTAAAAGCTGAAACTTTTGAAGACAGTGTCGCAGAAAATAGATCATTCGGGATTTGATATATCGATCTTGTTGGCATTATATCACCTGTATTTATAATATAGTTTAACCAATTTACATGTGGGCTTTTATCGTCAAGGTCCATGACTAGATATTAAGCGAAATCGGGTTGCAGGAAGTAGGTTATCTGACGTCTGTTTGGTTAATATTGCTCCAGAAGCCTTTTATGCCTCCACCACCGAATGGTGAGGGGGCATACAGCGTTAACCATGTCCATCTCTCAATCAAAGTGTCCGTCCCAAAATGTGTGTGTGTATATCTCCTCCCACAGTTTCCAACCGCTTGTTTTACGCTTGTTTTACAGGATGTATACCTACGATGTGAAGATGTGCACAGCGATTCTGCGTCAAAGTTGACCTTGTATTACTGGAATTAAGGGCCTTATGCTGTGTTCAGGCGAATGAACACATCATTCATCTTGCCGCATGAACACAACATTCAATTCACCTTGCCGCATGAACACAACATTCACCTTGCCGCATGAACACAATGAACACAACGTCCACCTTGCTGCCTGAACACAGCATTCACCTTGCCGCATGAACACAGCATTCACATTGCTGCCTGAACACAATGAACACAGCATTCACCTTGCCGCCTGAACACAACATTCACCTTGCCGCCTGAACACAACATTCACCTTGCTGCCTGAACACACCATTTACCATGCTGCCCGAACGCAACATTCACCATACTTCCCGAACGCAGCATTCACCTTTCTGCCTGAACCCAACATTCACCTTGTCGCCTGAACACAGCATTTACCTTGTCGCCTGAACACAACATTCCCCTTGCCGCCTAAACACAACATTCACCTTGCTGCCTCAACACAACATTCAACTTGCCGCATGAACACAATGAACACAACATCCACCTTGCCGCCTGAACACAGCATTCACCTTGCCGCATGAACACAGCATTCAGATTGCTGCCTGAACTTCCAACATTCACCTTGCCGCCTGAACACAGCATGGCTGACATGTTGATACGATAATTAAATAAGATTATTACGATAATTGAATAAGTCGTCTAGCATTGACCGTGTAATATGTGGACGCATTAAATTATGCATGTTTGAACTATTAATTGTATGCACTATTAGTTTATGTTTTACACAACTTATTATAGTACCGCAACTACCACGATGTTTGAGCTGATGATTCTCACTAATTACTGTCGTTGATTTGTCATAATGATGTCGACTACTTATTAGTGTGGTGATGATAAACAAAACAACAGTGATGATGTTGATATAATTATTATGTGTATAATTAGTTATATACGAGTAGCGTAGATTAGAAAGTGTTTTCCACTTATGGTGATTTTGATTTGTCATACAAATAACTATTATGTATATGTGATGATGATATTGGTAACAACACTGATGTGAGTGATACAATACGTTAAAGACGAGTAGTTATAAATAAACTAGATTGTCATAATGATGATGTAATACTAAAACTTTCATTAGAGACGCTCATGAGGCTTATTATGGGGATACGACAGATATGATGTGCAAAATGTTCAAAAGACAAATTAATGTTTATGTGATATGATGAGATGACTTATCATTAGCAATAACTTTTATGATTAGAGTTAAAGTGTTGTCTACGATAGAACGATGTTGTTGATGATGATGATGATGATGGTAAAACATATTGACTAGTTATTGTAGATCAGTCGTAATGTGGATCCACTATTTTAACATATATTTAACCGTGAAAGCTATTACATTGACAAAATCGAGTCTTGTGGCCGTGATCAAAAGAGCCTTTTTAAAGTAACAAAACATCTTCTAGGCAACACAAATGAAGTTATCTTACCAGCACACTTATCATCCAAGGAACTGGCTCAAGATTTTAGTGATTTTTTCGTGAACAAAGTTGAAACTATAAGAAATAATATATCTTCTCAAGTTACGGGATATTTCAATACAATTGATATGGTCAATTCAAAAGAACATTTCCAGGAATTTGAACCAGCATCAGAAACAGAAATTTCAAAACTAATCGCAAAGTCGGCCAACAAATCGTGCGAACGTGATCCTATTCCAACATGGTTACTGAAAGAATGTTCAAAAGAACTAGTTCCCATAATAACTGAAATAGTAAATGCATCTTTAGACACTGCGCATGTACCAATATCATTTAAAAGCTCGCGCATCAGACCTCTCCTGAAAAAAGAAACTTTGGACCCTAATACACTCAAGAATTATAGACCAGTGTCAAATCTACCTTATGTGTCTAAGATTTTGGAGAAGGTTGTAGACTCACGCTTAGAATTCCACATGGAATCAAATAATCTGCATGAACTCAACCAATCTGCATACAGAAAATATCACTCTACCGAAACCGCAATTCAGAAAAAACTGAACTGATTGTTTTTACATCCGAGCGCAACTCAAATGCAGTTTCAAACATTACAGTAAAAGTAGATAAGTCCGAAATAACACAGTCAGCTAATGTAAGAAATCTAGGAGCTTTCTTAGACTCCAAGATGAACATGGAGCAACATGTTAACTCTGTGTGCAGATCCACCTACGCTCAGTTACGGCAAATAGGTCGCATTCGACAATATATTAACACAGATGCCACGAAATCTCTGGTCAATGCTTTAGTTACATCACGGCTTGACTATTGCAATGCGCTTCTGTACGGGGTCCCTCAGTACACGATTAACAAACTGCAAACTGTTCAAAATACTGCCGCCCGCATAATAACCAGAACATCAAGGTTCAGTCACATCACACCAATATTAAAGGATCTCCATTGGCTTCCCGTGCAATATAGAGTGAAGTACAAAATTCTTACCCATACATTCAAAGCTCTTCATGGCCAATCACCAGTATATATCAAAGACATGATACAAATTTACAGACCAACACGAAATCTACGCTCAGCACATCAATCATCGACACTGGTGGTTCCATCAAAAAGTAAACAAGTGAAATACGGTGACGGGTGCTTTACATCAGCTGCGCCTACATTGTGGAACTCATTACCATCAAATATTAGAGACTGTGAAACACTTCAAAGTTTCAAGAGACAGTTAAAGACCTTTTACTTTTTGCAAGTCTACGGCCGCCTTATCTAAACAGTTTGCAGCGCATGGCGCACCGAGCTCACTCGGCAGTCAATCTGTTCAGGCAGCAGACCTTAATATCAATTACTGTGACATTGAAAGTGCGAGTTCCTTGCTAGTAGTTTTGCAATAAAAATTAAACAGTTTTCTTATAGCATTTTTTAAAGATTTAACATTTTTAATTTGTATGTTGCTGTTATTACTATTTTTATTGATCCGATTCTTAAAAGTATATATTCAATGTATATTGTTAGCCTTAATGAGTCGATTTTTAACAATATTCTGTTTTAAGTTTTTAGTATTTAAACAATGTAGTCTTAATCGTAATAATTCATTTGATTTTTGTGACCTTATATTATGTGTTTTAATATTCTTAAAGCTTTTGAGGTTGTTTTTTTTTAGTGTTAATTTTCATACTAGTAGTGATTTTCTGCCTTTATTCCTGTGATATTTTATGTTTATTGTACAGCGCCTTTGAACGTATCTTATGTATGAAAAGGGCGCTATATAAGTTTGGTATATAATAATAATAATAATAATTCACTAGGGGTGCTGATGATTTATTATGTCCATCCGACTTGTATGAAATGTTACATTATTGTCGATATCAAATATACAGTTACTTATGTTGATTAGATGTTGTATGAAAAGTTATATTATTGTCGATATCAAACATATAGAGAATCAGGCTATGCTGAACAGTTACTTATGTTGATTAGAAGACATACTTGTTATCACACCTGAGAATAGTAATTACTATGATTAGAGGTTATGAAGATGGCGACAATGCCTTGTAGTTTTTGATGGTGTTAACGATGTTGGTGTGACGATGTTGGTCATGTTGTTCAGATATGATACTGATTATTACTTGCGGCCTTGTTAAGGGCATTGAAGGTGTCATTAAGCATGAAGTTAATATGTTTTCGTGTAGAAGAAATTGTTATGGCGTTGTATATTACCATGCTAGCTATCTGTGAATAGTAATTATTATGATTAGAAGTTATGAAGATGGCGACAATGCCTTGTAGTTGTTGATGGTGTTAACGATGTTGGTGTGACGATGTTGGTCATGTTGTTCAGATATGATACTGATTATTACTTGCGGCCTTGTTAAGGGCATTGAAGGTGTCATTAAGCATGAAGTTAATATGTTTTCGTGTAAAAGAAATTGTTATGGCGTTGTATATTACCATGCTAGCTATCTCAATCGTCTTCTTTGTTAATGTTTACGTGTAAATTTATATTATCCTGTATGCACCATTCCTAAGCTACTCCAAACTACCTCCTGTTTTTCTTTCCCTTTTACATCCGCTATGTTCTCTCATTTCTACTTTTTTTTCACTAGCACGTTCGCTCTTCCTCTTTTTATTTGCATGGAAGATATGTCCTTGGTTTATGTATGCTCTTTCGAGCAGTGCCTCGAGAATGTTCGATGTCCTTTTTACGCGTACACTCTGTATATCGACATGCTGACGACAGTCTTGTTCCTGTTTCTATTATTGACAATTACATGAACCGTTCTAGAGACAATGCTGTCGTCGTTGTGTCGACTTACAGATTAAATCAAAGTATGTTTTGTGTTAGCTTACACCTCCTTCTTCTCCTCCAAATATATGTTTCCCCTCTGTGCTTGCAATCAATTTTATTCAACATGTATACAACTGAAAAATTGCATCGCTTGATAAAACGACCATACACACGCCTAATCACAGGTAAAAAGTATCTGGAAACAATTATTTTGCAAAATGCACCATGTTTGCTTTTTATATCATAACGTTAATAACTTGGCTATTAACAATTCTTCAAATGGCAGGCGACGTTCATCCAAATCCTGGCCCGATTCCTGGCCCAAGTAGCGCCAACACTTCATCTAGCTCAAACTATACCCACGACAGTACGTCACTTTTTTTATCCGATTCCCTAAACTTCTCACACAATCTGTCGGTTATACATTACAATGTACAAAGCATTTTAGCTAAGATGGATATCTTAAAAACGGAGCTTTACCAATTTGATATATTAACTTTTTCCGAAACCTGGTTAAATGATTCGGTTGATACTAATGACCTCACTTTTCCGTCTTTCCACACACCTGAACGTAAGGACCGTCTCAGTGATAGTCATGGCGGTGTTATGGTATACATCAAAAACTCTCTTCATCATGTCCGTAGAAAAGACCTCGAACTCAACCACCTTGAATGTATTTGGATAGAGCTTTGTCTGAACAAAAAACGATTATTGTTAGGTACATTTTATAGACCACCTAATTCCGACGCTTTATACAATAGTAGTATAGAAGACTCAATCAACATTGCAGTTGATACAGGCATTAAGGATATTATAATTGTGGGTGACTTCAACTACAATATGCTTTCTCAACAAACCGCACGAAAAGTTAACTCACTATGTCAACAATTTGGCCTTGAACAGGCAATTAAGGACGCAACTCATTTTACCGAGACCTCGGCTTCTCTTATTGATCTCCTTCTTGTTTCCGAAACAAATAGTCTAATTACTAGTGGAGTTGCCGTGCCTTTTCTAGACCAGGACATAAGATATCATTGTCCAATCTACGGCATTTTTAAGTTCAAAAAGCCACAGGAAAAATCATTTACACGGCGGATTTGGTTATATGAACAAGGCGATTATAATCGCATGAGAGATCATGCTACAATGACTAACTGGAACGTCTTAATCCACGATGATATCAATATATATGCACTTAATATAACACACAGGATTACTGACTTGAGTAACCAGTTCATTCCTAATAAGACCGTCCGAATAAGGCATTGCGAGCCTTCGTGGATAAATAATAACATCAAACGCCAAATCAGGGCTAGAAAACGTGCCTATAAAAAAGCTAAACAAACCAAATCTGAATACCATTGGAACAAATTTAAATTGTTACGTAATAAAGTTATTTCAGAAATTCGTACCTCCAAGCAACTATGCTTTGATAATATTGCAAATAAATTAACAACTATAAATACTTCATCCAAGGATTGGTGGAAAACTCTCAAATCACTTATAAAACCTAACGAAAAATCATCATTACCTCCCCTCAACAATAACGGTTCCATAATTACAGATGATTATGGAAAGGCAAATATCTTGAATGATTTCTTTCAAAATCAAACTTTATTGAACGACAACAATACCGATCCTCCCAACTTCGAACAAGTCATTACACATTTTACACTCGATACACTTACGCTGCTAGCTGATGAGGTTCGTCAGGTCCTACTATCATTACCTTCCGGGAAAGCAACTGGCCAAGACGAAATAAACAATCGGGTTTTGAGGGAACTTGCTAATGAGCTCTCTGTCCCACTATGTGATCTCTTTAATAAATCAATTGTCTTAGGCATTTTCCCAGATACTTAGAAAGAGTCCTTTGTATGTGCAGTGTTTAAAGCAGGTGATCCATCACAAGGTCATAATTATAGGCCTATTTCGCTTTTGAGTGTCATTGATAAAGTTTTTGAAAGACTACTTTTCAAGCATATTTTCAATTTCTTAAGAGATGTTAACTTTCTTTCTGCTTTTCAATCAGGATTTATGCCTGGCGATTCTACTATTAACCAACTCACATACTTGTACAACTCTTTTTGTCAGGCAATTGACGCCGGAAAGGAAGTTCGGGTAGTATTCTTTGATATAAGTAAAGCATTTGATCGTGTTTGGCACAAAGGTCTCTTGTTTAAACTCAGGACTGCTGGTATTTCTGGTCATATTATTCAACTTATTGCAGACTATCTTAGTAACAGACGACGACGTGTGGTTATTCCTGGACAAAAATCTAAATCGAACAAAATGAAAGCCGGTGTACCACAGGGTTCTATTTTGGGCCCCCTTCTCTTCCTTGTATATATTAATGACATTGTTTCAAATATTAATTCAAACATTCGTTTATTTGCTGACGATACTAGTTTGTACCTTATTATTGACAAGGATAGTGACGTCATAAATACTGCGAATATAATTAATCAGGACATCCAAAAAATAGTTGAATGGGCGGAGAAATGGCTAGTTACTTTCAACCCTTCTAAAACTAAATCCATGTTAATATCTCGCAAAAGAAACCCACCTTATCACCCACCCCTTGTAATGTCAAATGAACAAATATCTCAAGTATTCTCCCACAAACACCTTGGTATCAATCTCTCGAATGACTGTTCCTGGCATTCACACATCGAATATATAAAAGATAAGGCATGGAAACGTATTAATATCATGCGTAAACTCAAATTTCAGCTTGATCGGAAATCTTTAGAAGTTATTTACACTTCTTTCATCAGACCTCTATTAGAATATGGTGACGTCATCTGGGACAATTGTACCAATTATGAAAAACAAGACCTTGATAAAATCCAGAACGAAGCTGCACGTATAGTCATAGGGGCAACACAATTGGTATCTATCCACGACCTTTACAAAGATATTGGTTGGGAAACACTTGAGACTCGAAGAAGTAAACACAAACTTATACATTTATATAAAATGGTCAATAGTGCAACTCCTCCTTATCTTACATCACTAGTACCCCCTATGGTCAGTGCAGCATCAAATTATAGGTTAAGAAATTCAGATGACTTCCAAGTACCATTCTCTCGTACACATTTATATTCAACTTCTTTCCTACCTTCTGCTATTCGGGAATGGAACAATCTCCCTGTTGACGTACGTAACTCCAGCTCTATTATTACCTTTAAGCAACACCTCAATCGTGACAAAATTCTAATTCCTAAATATTATTGCACGGGAAATAGAAGAGCACAGATACTCCATGCACGCTTACGAACAAATTGTAGTTCTTTGAACGAATACTTATTCAATAAAAGCATCGTCGAATCTCCCCTTTGTAGATGTGGAGGGGTTGAGAGTACTAACCATTTTTTCTTGGAATGCCCATTATACGATAATGCACGTGTGACCCTATTACAGGAACTGAATCTACTGTGCCCTGTTACCTTAAATAATGTACTATTTGGCGACTTAAGTCTTTCATACGATGTGAATTCAAATATATTTAAATCGGTCCAGAAATACATATTGACTAGTAAACGGTTTTAGGGGAGATGCAGGCAAGACGAACTTGTTTCATTGGTGTGCTCCAAAACGCCTAACCCCTAGCGGCTATGTCTTCTGTGCGAATCCCTTCCTTTATTTTTTTTTATAGGTTTTTCCTTGCTACCTTTTTCCACTTTTCTTAATTCATACCCATATTATTTTCGTTATTTTCGTTTCTGCATTCTCTAATGTAAATCGATTATTTTCTTATTCCTTAAATTGTTGCTACATTTTTTTCTCCTTTTAGTGTTATCATTATTTCTATCGATTGATACAAGCATATTTATATTTCAAATATACCGCTATCTTATCCTTACCATATTCAACCAGTGGATAAGAACTCTATAAGATTTTATCTTTCGTTCTGATCCTTTTGTTTTTGTGTACAAATTTTGTGTATTGTTGTAACTATTTGGAAATAAAATATGTTTAAACCAACACAGCATTCACCTTGTCGCCTGAACACAACATTCACCTTGCCGCCTAAACACAACATTCACCTTGCTGCCTGAACACAACATTCAACTTGCCGCATGAACACAACATTCACCTTGCCGCTTGAACACAATGAACAAAGCATTAACCTTGTCGCCTGAACACAACATTCACCTTGCCGCCTAAACACAACATTCACCTTGTCGCCTGAACACAACATTCACCTTGCTACCTGAACGCAGCATTCACCTTGCCGCCTGAACGCAGCATTCACCTTGCCGCATGAACGCAGCATTCACCTTGCCGCCTGAACGCAGCATTCACCTTGCCGCCTGAACGCAGCATTCACCTTGCTGCCTGAATGCAGCATTCACCTTGCCGCCACCTTGCCGCATGAACGCATCATTCACCTTGCCGCTTGAACGCAGCATTCACCTTGCCGCATGAACGCAGCATTCACCTTGCCGCATGAACGCAGCATTCACCTTGCCGCCTGAACACAGCATTCACCTTGCCGTCTGAACACAGCATTCACCTTGCTGCCTGAAAGCAGCATTCACCTTGCCGCCTGAAAGCAGCATTCACCTTGCCGCCTGAACGCAACATTCACCATGCCGCCTGAACTCAGCATTCACAGCATTCACCTTGCCGCCTGAACACTTACATTCACCTTACCGCCTGAACACAACATTCACCTTGCCGCATGAACACGGCATTCACCTTGCCGCATGAACACAGCATTCACCTTGCCGCCTGAACACAGCATTCACCTTGCTGCCTGGACACAACATTCACCTTGCCGCATGAACACAACATTCACCTTGCCGCATGAACACAGCATACACCTTGCCGCCTGAACACAACATTCACCTTGCCGCCTGAACACAACATTCACCTTGCCGCCTGAATACATCATTCACCTTGCCGCCTGAACACAGCATACACCTTGCCGCCTGAACACAGCATACACCTTGCCGTAGCATTCACCTTGCCGCATGTACACAGCATTCACATTGCTACCTGAACACAACATTCACCTTGCTGCCTGAACACAACATTCACCTTGCTGCCTGAACACATCATTCACTTTGCTGCATAAACACAGCATTCACCTTGCTGCCTGAACACAGCATTCACCTTGCCGCATGAACACAACATTCACATTGCTGCCTGAAAACAACATTCACCTTGCTGCCTGAACACAACATTCACCATGTTCCCCGAACACAACATTCACCTTGCCGCATGAACACAACATTCCCATTGCTGCCTGAACACAACATTCTCCATATTTGAGTTGCAATTTGTGTTCAACTACAACGTCTTATGCTGTGATCTAGTGGATCCGGAGACCATGATTTTCGAGCAAACCTGGCGATATTTGGTTCCTTGTGTGTGTTCTTAGACAAGACCCTTTCCCTACCATTGAACTCCTGAAGGGGACGTAAACCGGACTGTCCCGTATATTTAAGAAATAGAACATCGTTTACTGTGAAATATCGTTTAATATATCACGGTTTGGTGTTCAATTGTAAACAATAATTTCACGAGCCCGAAGTTATTGTTTACAATTAAACGACAAACCGTGATATATTATAGATAATTCACCGTAAACGATGTTCTATTTCTATTCTAATACCCCTAAAATGTGAAAATAACGCGCACATCTGAAATCTTTCACATTGCGTTGCTTACTCTCCTAACGTTGCATACGTTACAATGAGCAATGCGCAATGCTTATTCTCCTAACGTTGCAAAAATTACAGTGATATATCGTTCAATATAACGAGATACTTTAAACTAGGCTATATAGTGCGGGTGTATTAGAATTGAGTATATAATCCGAGCACGTTAAAGAACCATATGCATCTATTCACCAGTAAGAATACGTCATGGCTCCCAGATTTCCTTTTTATCCTTCCTCCCTCCCTAAGAGGGATCGAAATAACCTAAACAATGTGTTGACGGGCGGTTAAACAGTTCAAGAACACCATACACCATCTTCACTATATATATTCTACGCCGGATCTCGTTCTCCACAGTGATCAGATGATTTTATTCCCATTGATGCTATTAAACTATGATGACACTAATAAACCACTACTGTATGAGAATAAATCGAAGTAATAAATGATATAACATTACATTTTCCAACCTGGCAACATATACTCGTCTTGTCTCATTGATGATTTTTATCACATAACATATGACGTCTAAGAGTTTAATAAAACCATGACTTATTTATCGTATTACACAATAGTGTATTAATTATGCAAATAATGACAGATTCGCTGTGTTTGTATACAGTAAAACATTTAGGAGCATTTATCAGACCTACATGTTTGAAATCTTATGTTATAAAATGCACGTAAACAACGTTAACTATTCGGTGCTTTAAAGCTAAAGTCCCTTTGCTAAATTCGGATGCCGCCTTTTAGGTGTGTCTTTATTTGTAATTTCTTGTTCGACACCTCATTACACTTTCCAGTCATTTACTTTGAAGACATCGATCATTGCACATCGTACGTTTTTACATGTAGCACTACAATTTACAGGAAAAGTGTTAGTTTCTTTCTGGGTTCGAACACACGACCTTCTGATTTACTGTCAGGCGCTCTTATCACTGAACTATGAGACTTCTTGAGAGCACATATATTTAGTAACGTGTATTACGATGCAAACATACTAAAATACTTGTAAGCACCTCCAGATGAATCAGTATAGTCCATCATGTCGAACATGTAAATTAACCACTATATTTTATCTAAGGAAACTATGATTCAGTCTGAAAAAATCTTTATCTCGATATTTTATTAAGCGCTTGATAAGTGTATGCTCTCGTGTCCGCGTTATTGCGTGGTGTATAGTTAGTGTCTCATGCATGCTACAAGGTATCAACACATATCGGCGGTATAGGTAGCCATGGCTCTTCAAGATTTCAAGATTTTCAAGATTTTTATTTGAAGTCTAGGCTCATTATGAGCATCAGACAGAACAAAACATAGTATAACATCAGTGATAACAAGCAAGGTTTTATGCAAGCGAAAATAGCTAACGAGAGAAAATAGCATTATTTCTGGGTAGGAACTGGGAACAAAGTTTAACATAATAACAGACCAAGTCACGGGTGTTAAAACAATATTCAAAAAAGAATTGTCACGGAGACGTAAACACGGCATGACCGTTTTTTTTACCAGACACTTTCTTCCCAATTTATGCTACGCGAATCCGTGACATGCCTTACACATTGATTACATATTCACCTTTGTAGCACGACGTCAGCACAGAAATAGAATTACTCATATGTATGGGATGCGTTTGCGTTAGCGTGCATTACAACACCGATAAACTGTTCATTGCTACCATGTGTAATTATAAGATTGCGTTATCAAAGTAAAAAAACTCAAAGAAACTATTCATTACTACCTTACCATGTGCGATTACTAAAACAATATAAGAGTCGCTGCCGTTCCGGCAGCGAATGACATAATAAAAAACAATGGAATGATCAGTGAGGTATGAATAAATGGAAAATGAGTTACCATATAGATATAGATAATTAAGTTATCTAAAGGCTGACATTATGTTTTTACAGAATAATGATAATTTTAACAGGGTTGGGTTATCATTACTATTCATCAATTGAGAGAATTTAATTGGGTGTATAAAATAGTCATCATCAATGTATTTCTTTCTATCTACTTTGACATGTGAGCACTGGAAAGATAATGTAGTGTTATTTGATAAAGACTATATCTTAACATCACTGCGCATGCTCATCTTCAGAGATTCACGGTGAGTCACTCTTGAAATAAAAGTTAGAGACAACATGCTTTTTGTGAATCCTTACAAACCATAGAATACAACATGGTGTCAGAAATTGTGTGGATAATTGAACATTAGAAAATCTATCTCTATTGGATTAACTGGTTAATACATTTGTATAACAACATTCGCAATTATGGATTTAAGCGGTATTTCTCACCCTGCCATAAACTGGGAATTATCAAATTTACCAGAGGAATTGGACAAATTCCGGATGCATGTGGAACTTATATTCACTGAACATCTTAAAGCAAAATCCGAGGAAGAAAAGGTCTCCTACCTACTCCTATGGGTAGGAGAACAAGGCAGACAAGTGTATAAAACGTGGACTGGCATAACAGCAGAGGATGCCAAAATACTAAATACATACTACGCGCGATTTAAGAAGCATGTCCAGCCCAAATTAAACCCAATATTTGGACGGTATCGCTTTAACAATGAAATACAGGGCACGCACAAGATCGACGCGTTTGTCACACGCCTCAGAATCAAAGCTCAGGACTGCAACTTCAAAATAGGTGATGTCCACATGACAGATGATATGATACGTGACAGAATCGTCTTCGGATGTTCAAGCCAAAAAGTGCGCGAAAAGCTCATCATTGAGGGAGAAAAATTAACCATGGACAAAGCCATACAAATAGTGCAGAACTATGAGTATTGCCAACAGCAGTTGAATTCCATGGCAATGACAAACAACAACGTAGACGCAATCAATAGACGGACGTCTGGAGCATATCCTAAGACCATGCAACACCAGATTAGACCAATTACACACGACAACGATCATCAGCACACGACGAAACCACAAGACAACGCCTCAAGAACTGCATATACATATAAAACGTGGAAATTGTTGTGGGCCTAATCACTCCAAAAACAAATGCCCGGCTTTTGGAAAAACGTGTCATAAGTGTGGCAAACTAAACCATTATCAGCAACTGTGCCGTTCATCTAGAAATGTGCATGAAATAGCAAACAATTACGAATCAAATGGTGCATATGGGTTTGGCTATCATGGATATAATTCACAGGACACGGACGATTATTATATTGACATGGTAAGCAGTTGTTCTACTTTACCAGACCGTGCTTTTGCCCATTACTTGTTGGCCCAGAAAAATCCACCACAAAGTTCAAGGTAGACACAGGCAGTGGAGTGAATATTTTGCCGTATTCACAGTTCCTATCACTGAACACCAAATAACCCTTAGAAACCCCTCAGCACAAGTTAACTTCATACAGTGGAGACCTAATTCCAGTAATCGGAGTTGTCAAGCTGGCCTGCTGCCACGATGACCGGGTTATCGAGTCACTATTTTATGTAGTGGAAATTTCCGCCCCTCCGCTAATTGGCCTACAGTCGTCAATTGACCTTGGCATGATCAAATTAACTTACTCTGTTGATACTACCACGCCTTGTACCCCTTCCCTCAACAAACAGTCAATTTAAAACGAATTCGGGGATTTTTTTAAAGGGATAGGTGTAATTCCTGGCGCTTGCAAGTTGCATCTCAAGGATAATGCGGTACCTGTTGTCTATCCGCCTCGCCGGATACCGAAAGCACTTAAGACTTAAAACTGAGTTAGATCGTATGGAGGATGACGAAATTATAGCTAAAGTTAAAGAACCCACCGATTGGGTTAACTCTATTGTCGTGGTTGAAAACCCCAAAACGGGCAAGATTAGAATTTGCCTCGATCACAAAGCACTTAATGATTCAATAAGAAGGCCTCACTACCCCATGCAAACAATGGATGACGTAACATCCAAGTTAACCGGTGCTATGTATTTTGGTATACTTGGCATTACTCACGCGTATTGGAGCGTAATGTTGGACGACGAATCGTCGTATTTGACAACCTTCAGCAAGCCCTTTGGTCGATACCGTTACTGTCGGTTACCATTTGGTATTTCATCGTCGGCCGATATTTTTCAAATGAAAATAGATGAAATATTTGACGGCATGCCAGGCGTGACAGCAATAGTAGATGACATTCTTATATATTGCCGCTCGATGCAAGAACACGATATAAACCTGAGAAATGCGCTACAACGCGCACGCGAAAAAGGCATTCGTTTCAACCCCGACAAATGTACTATAGGTGTAAACGAAGTTCCATTTTTTGGTCACATTATAAGAAGCACAGGCCTGAAACCGGACCCTAGCAAGGTGGAGGCCATCATGAAACTTGACATCCCACACACTCGCCCAAAGCTGGAAAACTTTCTAGGAATGATTAATTACCTAGGAAAATTCGCGCCAAACCTTGCAGAGGTTACAGGTTCCCGTAGGAGCCTTTTAAAAAAGGGAACTGAATTTTACTGGGACGAACCGCAAGATAGGGCATTTCAAGAGGTCAAGAGCATAATAACAAACACTCCCGTGCTAGGATATTATGACCCTAAGGAGCCTCTTACGCTTGAGGTAGACGCGTCAAAATACGGTATCGGTGCATTTTTGATGCAACATAGCCGTCCCATCGCGTACGCATCAAAAGGCTTGACCAGCACAGAAATCGGATGCGCTCAAATAGAGAAAGAGTTACTTGCAATATTATTCGGGTGCAAACGTTTTCACCAGTTCACATATGGACAACAGGTTAAAGTCTTATCGGATCATAAGCCAATTGCATCCATCGTAAAAAAGCCCCTGTCTGCTGCCCCGCCCCGACTTCAGCGTATGTTGTTACAGTTACAAAAGTACAACATTGATGTTCACCACATTAGTGGCAAAGACGTGCCTATTAGTGATTTTCTCTCACGGCAATCACTTCCGAACACATATCCAACCTTAATTGAAGGTTTAGATTTGCATGTGCATACAGTCAAGCAGCAATTGTACGTCACAACAATCGACTACAATCTATCAAAAATGCAACTGAAGGTGATGCCCAAATGAAAAGTCTGATACAGACTATAGCTAACGGATGGCCTGAAACACGGTCACAATGTAACCCCGCGGTTTCAGATTACTGGAATCATCGCAATGAGCTGTCAGTAAAAGATTCCCTGATATTTAGAGGTCAAAAGATCGTAATTCCTGCCACGCTTCGAGCGTAAATGCTCAAAAGGTTCACTCAGGTCACCCAGGTGTTACGAAAACAATAGAACGCGCAAGAGATAACATTTTCTGGCCAGGAATGACAAAACATGTCACTGAACACGTGTTACAGTGTTCAGTATGCCTCACTCATAGGGATTCTAACGCGAAGGAACCATTAGTTCCGCATGAATTTCCGGAACGGCCGTATCAGAAAATAGGCACAGATATCTTTCATTTTGAAGGCAAGAACTATCTGCTGACAACTGACTACTATTGTCGATTTTTTAAATTGACTGGTTAAGAGATACACGCGCCGCAACAGTTATACAAAAGTTGAAAGATCACATGTCACGTAACGGAATATGTGACATTTGCGTAAGTGACAATGGCCCACAATACACATCTCAAGAGTTTAGCAAATTTGCACAGGAATGGGGGTTTGAACACAAAACGTCCTCACCCTTTTATCCGATGTCAAATGGGCTAGCAGAGAAAGGTGTATCCATTGCTAAGAAATTGCTAAGGAAGGCGAATGACAGTGGTATAGACCCTTACATTGCATTACTGGAATACAGAAATACACCCCTGGAGTGTGGCTTGTCTCCCACTCAACTGCTCATGGGCCGTAGAACCAAGTCAATCGTCCCTATTACGAGCACATTACTGCAACCCAAAACTGTCAAAGCATCAACAGTCGTAGAAAAAATGACAAAATCAAAATATCTGCAGAAAAATAATTTTGATAAAGCAGCAAAGCCCTTGACCCCATTGAATGTAGATGATTCTGTGAGAATTCAATTTGGCAAGATATGGAAACCTGCGAAGGTCATTAAGAAACATGATCCTAGGTCATACTCAGTTCAAACTAGAAATAGCGCCATTTACCGCAGAAACAGTCGACTGCTAATCAAAACAAAAGAAAACACGTTTGATATTGAACCCATGTACGCCAACATATTAGCACAACCAGCACCTTCCACTCCCCAAACTGAGCCCCTGCCATCCAAAAATTCGACCAACCCCATTTATATCCCAGGTCAGCCTGATGTAGTAACTCACAAATCAGACGAACCTTATGTAACACGGTCTGGGAGAGTAGTTAAGCCTTGCCAGCGTTATGATAACGAGCACTGGTTTACATACAGGTAGATAAAATGGACAGTTGGAATGCTTAGTTGCGAATCTTTGATAGCAGCGACTACCAAATAATACAGTGGACCCATCGTATTACATTTAGAACAGTTATTCCTATCACTCATTATACGTATTGTCATACTTATTAAAACTTTAAACTACCACATTAATACATTTATGCATGATTTCTTATATGTCTTGTACAATGCTATTCTTGAGAATAATTAATTTACATTATCAGATTTTATATGTACACCATTTCAATAATATGAATTGTCCATTATGTTTAGTTATAACGAGGGAGATGTAGTATTATTTGATAAAGACTATATCTTAACATCACTGCGCATACTCACCTTCAGAGATTCAGTGAGTCACTCTTGAAATAAAAGTTAAAGAGACAACATGCTTTTTGTGAATCCTGACAAACCATAGAATACAACAATATTGTAGCTTCGAATCTGGTCAAGCACATGGATATCAACAACCTCACGTACGACCTCCAGCATGGCTTCAGAGAACGCAGGTTCTGTGAAACACAATTAGTCATGCTGGTGGAAGATTTAGCCAGAAATACCAGCAAAGGTAAACAGACTGATCTTATTTTATTTGACTTCACCTGGGCCTTTGACATGGTTAACCACGAGAAGTTGCTCCTCAAACTACACAGTAATGGCATCCGCGGTCTAACTTTGCCCTTGATACGAGCATTTCTGAGTGGTCGGACACAAGCAGTAGTGCTGGAGGGAGAAAGCTCGGACATGACATCAGTAACATCTGGTGTACCTCAAGGGTCTGTCCTTGGTCCAATTGTGTTCCTGGTATATATTAACGACTTACCCGAAAGCATCATCTCGCAAGTAAGGTTGTTCATGGACGACACAGCAGTGTATCTGACAATCGACGGCAAACTGACAGATAGCGCCAAACTCCAGACCGACCTAAACACACATAAATTTTCTTCCAAGTCGGACATGAGCGTTAATATCTCTAAGTGCCAATTCGTTCAGGTTACCAAGGCGAAAACTCCAATCCCCACCAGTTATTCTCTAAATGGACATGTACTAGAAACAGTCAGCAGGGCTCGATATCTAGGGGTGGTCCTGGAATACCCATGTCAACCGCATATCAGCAAACGCTAACCGTACGTTAGGTTTCCTACAAAGAAATATTAGGACAAAAGCACCTAAGGTAAGGGAATGTGCTTATAAAGCCGTAGTCCGCCCCCATCTAGAGTATGCCAACTCTGTCTGGGATTCGAACGTCCAATCTAATATAGACAGGCTGGGAATGGTCCAGCGCCGAGCTGCCAGATGGACCCAAAATGACTTTTCCAGGTACTTGAGCGTCACTGAGATGCTGGAGAGGATGCGCTGGCGATCCCTCGAATGGAGGTCAGATGTACGTCTATGTCTTTTTTTATAAAATTGTATATGTCCTAGTAGCTATTCCGATTCCAGCCTATGTACAACAGGTTTTCAAGATACTGCCATTCAATCACATACAGACAAATACACACTAGAGTGAACTATTACAAATATTCCTTTTTTCCTTTAAAGAAGAAAAAATTGTCCTTATGCATGACTTGAATAAGTTTAACCATGCTGTCAGCCGCATCAACCACACCAAACCATAAGTGCTGTAGTGTTGTTTTTACTCTGATTTTATCTTTTTCACACTTTAATTTTAACATACCTTTCGCATTTTTTCCTTACCTTTTCTTGCTTTTAAACTTTTTATCTTGTTTACTAACAGACACATGCGCACAACCTGCTCAAACCCGTGAGAGCATAAAAGCAAGGTTTTACGCAAGCGTAAAATAGCTGCTTAAAGACAAAATGTTAACATAATAATAGATCAAGCAACGGGTGTTAAAACAATATGGAAAAAATTAAATGTTGTCACAGAGACATAAGCACGCCATGACCGTTTTTTCTTACATTCTTCCCGATTTTTAAAATCAGTTCTTCCTACCAGGCATTATCAATCAATGTTGGCCGTGTACGTTAGCGTGTTCATTACAGCACATATAAACTTTACACTGTTACATGTGTTATTATTAGATTGCGTTATCAAAGTGAAAATGGTAAAGGAACTCTTTCTACTTTACCCTTTGCAATAATGAAAACCATAATAATGAAAATTAAAAAAAATCAAAAAAATCAGCAAGCTCGAACATACATATAATAATAATGACTACATGCTACATATTTCAGTAGACTGGTTTAGGAAAACGTCATTTCAGCAAGTGGAATGGTAAGCTATAAACATTACAAAATATGTGTTTATACCATTCAAGTTTTTAGACCAGTTCACTAGTAATGGAAGTTGTAATGCATGCTTATCGTCGACTATATGATTCAGAGTCTGTTAACCATAGACAAACACAGAAACCAGGCAGCTTAATAATACCCTACTGTCTATATAAACACATGGTAATAAAGACAGTTGTGGTTCGTTCTGTATTTTGGTCAAATCAACGATTTGTTTGGAATCCTTTACCCCGTTCTTTAGGTCTGCCTCCCGTCGTTCGTTCTGTATTTTGGTCAAATCAACGATTTGTTTGGAATCCTTTACCCCGTTCGTTAGGTCTGCTTCCCGCTTCACAACTCTGCGGGGAGAAATTTACGTAAAATCACCGATTGTTACCATTACAACTTTTACTACGAAACGAGGTTGGTGTCAACTGTCTTCTTACCATGTGTTTATATAAACAGTACGGGTATCATTTTTAAAATATATATCTATATATTTCTATATATAGGTAAAGAATAGTATATATCTTACAAGACCCTTTCTGGAGCACTGGATCATGAGGATTCCGGGAAGATAGGTATTTTCAATTCTTTATTCAATTCTTTATTCACTTAGGTTCATACATATGAACAGCATAAGCAACAGTTACAAAATACATTTATATCAATGGCCACAGATCATCAAATATAATTCTAAACACGTATACATCAGGAAACGACTATATACAAACTATCTAACAGTGCGGTTTATGGATTTCTAACCAAAATATGAGTATACTAAATAATATACTAGATGTTACAGTGTCTTGTCTATTTGGGTTCTGAAGACAGGATAATAGCGAGGATTGTGCGCATAAAAAATCGGTTCAAGTCAACCAGTAGGCCTTATTGCCTACTGACCGTTCCAATTCGGTAACCCTGTCTTCACCACCCTTTCTGTTGTTTTTTGTCTCTTTCATTGTAGTTTCAAGTCCTTGTTCGGACCTACGATGCCATTGCGTTCGGACGCTGTGGTTTTTATAGGACACTATATATAATTTTTTATTATTATTAATAATAATAGTAATAATAATAATAATAATAATAATAATAATAATATAATAATAATAACAATAATAATTGTTTTGTAAACATCGTTTCAGATAATTGTATAGCATGTTTATGTCTTTATACAAAAATATATTTTTAAAGTTAACAGGTTTTTAAACTAATTTCGTATTTCTGCAGCCCTACCGAAACGAAATGTAGAGCGCATTTTGTCAGTGTTATACATATTTTGACCAAAGACGCACCGTTCTACCGAAACGAAATGAAGCACTGTGTTTGGTCATCTTTATTTAAATGTCTTAAGGAAGTTATTATAATCTTACATTCTTTATTATTTTACCCATGAATAAACTAAGTTTTTTTTGTTCCGCATACTTTTCAACTGATAATAATGATGTGAATTTCAGAATATTAGGGCGATTATAATATAATTTATTTATATATTTCTTCCTCATTTCACTAAATTCAGGACAAATTAAAAGGTAATGAAATTCATCACCTAGATCATTGCAATTTACACATTTTCTTTCGTTTACGGGTACCCCTCTCCACCTCCCTACTTCAATAGGCAAGCGATGATTTCTAGTTATAAAAGCCATAAATCGTTTGCATAAGACGTCAGGCAATAGTTTTATATAGTTACTTTGTCTAAAATCTATTTTTAACAGTTTATACGTATTAGTGTCTGATGTTCTATCAATTTCGGCCCTCCATTTTTGAATAAAAAATCTTTTTACCTTTGGTAAGAAGACTTAATCATCAACTTTGAATTTACAAACATCTGGCTATCCAAGATTCCCGAATAACCAGAAGAACATAGAATATCTTTCAAATTGTCCATCCATGCTGATTTTACTTGTCTAGATATATACAAATCGTGTAATAGCGAGTACACCATGGATGATAGCTTATAACTCTCATTTCTATTAATATTTTCTATAAGTTTGGACCAATAAGCAATAATTTTGCTTTTTATGTCTATGGATAAAGGACGAATTCCAGTCTCTCCATATACTATATAAGAAGGAGTTGATTTCTTAAGATTAAAACTGAATTTTAAAAATTTAAGCTGCACTCTTTCTATTACGTCAATATTACCAACACCCACAATTTCGCTACCGTATAGTTATATTGGTTACACGGTTCTGTCAAAAATATCAATTTGTATTTCAAAAGGAAGCGATAGTAATTTAATTTTTCGTAGTAAAGAAAACAGAGCTTTGTTTGATTGTTCTGCTATGTATTTTTTGGTAAAAGATAAATGTGAGACAACATCTTTATATAATCTGTAAACGAAGTTTTGGACCAACCCGTACAATGATCGCTGAACCATGACATTCAACCGTAACTCTTATTATCTCAGTTGATAATTCACAATAGATCAACAATCAACAATAATTATCGTATATAATGAAAGTTTGCGAAAAAATAATAATCTTTTTATTGGTTACTCGAATGTGTCCGTAACTCTTACTTTTTATGGACTTTGCAACATTTTTTACGGACCATTTGGGCGTTCGTGATATTTTTTTAAAATCAAGTCTTGTTGTGAATTTAATGTTTCTGGTACCAAATTAACCGGGTAGGGTAGACCGTGGTTACTAAAAAAAGATACTTAAATTTTATCCACTAGTTTTATTTTTATATGACTTTATATACCCTGATCCAAAACTTGTTTTAACGAGTGTATATATATATCTATAATTATAATATTTGCGTCTCAATTGCCCAGTAGGGTTCAAATCACTCGCTGCTGTTTGAGCCCCTCCTGTTAATAACGCCCCAACGAAGCTCCAGCTGTTGTTTGAGCCGCTAAATATCTTATAAATGGCGTTTTCACAATAAAATCGCAGTATATATGTGTTGCGTCCCTTTTGTTGTGAAACGCCATTTAGGGGATCAGACAACAGCTGGAGCTTCGTCGGGACATTATTGACAGGAGGGGCTCAAACAACAGCGAATGAGTTGAACCACTCTCCAATTGCCAGTGTCGTGAATGTGGTACGGCTGTCACAAAATGTCACGGGTAGAGCGTATTGGTCGTACATAGCTCTTGTTAGTTGTCAGTTACACCCTAATCTATTGTTCGAGTTGAAACAAATTCACAATATCCATGATATATTCATGTGTCCACGTTTATTTTTGTGCTAATGCATGTAAACGTATAGGTTTATCTTCCTTAAACGGCAAAATTGTGTAAGGGGCCTATCGTGTAGATTTTAATACTGCGAATTTAGCCACGTATGTCACGGACTGAACGGGGGAAATAATGGTTTGGGCGTAACGTTTGCTATTAAACCCATTGTCTCCTAGTTCTTGCCGGGATTGCTTGATATAGTTGCTTTGGTTGGAACAGAGGTTTGACGGCGAAATTCACAGGCAAAATGTGGTCAGTATTTATTTTATTAAAACTTTTATCGTACATTTGTATTCAGTGGGCGGCGCCATCTTGGTTGGCGGTTATGACATCTGGTTAGCTTTGATGTTTCTCAAACATTAACTTTAGACTAGCATATGATTTTGAAGTTATATTATTAGATGTAATTATTGTAATTGATCATTAATTGTAAAACAATATTAATTTGATAACAGTGGATAAAATGTGCATTAGTTAACGGTGGCGTATAACTCAGTGATTGTAATTAACAATGAGATGAGTGACTATGATAAATGTTCGACGCGTATGCATAGCATTGTATACTGTGGTCATTAGTTGACATGCGTGATGCATAACTCAGTGAGTGTAATATACGAGTGATATAATTACAGCCTAAGCCATCCAGGGTTGGAACTAAGCCATCCAGGGGTGGAGTGGAGCTAAGCTTCGACGATGAACGTAACGAGCGGTGGAGACGGTCCCCGTACCTGCGCAGCTTGGCCAGGTTTTAGTGGCGACAACCCCCGGGACACAAGGTGGGCCAGTTATCAGTCCTCACTGGAGGAACATCACCCACAACCTCAGTGGAGGTTAACCATTATTACATCGCGTCATCAACACTTACAGAAGGCATTTGCTGACAATCACCCATTAGATTCGCGCATCATCATCTTCATGAGCTCTCGCGCATCCCAATTATCGCGCTAGATCATAGATCAACATTGTTATAACTTTAACAACACTTTAGTGTCGTATATAATCAGTCGACACATTCAGTATTTATTACAATACTAAGAACGTCTTAAACGGTCATGAGAACATTCTATTCATAGTTCATCTGTGTATTCGCTTGTTTTTTTAGATAATTGTATATAATTATATTTAACATATTTTAAAAGTTGCATTAAACTTATGTGAATGCATTCACCGTCATTGATTCTTTCCTGAGTTAACCCCAACCACTAGGGTCATCCTGTGACAACGGCTAACCCACTTCAGATGTAAATATTCATGACAAAACGGTGAAACTGCGACAACTCGCTGATACTATTGATTGCTGTAAACTTGTTAGTAAATGATTTAAAACGACATTTACCTAAGCATTTCATGAAATCAATATCGCATGAATAAAACACACGTTTCTCCACCGGTAACATCTGTTTGATTTATTTTGATATGTATCATATAAGCGGTAGCTCCATCGTTGACATGTGTTGTTGATGTTGTTGTTGTTGTTGTTTTTCATAGGTAGAACGTACTTTCTTCGATGATAACCCCATATAAGTTAATCATGGTATTATGGTTTAAATTCTAACCAGAATAAGCACCGGTACTTGTAACCGTATGCTATTCATGACACAGCGATTCCGCGCGTGGCCAAATGGTTAACGACTGCTGCGGGTTCGAAATCCCACTGGGAGCTCGACTTGTAAGTGAGGAAGTGTCGATTCATACGGATGTCGAGAGGTATACAGTAGTGGTTCTACCCAGAAAAAATGGGTGGTCTGCACAGCATTCACCATGCTGCCTTAACACATCATTCACCTTGCTGCATGAACACAGCATTAACCTTGTTGCATGAACACAACATTCACCTTGCTGCATGAACACAACATTCACCTTGATGCCTGAACACAGAATTCACCTTGCCGCCTGAACACATCATTCACCTTGCTGCATGTACGCAGCATTCACCTTGATGCCTGAACACAGCATTCACCTTGCCGCCTGAACGCAGCATTCACCTTGCTGCCTGTACACAACATTCACCTTGCTGCCTGAACGCAGCATTCACTTTGCCGCCTGAACGCAACATTCACCTTGCTGCCTGACCGCAACATTCACCTTGCCACCTGAACGCAACATTCACCTTGCTGTCTGAACACAGCCATTCATCTTGCCGCCTGAACACAGCATTTACCTTGCCGCCTGAACACAACATTCACCTTGCCGCCTGAACGCAGCATTCACCTTGCTGCCGGAACGCAGCATTCAACTTGCTGCCTGAACGCAGCATTCACCTTGCTGCCTGAACACAACATTCACCTTGCTGCCTGAACATAGCATGTGCCTTGCTGCCTGAACTCAGCATGTATCTTGCAGCATGAACACAATATTCACATTGCTGACTAAACAAATAATTCACTTTGCTGCCTGAATACAGCATTCACCGTGCTGCCTGAACACAGCATTCACCTTGCTGCCTGAACACAACATTCACCTTGCTGCCTGAACACAACATGTGCCTTGCTGCCTGAACTCAGCATTTATCTTGCAGCATGAACACATTATTCACATTGCTGACTAAACAAATAATTCACTTTGCTGCCTGAATACAGCATTCACCTTGCTGCCTGAACCCAATATTCATATTGCTGCATGAACACATCATACACATTGCTGCATGAACATGTCATTTACATTTCTGCATGAACACATCATTCACATTGCTACATGAACACAGTATTATCCATCTTTGAGATACCATCTGTGTTCAGCTACACCGTCTTTTGCTGTGACCTAGTTGACCCGTAGATCATGAGTTCCGAGCATAACTGGCGCCATGGGGTTACTTGCGTGTCTTCGTAGACAAGACCCTTCCCACAGTCTTCAACCCCTGAAGGGAACGTAAATCGGGCTGCCCTGTACATCGGAGTATATCATCCGAGCATATTAAAGTAACATACAGTTATATTCAGTAAGATTAGGCCATGTCTCCCAGATTTCCTTTGTATCCTTCCTTTCCCCCTGAGGTGGATGAAATGTAAACAGTGTGTTGACAAGCGGTTAAAGGGGTTAAAGGGGTTGATGCACTACTAAGAATTATCAAAATGCCATGAAAAATAAAGGAGATATGACCTATACAAAAATTGCAAAGAACATAAATGGAGGCGGCCAGCTTGGAACGATGACGACATCGTGCTTTTTTACCTTATATGGCATATTGACAAAATACATTTGAAAGCAAAGAAAATCACTGCAGAATGATTAAAAATTAATATAGAGATGTAAAATGTATATATTGTATGCTTATTTTTCATTTGCAGTAATTTTCTTTGCTTAAAAATACATTTTGTCAATATGCCATATATGCTATGACGTCATCGTTCCAAGTTTTGAAATGGTGCTCATACAAGTTACATATATTTGTCCGGAATAGAGTCATTGTATGCTCGCAAAGAATTCGTAACGTTGCACCATTACCCCTCTCATCTCCTCTTCTACCCCGCCCCTCCCTTTGATTTTATTGCGTTGTTCAAGTTTTTAGGAGTTTATTTACCAAGTTACTCCCGGGAGTAAGAGAGTAAGCCGCGCTACCCCCCTGCCCATTTTCCTGTAAATCACAGTGCGACATGTGAAAAGGTACGATTGGCACTATTCGATGTCTAAACCGCCCATCTCAAACACGTGACTATTGCCGGTTATCGATCTTGACGGTTTTGTGTGTGTGTGTGTGTCAGCTGCATTCATGGGTTGGGTCGGGTTTAGTTTCCAAACACGGACTGAGATCACACTAGAGCGAAGAGATATATTTCGATAGTAAATACCGAACATGTCCGAAATTATAGAGTGAGTTACAAAAACATACTCGATCGGCGTGATATTCTTCTCTTTGATGAGTTGTATGCATGCAATGTGTGGCATTTAAGGTTTGTTCTATGAAATACGTCGGTTGTTTACGCAGGTTTTGCGTAATGTCTTCAAACACCTCGCGGGAAAAGTGTGTACAGGGTCGTTACGTGGGTACTGCATATATGTCAACGCACAGGATTCATGGCAATCATACTACCATAAGAGCCACGATTCTCACAACTAAGTGTCAGTATGTTCAGATATGGGTATTAAAGAAGAAGTAAGAGTTCAACGTCCCTGGTTCAAATACGACTCCGAGCAACTACTAGTATCACGGGGATACATCGTACACCGGATATAGCTGCTAAAGTGATCAGAAAATACAGAAAATAGTGATTTATTTTCTATCCAAGGTAAGCTTACACCTAACTGACATATATTTATCAAACCAAATGAAAATCATATCAGTTTTTCATTTACTTGAATGTTTAATTGAGCCTCGAAAGTGTAGATTCAGCTAGTACTATGCAAACATGTGAAAATATATGATTTAAAGGTGTGCGGATCGCTGTCAAATGTCGATCCGCAGCAAAAAGTATCCTGTTTATTGTTAAATTTTGAAATTCAGAATCGTACGATTTTATCATTTTCATACTAACTATGTGTGTTCCAAAATTGGCCTTGTAGATTTTGAAATTAGTGTGTTATTTGCCAAATATCATGTACGTTAGTGTACAGGGTACAGCATTTTTGTGTAGGAATATGGGGATAGGCATATGACACAATTGAGTGTACGGGGTATAGTTTGAGAAATTTTATATCTTGAGAGAAAAATACTAGATATATCTGTAATTATGACATCTGTAAATACACTTGACCGATGTCCTAACACCACCAATAGATTGTTGTGTCATATTACTTATAAAGTTTCAAACGTACGGTGAATTTTCGAGTAAAAGTAGTACAAAAGACATGATTGTAAAAATGCACTATTAACAAATTGGTGGTGTTAGCTCTTTTTTTCTCTAATTTTCTAATATCGCATCAATGATTATACAAAATGGAAAGATATCAATTTCCATTAAACATGTCAAAAAGTAAAGCATTGCTAGCTTAAACGAAAATTCATAGAATTAAATCATTTAAAATCCACAACAAATGTATAACAGCCTAACAAAAAATGTCTTCTTACTGCAATAAGTTTTTTTTCCATATTTTTACTACTTAAAGGGACAGAATCTAATTTGATGACCAAATTTTGCGACTATGGTTTTAGTGTCCCCATCTTTTATTTATGTGTTATAAGGTCAGATACCACTATTGATTTGGGGCTTCTGATTGGTTTAAAAAAGTATAGGGTCTATTAGGGCATATAGTCAGATTGTAAGGTAGATACTGATTGGATTAAATTACCCAAATCATAACAAATCCCCATAAAACATCAAAATATTATGTTTCCATCATAAAACATGTTGATTTAGGATATTTTGACTGACATTTGCATTTTTATGGATACAATTTTACTGAGAGTATATTTGCAAAAAGTAACCTTTCTTTAATGCCATTCTGGGGGTGGCCACCTTCAGTGAACTATTAGAGGCTGAAAGCATCAGATTATCCCCAATTTGCTGGTAATTTTTGAGTGTCTCTAAGATAGTTCTTTAAAAAAAGTTAGGTTTTATCATCCATTCGGATATAGGAATAGGGGTTGTAGGCCAAAAGGCTATAATGGAGGCCTATGGGAAATGCAATAGTGGTATACGACCTAAAGCTAGATTCTGCATGGGGTAAAAGTGAAAGTAGACATACTTTTTTTCTAACACAATGATTTGAAAGTGTGAGAAATGTTGAATTATGTTGTATTGTGACCTTTTTTGAAACTTTTTTTAATGATTTTTAAATATTTGAAAGTTTTATGATGCAATATAGGTAATTTAAATTCTTTTATTAGGGTTGTGGACACAAAATTAGCCATACCTGACACCTGGGATACACAACTGGCCTGTAATGCACCTATTTGACAAAATTAAAGGTATACCTAGTAAGTTTTATTCCTTTCTGAGGGATTTGCATACATTTTTTGGCAAAAATGTCAGAAAGCAACAAGCTGCATCTGTCTGCTAAGATGTCGAAAAGGATCTTATGTCTGTTTTGAAAAAGATGTTGAGGTAAACTCTGACTCTGAGTTCATCGCGTCTTTACGGTTAGTGTTGATATGCAAATATTTTATGCGGTTTAATACATTTTACAAATTAAATAATTTAGTTGGCAAAACATATGACATTTTCTAATTTTTTAAAAAGTTATTTTCTACTCCACCCCCTTCATTTTAATGAATTTTCATGGATCTGTACTGTCAACAGTGCTTCTTGGATGCACGGTTGCATGAAAATGACCTGTAAAGGTGGCACAAACAATATCTAACAAAAAAAATACATTAAATTGTACATTTACAGGCAATCTTGTCTAATGAGCATATTGTAAAACATGATATGGCCTTAAAAATGGAGTTGGGGAGGATATTCTCAGAATTATTTTTTGTCATTTTTAAAGTAAAAAGTTGCATTTTCTTAATGGTTTCACATATAGAAACTGCTGCATAATGTTAATTAATCCATTTGAATGCAGAATTTGAATATCTACAAAAACAGTGGCATTTGTATGGTAAAATCTGCTATTTTGAGCCCTGAAAATCACAAATATCATTTTTCAGTAGAAATGATTTACAAGAGAGCTTCAACTGGTTGAAAATCACGTTATTGATGAAATCAATTCAAAATCACTTTATTTTAAACAAAAGATTGGAACTGTTGTCGAGATATGGCATTTTGAAGATTCTGGATTTACGCGTTAAAATCACATGAATTTGACATCAGCCGAAGCCCTTTAAAGCCATTATATTTTGTAGAAAAGTATTTTTTTCTAGAAACAAAAGACACCATTTTCCTCTAGAAACAAAAGACACCATTTTCCTCAGAATGAATGTATGAAACAATTTAGCCAGAAAAAAGAAACTTCAGTTAGGTTTGAATGTCTATTTAGGTCAGATACCACTATTAATTTGGGGCTTCTGATTGGTTGAAAAAAGTATAGAGTCTATTAGGGCATATAGTCAGATTGTAAGGTAGATTCTGATTGGATTAAGTTACCCAAATCATAACAAATCCCAATAAAACATCACAATATTATTTTTCCATCATAACACATGTTGATTTAGGATATTTTGACTGACATTTGCATTTTTATGGATACAATTTTACTGAGAGTATATTTGCAAAAAGTAAAATTTCTTTAATGCCATTCTAGGGGTGGCCACCTTCGGTGAACTATTAGAGGCTGAAAGCATCAGATTATCCCCAATTTGCTGGTCATTTTTGAGTGTCTCTAAGATAGTTCTTTAATTTGTTTAAGGTTTTATCATCCATTCGGATATAGGAATAGGGGTTGTAGGCCAAAAGGCTATAATGGAGGCCTATGGGAAATGCAATAGTGGTATATGACCATAAGTAAATAATATGCGCATAAAACATTTATCTTGTGCCTTATTTCCGTTTATGCTACAAAATGTATACGGTTTCTACATGATTGCAATTATGTTTTTGTTTACAAGTAGCGGGTCACAATGTTAAATGCTATCAAATACAAATTCGTTATTATTACTCGTAAATATATACCAATCGTGGGATAGCTGGAAAATGAATGGCTTAGTAACTAGTAAATGCTGTTTGTTGCGTAGTGACATGTTTTCGCATACTTCATATCCTGAACCCTAGATTGGACAGAACGCATCAGTATGAGGTATAATTTCGCATACTGCCATCATGTTTCGGTTCGTTTTCTTATTACAGATGTATTACCCTTATATTTTATAAAGGCAAACACTGTCTGCTTTTCATCTGCTGAAGCCCTATTGAGATTTTAATCCAGGTTGATATGTCATTGTCTCAGTTTAGTCGGATGATATATAAAGTGTCCACTGCACACGGATACCCCACTTTTATTTTTTACACAATACACGTGTCATATGTTAATGGGATGCAAAACAACTGTGTAAAGATGGATGACTGTAACTCAAATAGTTTTAAACAAGGGCGCGGCAAAAGTTTTTCCATCTTCGAAGCCCCTATTCTGGCTATGCCAGTGGCCATAACTTGACGGTTATAGGTCTGACGCAACAATGAATACCTAGGTGCATAATTTCAGACGCTATTAAACATTTCTGTGAAGTTTCATGAATGTGAGTCCAAAATTAAGCTGAGCGCGTGAAACAAGTTAAGGGTAGTACATAGTCCTATATTGGCTAAGCCAGAGACCGTAAATCATGCCTTACATGTTTGACGCAAACAGAATTACTTCAAGATTACTTAATATTTGTGTTAGGTTTCATGAATTGTTAGGTTTCATGAATGCGAGTGAATCAGTTTTCGCTGAGCACGCGACCAAGTTTTCGGGACGTACGTACGGGCGTTCATAGGAACGGACAAGAGCGAACTATATGCTCTCCACCTTCACCCAACCCCACCCCTACCACCCCCAAACTCCCCAGTCCCGAGTGGGGCATAACTAGAGTTATATATCACCGTTTGGGCCTGTTTGGGCCCTAATCACTTATATCCCCTTTACACAGAGGTGGCAAAAAATTGGCCAGTTCTCTTGACGAACTTTCAATGAACACCCAGTGATCGCCAACATATCGCAATGATCTCTCAATGATCCTCCAGTGATCTCTACGGTCGCCACGGTCTCCTCATAGTTGTTTTGGACTGGGTCCAAAACTATGAGGAGATCGATCACCAAGGTAAGCGATCTCTCAACGAACGCTCAAGGAGCGCTCAACGATCTCATCGGTCTCCCAATGATCTTTCAATGAGCGCTCAATGATCGCCAAGGTCGCTCAATGATCTCCATAGATCGCCATTAAAGTTGCCGAAAATTGAATTTTTGATCGCTCAATGAACACAGAAGCTACTTGTTTCCGAGGTTTTAGGAGATCGTAGAGAGATCGGGCCAATTTTGTATCGCTCAACGATCTCCTTCTGTGTAAAGGGGTCATAATTAGTGAATGTAGACATATTACAAAGAATTTATGATATTGTGACAACCGGTAAGGAATACTGTCAAGCTTGTTAAAAGTAAACTATTCTCTAAATCTTGGATATGTTTGCAGGAAATCACTATAACTAATACATAATCGCATAATAAAGATACTTATAGCATACATATATCATTATATTATTCCATCGTTACTTAAAAATTAAATACTCTGGCCACAGCCTAGTCATTGATTATTATCTCCACTTATACCTCGGGTTGGAATTCCCAATCTTCACCGGATACACATGAAAGATTCTTATAATCCTGATGGGTAAAAACAAAAGTCACGCGCGCACTAACATCCGCTATGCAGGGAAACATGGAAAACGTTAGTAGCTGGCGGCGTCAACGCACAACATGTCTCTGATATGCAAGAAAAAGAAGATATCATGGGTATTCGGTTCAGATAGGGAATTACAACCCTCGGTATAAGTGTTTTAATCGGAACCTCGGTAGAGCCTCGGATCCATTAAAGAACACTTATACCTCGGGTTGGAATTTCCTATCTTCACCGGATACCCATGAAAGATTCTTTCGAGACGACCTGCAGAACCCAACATCACGTGTATCTTCAAGGTCAAGATCATAAAGGTCATGTACTTCTTACAATAAGGACGGCCCATTTCATGTCCACTCCATATCTTTCACAAGCTTTGAGGAAAGAAAACAACATTGTTCCGTAACTCTCATATGCTTAATAAATTAGCCCAAATGCTCCCATCTTGTTTGATTGAATTTAATATTGTATGTTATATATTTCTTTAAGTTTTTCTTTATGAAGTTTCAAGGAGAGTAATTTTTTAAATGTATTTGTTTGCAGGAATTCTCTATAACTAATACATAATCTCATTGTGTTTAGATGTATGCACTCAATAGAATGTTAAGCAGTTAAAGATTTTATTAATTACTCGTATCTTTTGATATAATATGTAAAATATATAAGGTCAGACACCTGCAAATAAATGTGTCATATGAGTTTTCATTTTTAAAGAGTACCGGGTTCAATCCTCCGTGGTGCCACTGAGTTCCGTCGGTGTGTTCTTGGGCAAGACACTTTCCCTTAGCCTCGTCCGTCGGATGGGGACGAAAACCGGGCGGTCCCGTGTATCGGTCTATCCTCCGAGCACGTTAAAGAACCATAGGAATCTATTCGATAATAAGAGTAGGACAGGTTCCCGGATTCCTATGTATTTCTTGCCCTCTCTCTGGGGCGGCTCTATATAACATACTGTGTTGATGAGCGTTATACAACATTTAATTCAATTCAATTCATTGTTAAAGCATGTTTAAGAAAACTTACAATCTTTCACGTCATGTCACCTAAGCCTCTATTCAAAGATCTATGCGAGGCCAATAAAAAAAACAGAAAACAACTGGGTGGTTGGGTGTCGAATAGGTTATAAGAGAACCGGCAACTTTAGAATGTCATGACTGTATGAAAACAATCTGTCCTTCCAAGAAACTATCCACCACACTCTACTTTCACTGTAAAAATAATGAACATTACCATTTACACTTTATAAACAAATCTGGTGCCCAGAATGGATCTTTTTTATTGTATCATCCGCCATATAAAATCTACAATTTCACACATATAGCGTGACAATAGAGCAAAACATATTGTAGTTCCTCAGCTACATGTATTAGCACCATAAAATGGCCACAGTTGTGTGCAAAACATTTTATTTACAAAGAGTGACCTCCTGTTACCTTGTAAATTCAGCAGGGAATTGCTAAGATTTGTTAACACTTCACATTATTCCTTACTGAACCCCTGGTTATAAAACGACGCCTCTCAGAAATGATAAAATGACACTTACTTAATAAATTATATAAAATGTTCACAACTGGTTTTATACACGTCGTTTGAAAAACCAGCTTGTCTCGTTGACGCCTCTCACCAGCTGGTGACGGCTATTCCTGTTATACTGGTACCATCCGAACATCGGTATAGCTTGTATTTGGGTTGAAAATGTCAAATTTGTGTTACATGTACAACTTGCAAATATGTATCATTTTACAACTGTTACATCTTAGAATCATGGAATCATTTAGTACTGTCACAGTACGATTTTACAATTAGTATTGCCTCATATGCAGGACAATTTTGCCCGATAAATCAGTCCATTTTGATTATACTATCCAATACATGGTCGATCATGTATCTCTATCACCAGTACACTAAAAATCAATCCCACGTAACACTGATTTACGATGAAAAGCTATCCACCGTACAGTTCATCGCAACATATAACGTCAATTATCAAAGAAGTTTCAAAACTTGACATGCCCATTTTTCACACAAATAAAGTTGATGTGATAATGAACAAATTTGTCGATTCAAAATTTTGATAAAATACATAAAAGAGGAACAATAACAAACTATTGGCACAAACATGCATCGTTCGTACGTGATCAGGACTCTTTGTTTTACCTATAATATATTAATATTATTTAAAGCAATTACAAAATATGTTGCACTTTTCATATATTGCAGCTTACTTCAGCAACATTCCGTTTTTTGCTCTCACCGTTGGCTTGTACGAGTACTAAACACAAATGCAGGTTTATAAAAATAAACTTACTTTGATCAGCAAAACATGTCAAATTTCTGATCACTTCAGCAGCTATATCCGGTGTACGATGTATCACCGTGAGTATTCATTCATGAAAAATAAAAGAATCGGGAGCCGTATATTCATTTACCTGTAGATAAAATGTGATATTTTACGCATCCATTTCTGGTTATGTACAGTCCTTCTGGTCGTCAGATAAAAAACCTTCATCCGAAACACATTCATATTCGTGAGTCAGTCCCATTTAAAGTATAGGGTCTGTAGCTTTAACATGTTTAAGAGCTTTAAGATATGATATTATTTGTAGCGTGATCGTCTTATACTGACTTGCAGCCGAATAGTTTAAACGACGTCATGAACGGTATAAATATAATCATATACGTTAAGGTGTATTTATTTACGTTAATACACTCATTTGAAAAAAAAAGAGATATGGTACTCTATCGAGCCTCGTATCATATCAATATCAGTTGATCCAACTCGTTTATTCAAGTCAATAATACGCAGTTATTTATGTGAGATTCTCCATACAACATTCGCTCTATATCAAACGAGTATGTGGCATGTGCACGTTTGTTTCCTTGTTTTATCTACTAATATATGCAAATGACAGTCTCAATTACTTTGACAGTCTTCGGTTTTTTAGAATTGGCTTAGGGACAAGTTATCCGGTGATTTTTTATTGTGGTAAGTTATCATGTCTTAAGTGATGCCACAGGCAAACTGAACTGCAGTGCACATTTCTACAGACGCGAACAGATACGTGTTGGAAACGGTTTTATTCTGTTTCTAGATTGGTAAAACAATGAAATAACAATAACAGAAACAAATTTACATCGTACAGCTCAGCAAGAATATTCTCGCAGACCAGTGGACATACGATGAAGAAATTAAGCTATTTGTTGGAGTTGCTCGTGATGTGTATTTCTGTGGATTTTTGCCGCACTTTGTCAAGGTTAGAACTTTTTTCTTATTTCACTAAACATTGTAGAAGACTGTTTTCTTATTTCACTAAATATTGTACAATTATGTTTCTTATTTCACATCAAATATTGTAAAATTCAGTTTTAAAAAAGTATGGTTACATAAATAAAAGGAAACCACACATAAGTGTCCTCAGTGGACATAATACGTTTAGCAAACTTTATTGGATTTCTATAAGATCAAGTCGCATACCAAACATTCAAGTGTGCATGTATCATCATTAGCTGTGAGAATCGTAGTTCTTATGATGTGTACCTACCATAGAGCTATATGCGATCCTTTATAGAATAGGTATATAGGTATCAGGATCGACCACATAAAGAGAGGTTTCTGAAGACATCTATACTAGCAACGCCTGCATGAACGACCGCATTATTTCAATAGAGTAAACCTTAAATACAACGCGTGAATGCATTACACTCACCAATGAGAAGAATATCTCGTCGAGTTGTCGAATATCTCGACGAATGTCGGCATTTGTTTTCTAGAAAGTTTACGTTTCAAAATATATCGCGTTGTCTTGTTCCGTATTTGGAAACTTGAACCCGCCCACAAATGACACAAAAAAAACAAATAAACCGGAAATTGTGAGGTGTGTTAGTAGGGTGGGGTTAAGTTCCAAACTATGGAACGAGACGTCACACGAGTATGCGATTATTTCGAACGTAAACAATGAACATTTCTGAAATTAACAGTGGCTTACGAAAACCGAATATATCGGCTTGTAATTTTTCTCTCTGGTGAGTTGTATGCAAGCACGTGTGGTATTTAAGATGTTTTCTATTGAAATACGGCAGTTGTTTATGCAGGCATTCCGTGATGTCGTCAACAACCTCGCCAGAAAAGTGCGTATGGGGATCGGTACCGGTTCCTACTGATAATTCTAATTGCTACTAAATTAAATATACAAATGATTTCCGTTCAAAAACTTTAGTTAGAAATGAGATATTGGAACGGAACTTGCTGTGTATGTAGATTAAATGGAAACGAAACTTGCAACTGAGGTCATTGGGGTCAAGGTCGCTATTACTAAAAATAGGACAATGGGTTTCAAGGCAATATTTTAGTCACATAGGTCATTAAAAAAGCCAATACGTCGACGAACATCAGCATAACGTATTTTATAGGGGTTTAATATTGTCAACAAAAAGTGTCAATTTCTAATTGTTCACAATAAACATATCAATAATATAAAATGGGCATTGATATAGCGTTGTACCGAGCTCGTATTGGACTGCATTTGGATAGAGGTTCCAAAGATTATGCTGAGTCTTCAAATATCTACACATAGTCTAGAGGCCATTCGACGATTTTTGAGCCGACTTCAACATTTTGCGAGGAGCATAGTGATATGTATTACTCTTGCCTTTGTAGTGGTACCCGTAATTCAACCCTGAGTTTGTATGTGACAGGGATAAATTGAGGTCAAAGATCATGACCCTTTTTCAGAATATTTTATTGAAAAATGTAATGTACATTTTTGAAAGCCATTATTATTTTGTTTATGCACGAAGCATATTTCGGTCATAAGCTAACATAAGTAAAAGGCTTAGAGGTGAGCTGATAGACGGTGATAAGTATTCGTCATTCCTCCGTCCTTCCGCCCATCCGCCGTCCGTCCGCCCATCCGCTGTTTGTCCGGAAGAACGTACAGTAGCCACTCAATGAATTGTGAGTCGAGTTCAACATTTTGCGAGGAGCATAGAGACCGATATTATTCGAAAGGGTAATATCTTACCTTTGTCGTGGTACCTGTGTTCTGCCCTGATTTTGTACGCGGAAGGGGAAATTGAGGTCAAAGATCATGACCCTTTTTTCAGAATATTTAATTGAAACATTGAATGTACATTATTATTTTGTGTATGCACATGTTTCGGTCTTAAACTCACAGACGGGCTGAAATACAGTGGTAAGTCTTCGTCCGATGTCCGTCCGTCCTTTCGTCCATCCGCCGTCCGTCCGCCCATCCGTCAACTGTCGGGAGAAAGTCCAGTAGCCACTCAATGATTTGTGCTTTGTCGTGGTACCCGTGTTCTGCCCTGCGTTTGTATGTGACAGGGGTAAATTGCGGTCAACGGTCATGACCCTTCTTTAGAATATTTAATTGAGAAATTGAATGTTCACTTTTGAAAGCCATTATTATTTTGTTTATGCACGAAGCATATTTCTGTCTTAAGCTAACATAAGTAAAAGGCTCAGAGGTGAGCTGATATACGATGATAAGTCTTCGTCCGTCGTCCGTCCATCTGCCCATTCGACGTCTGTCCGGAAGAACGTCTAGTAGCCACTCAATGAATTGTGAGTCGAGTTCAACATTTTGCGAGGAGCAAAGAGACAAAAGGGTAATGTCTTACCTTTGTCGTGGTACCCATGTTCCGACCTGATGTTGTATATGACGCGGGTAAATTGAAGTCAAAGGACCCTTTTCCAGAATATTAAATTGAAAAATTCAATGTACATGTTTGAAAACCATTATTATTTTCTTTATGCATGAAGCATCTTTAGGTCATAAGTTAACATTAGTAAAAGGATCAGGTAAGCTAATGTACGGTGATAACAATTCTTCGTTCGTGTCCTTCCGTCCCCCAATCCGCCTCCCGTCTGCCCATTTGCTGTGTGTTGGACGAACGTCTAATAGCCACACCATGAATTGCGAGTCAAGTTCAAAATATTGCGAGCAGCAAAGAGATAGTTATCACTCGAATTTATCCCTGATTTTGGGTGTAATTGGGGCACATTGAGGTCAAAGGTCATGCATGACCCATTTTCACAATAATTAAATAAAAAAGGACATGTAGTTTTTGAAAAGCATAATTATTGTGTTTGTGTATGAAACTGCTTTCGGTAATAACCTAACATGAGCCAAAGCTTCATAGGTGAGGTAATAAATAATGATAAATGTGTCCTCGTCCGTCCTCCCGTCCGCCCATCCACCGTCTCGTCCGTCAATTTGCCATCTGTCCATACGGAATATGTTGATCACTCGACGAATTTTGAGTCGAGTTCAACATTTTGAAAGTTTCATAGAGACAGGTTTCACTCGAAAGCGTATTTACCTGCCATTATCGTGGTACCGATGTTCAGTTCTGATTTTGGATGTAACAGGAGTAAATTCGGGTCAACGGTTTCCATGTTTCACAAGAATTAAATTAAAACAAATGAATTTAGCATTTAAAAAATCGTATGTCTTGTTTAATTATATATCACCTTTCGCGTATTATCACACATAAACCAAAGGCTTAGAGAAAGGCTCAGAGATGAACTAGTATACAGTGATCACTCCTCGTTGGGCGTCCGTCTGTCCGTCCGCTCATCTGCCATCTCTCTGCCGTTTTTCTTGCAAGGCGAGTTACTGTTTTTTTGTGTTTCTTTTACTTTAAACGGCTTTTTCTCAGAAACAGGTTGTTGTTTCATTCATTCATTCATTCATTCATTCATTCATTCATTCATTCATTCATTCATGCCATCATTGAATCATTCATTCATTTTATTTGTTTGTTTGTTTGTTTGTTTGTTTGTTTGTTTGTTATTTATTTATTTACTCATGCATATATTTATTCTATCAAAACTTATTTTGCTAATGTCCTTGTCTTTTACACACATATAATATTAATTTATGTTGTTAACTTTACACTGAACCATAAGGTCACTTAAACTAAATGTTTTCCTTAATACTCATTAATAAATAATTATATTTTAAAGAATACATTGTTTACGTTTAACTACAACAGTTTCCACAGAATTGGACATATTGTTTCGTATTGCCAACCTTTAAGATCTAAGACATTATTTCATTTTAAGTTATCCTAACTCGTTCGGCATAGGTTGGATAATTTATTAAAAAAAAACCACAAATCTCTAGTTTTCACATGTTTATGTTTTCCCAACGACCCACATGTTTTATATGTCATACTTGATAGGGCCTATTACAAATTAGTTTAAAGCATTGAGATGCGAGGATTAAACACCAAAACGTTGAGAAGAAGAACATGTTTGGTAGGGAGGGCTTCGCATTTAAAATATTTAAACACAAGAAGTTTTGTAGATTTAGCGATAATGTAACCTCGGTCTATGCTAAGTTCTAGTCAAAGATTGTTTAAGGTGGTGGTATTCGCGGCACAAGAATAAATGTTTATATTTCCATTATATCATATGTGTACGTTAATCAAGAATAATGTGCATAACCCCAAAAATCACTTAGAGTACCGCATTGGCTCTTGATAGTTCAGAAAAATGTATGTTAACTAGCATACGCGTCGTTCAACAGACAGAAATGTTTTAAAAACGCATGACATTATTCCCCCTATAGGCCTTGAGCCAGGACCCAACATTTTCGATATTGTTACCAACTCAAGGGACAAATTCTACCATCACTTTTTGAAAAGAGCAATGTATATAGATTACATTTTTCCATGATAGCAATCTGGAACAGGTAGCTTATATAAAAAAAATCGAACATTAATAGGTTATCATTGTAGAGCTTTCATATAAGATTTTGATGTTCATTTTTGAATGTCATGCTTGTGTGAATAATTATTGATGTACTTTTTAAAGATGCACTTAAGTTTACAATTCATTAAGTTACATAAAGCGCAAATAAGCTATTTTTTAGCACTGAATTCAGTTTAAAATCTCTATTTTGCTTCAAATTAGAATTATATTTACCCCACCCACTATTAACACATTTTTATGAATTTAGTTTAGTCAATATTTTTTACATTATATGTGTAAAAGAATCGGTAATTTACAACCTTTCTACATGATTTAAATAATATTATAATATGAATAAGGGATTGTTATGATAGATTGATGAAATTAAGTACTAAGTAATGTTCATGGCATTGCACATATGTGTTCAGTAAGCCTGATAAGTTGAGACACATGCCAAACTAGAAGTATAAGCCTTCCTCAAGGTAACTGCAACATAAACAGTATTAATATGTTATGATATATACATATATTGCACAGACGACACACAGTCCAAAGGATTCTAGATAAAGGAAATGTGCGGTTTAACGTGTTTTGTTTTAACAAAAGTCTATTTTATGGGTATGCGTCGTGGCAATACTTATTATGATTACGCATTTGGATTATGTATTACACATAAATACATGAATTAAACATTGCATATTGCAACGCAAAATCTTAAAAGTTGTCAATTTTAATACTTTTTAATTACAAGTTATGCATATGTTAAGGATTTTTACACCTGATTTACCCCACCCATATACAACACAATGAAGAATACTGCATATGAAATGTAAAAATAGTAGTATATGCATTTGCACGAACCATTTTTGTGTTACTGGAAAAAGAATCGACAAAGATGAATTGATTTGAATTGGTGTTTTACTGCGCACCAACACAAACATGTTATATGGCGCCAACAGGAATGAACATTAGATCCGGCTCTCTCTTCTTTAACATCTAGATAAAAATATGCAGAATGTGCCTAAAACCTTCTTACCTGCAGAACTGCAGAGTTGCTGCAAATTCTCTAGTAAACCCTCCATTTTTCGCTGGAGCCACGATTACTCTGCCTGGATATGCAATGGTCATGTTCTTGCCCGGGAACCACACGGCGTCGACGAAGAAATATCTTTAGGCTGATACCCAGATCACTGTACTAACTACTTACCATGGCAACTATTTGTTAGTATTGGTGCAGTTGTTACAATATCACCTGATTAAGATATGTATCTAAATATAGGTTGTGATGTTCTCCGTACTTAATTTAAACAATATTTTATTCAAGTACTGAATGGGATTGGACAACAGGCAATGCCTATGTAAGACCTCTCCGTACTTGATTTAGAGTATGGAATTAACCTAGGATAGTAGGCATAACCCCGACGTTTACTCATGCGCATGCAAATGGAATGATTATTACCTAAAAAAGAAGGTGTATTGCCAATGAAGAGAGAGAGGGAGTGTGTGTGTGTGTGTGTGTGTGTGTGTGTGTGTGTGTGTGTGTGTCTGTGTGTGTGTGTGTGTGTGTGTGTGTGTGTATCGGTGGGGTGGGGATATAGGCATTTAGAAACCTGCCCTACTGACGAATAGACACCTATGTTTCTTTAACATGATGGGAGAAAAAAAAGCGATGCACAGGATCGCCTGGTTTTCGTCCCCATCCGACGGACGAGAGTCAAAGTGTCTTGCCCAAGAACACACCGACAAAATTCACTGGCTCCGGTGAGGCTTGAACCAGGGTCCTCTGAATTTAAAGTCCCCCGTGCTATCCATTGCTTCAACAGGCTGTATGCGCTCAAGCAGGATGACTGCATTAAAATACATACAACTAAAATGTTAATCCGTCATTAAGGTTATATCCAAGAAGATGGGTTCACAACGGTCTCTCTTATCAGCAAGTTAGCATCAAGTTCATGTATGTCGAGTTGCAATATGCCTGCAAGCCTTATATATGCCCAGCTCATTGCTGTTTTGATAAACTTGGCAATTAATGCCTTGGGATAAAAAAGGACAATTAAGAATACTCAGTACATATTGTCTCATTTAAATAATATAACTTAATGTGACTTTATAACATACATATAAGATAAAACAAAATTAAACGCTTCCTGATAAGAATCGGTACCCAATGCATCGAGATAGATTACATTTAGTGATCATTTAGTTTACTGATGTTTACTCTAAAAGCTATATCCGACATACAGGTGCTGCTGCAGTTAAAGTAGCTATCCCGCCAACAACAGCCACATTTTACCACATATGTACATCGTTTCTAAACCTACTGACCACGAGGTATATACATAACTTACATAGTTTGAGAATCAAAACTCTATAGATACAATATAAAAAGCCTTAACCAGCCAGACAAAAAAACCAAAATGGATAATTCATTTACACTTATTCAATCACGGGTATTATAAGAACCCATGCATAAACATATACTTTTAAGCGACACATATGCATTATTATATGAGCTGAACACCTGGATAGAGTTTTGATAAACTGATTTTGTAGTGTAATTTTGTCGTAATTTGGCCGGTTATTTTAAATTTGTAAAACAAACACCTAAAAATCAACAGTTAAACCGTAAAATGCCTTTTTCTTTTCTTTCTGTTCTTTTGCAATTAGCTGAAAATGCAGTGGTCTACTTTGGGATTTTAGTTCGTGGATTTATTCAATATGCGATTTGTAAACTTGGTTAAGTCTTCATAATAGAATACCTTATCAAAAGTCACATTCTCTATATATTTCAGTTCGCTTAAAACTTTTGAAGTGTTTTTATGAAAAGTGTACAACTTCAAGCCATAAACAAGAGACACACTCGCCTTGTCACAAAGTGCTCTCATGTTTTAAGAAACAACAACAATTTCTTTGTATAAATCTGTAAAACTGTGACCCCGTAGTGGCCATATTTGACCCCACTGTCGCCCATTTGACCAGATCATAAGCTTATGGTACATGCGAACTATTATTTAGCTTTTGACGTATCAGAGAAGCTGTTTGAATATGTTTTCCTATATAATACAATGTTATAGTGTGACTCCCGGGACAGGACCTAATTTGATTCCAGGCTTGATTCAAGGGAAACCATTTAAATTATTTGGTACAGGACAATAATCTTAAGCTACATGTAGCTTGTTAGACCTCTAGCTCTTGTAGTTTCAGAGAAGAAGATGTTTATAGACGTTCCTACATAACTCTATGTAACTATGTGACCCCCGGGACCAGGCGAAATTTGACCATAAGATCACCATTTGAACAAAATAAATTGGTAGAGATCAATACTCTTATGCTACATGCATCGTATTAGACCTCCAGCTTTTGTAGTGTCAGAAAAAGAATATTTATATAACTTTTGGAAAACTTTGACCCCAGAACCGCCATAGTCACGATTTGAACAAAATTGATAGAGAACCATAAGCTTATACAATATGCAAAAAAGTAGACCTCTGGCTCTTGTTTTTTTAGAGAAGAGATTTTAAAGATGTTTCTATATGACTCTATGTAAATTTATAATCCCTGGGGCGGAGCCAGATATGACCCCAGGGTCAACATTTTAACAAACTTGCTAGTGGAACATAAGCTTATGCTTCATGCATAATATGGGACCTCTAGCTCTTACAGTTTTAGAGAAATTATTTATTTTTAAAGATATCCTATATAACTCTATGAAAAATGTTTACCAACGGGGCTGGGCCATATTTGACCATGTGGTCACCATTTTATAAATACTAGGTAGAGGACCCTAAATGTGTAATACATGCAAAATATTAGAAATGTAGCTCTTCTTGTTTCAGCGAAAACGTTTTTTTTAAAAGAAACAAGAGCTTTGCTTAAAAGGGGGAGATAACCCTAAATATATATGTATTTTGGGGGTTTTGGACCAAAGCTATCGCTTTGCTCGAGTTTGATACAGAAACCCCCAAAATACATATATAAGTAAATCACCATTTTATGGTGATTTACTTGATTTATTAAAACTTTTTTAAAATAGGGGTAGTGAAGATTGCAAGTTTAATTTTTTTTTATAGTTATCAAAATTACATACAATTAACAATTTTCTGACCTTGAATACAAAGGTGGTGGATCATACTCAAACACACTACTAAAACAATAAATCACACACTTTTTAGACTTTTTTGTAAGGTTACCATTGCTTCCTTTCTTCCCTGCTCCACTAATTCTTTTTTTTGAACTTCACTAATTTCAAGTTTCTTTTGTTTGATATCTTGTTTCAAATTATAGTATCTTTCCAGTTCATCTAAAATCAACTTAAACTCTTGCTCAGATATTTGTGCATCACTCAACGCTTTTGATATTAACTGCTTTATACTATTTAACTTAGACTCTGCCAAAGTTTTTATTTCATGATGTTTTTGAGCTTTTGCATTAAGCTTGCGTCTGATAAAATTAATACAAACACATGTAGCTCCACATACTATTGCTGCGATTTCTAAAGGTAACAAAACTGGAACAACAAATCCAATCCCAGCCATTATAACACCTGCAGATATCAAGGTTGTGTCAATTCCATCTGTAATATTAATACCACGTTTATATTTTTTATAAAGAAACTGACGTATATCTCGTTCTGTAATTAACTTTTTTTCAATTTCTGAAATCTTTTGTAATCTATAATTTTGTCCGTCTTCCACTGGCAACTCAGGATATAAACTTGGTGCTGTCGGTTGCTTCATTTTTTTATTTATTAATAAAAAATTAAATTAATAAAATTAATAATGATGCCACCGTATTTACAGCGGTAGCGTTAGCAACCTTGCATACAAAGTTAACAACAGAACCAGCACCAATCTCTAAAGGTTTATCAAAGTTATCATGATTGCGTGGGATGATATGAAGCGTTATGCCATAATTTGGTTGTTCAACACCATTGACAGAAACTATTACAGTTACGTCACAAACTAATCGTTCACATGCTAGACCTATTCCCATAATCCGTCCACGGCGTGTCATTACATGCCCCACATTTGATTCTGCCCCGCCGTTACCAAATGAGAGTATTCTATTTAACACAAGCGGACCCTTAGCCTCCGCAAATATTGTTATAATCCCATATTTAAGATTATCAACTCTATCTTTCAAATGATTAAACTGGTCAACAAAAGGCACAACTCGCCTATATAAATCTTGAACCTTATTTATCAAAGCCTCTAAGTCTTCTGTTTTTTTAGGGCTTGATGGTCCAAATATACTCATTGTTTTTTTTATAAAAATATATTTTTTAAATAATTTCTAAAACACAACTCATAGGCAAACCGTGATTATTTATCTTGTTACCATACTCATCTCTGACTTCTATTTTCAATTCAGTAATTGCATCATTCGTAAGACAGTGATATTCAGGATAAAAACTTGTATATACTATATCTCCGAACTGCTTATTTACTACAGGTACAACACCTATATTAGTGCTTGTTGCACCATTGAAATAATTACTACTCGTATTAACTTGTTCCAGATGAACATATAGCTGTTTATAAGGAGCTAAATCAATTGGGTAATCTCCTAAAGTAGTACCTGTCAACCATTTTCTGTCCTTGAATCCCAGCATTTTTGAAAGACCGCTTGGCATTCGTGTCTCTATTGGCGTATTTATAATGCTAAAGCCAATTTGCTCAATACTGTCCAGGATAATATTTTCATTTAGAAATTTAAACCTTTCTGTCAAGTATTGAAAGTTATAGAGTCCACCTGCTAAATGTTCTATTTTATCTGGGTTTCTTGTCTTTACGATTTCATGATTAATATTATACCAACCGATAGTGTATGCAAAACGTTTTAATCCAACGCACTTAGTTCCATCTCTATTATCGATATACTGTTGTAAATTAATAGAGTTGTCTATGTTTGAAATTGTATGAAACATTTTTTTAATATATAAATATATAAACACAAATAAAAATGATTTCTAAAGAATTCAAATATAACCCAGATGCTCACTATTCAAATACTTTCAGCAAGAAAGTGATAGATATAATAAATCAAAACATAGTCATTACATCAAACGGTAAAGACTTTAAAGCATCATTTTCCAATGTCTTTGAAAAATACAAACTCCCATACGTTAAATCAGATGCTATAGTCCAACGCTGGAGAACAGATTGGATGTTATTTTGGCAGAATCAGTTGAACTTTGCTATTTGGTGTGCGACAATTGGATGTGGCATTGATTTCAACAACCATCTAAAAGCTGATGCCCTTGTTGGTTCGTTATTTCGATTTCATGTCTATTACCAAGTCAGAAGAATATTATTTGAAATGAGTGTAGCAATGCCGCAAGACTCAAATTGGAATGCGTTTAATAACACATATAACCGAAACGCATACGAGAGAATATGTAAGGAGTTTAATGTTGACTTAAATTCAGATTGGAGACAGAAACAAAGCTATAATGATGGTCTAGGAACAATTCATAATTACTGGACAAATATTGGTTATCATCCTTTGATAAATTCTGTATACGACAACAAAACGATGAGTTTCACAGTCTATGAGAGTGATAAAACATATCATATTGATTACATTGCACAAGGATCTGAGGCTGACAACAGCTGGTCTACTTTTATACTAGATAATTCTGTGGGATTTACAAGAGCTGGAGTAGAAAGAATCAATGACAGCATAAGAACATACTGCTGGGCAATTCTTGGCTCGCAATCACAAACAAGAACAGATATACTTGGAACTGGAACAGCATTTGATGCACAGAAACAATTTTTGGCAAATGTAGAGGACGCAATAAACAGCCCCATTGACTTGCCCAGTCAAATTTCAAGATATGAAACCACCTTAAAATATGCAAGAAGTAAAGTAAATTTTGTCTATTGAAGTGGATTGTACATGTCTCCGAGTGACATGGAGTTGAGAATTAGAACAATACAAGACTACAATAATGAAATTGTAATAGCAACTGATGCACAAGCATTAGGATTGAATAATGATGTAAATATAAAACCAGTACCACCAAATATTGTTCAACCTTTTCAAGGTACCACAACAAAGAAATTTTTAGAGGAACATTCTGACTTTGATAAATCAATACATAAAACTGTGGAGCATAATCCACCAGAAATACAAAAAATAGCGATTGAACACGAAGATAACCAAAACAACTATAATTTTTGGTACTATAGTAATAAATCTTGCTGCATTATTTATTTACGAGATTTACTGAACCACTCTTTGGCTGCCACATACAACAACCCGGAAACAAACACAAGCAAAGCCCATAGATTGTTACCAAGCGAATTAATAACATTACCTGTTGCAGATAAAAGCCATGATACTATTGCACCAATAACTCCTGGAAGCGCTGCAGCAGCTTTACCAGCTAGGTTGGCAAGAAGTTTACCAAGATTAAGCAGTTGTTTTTTATCCAGTCTTTTACACTTGATGGATCAGGTTTTGACGTTGGAGTTGGAGTTGGCGCAGCACTTGATGTGGGAATAATAGAATTAATTATCATCCCAAGAATCATACGAAACGCAGTCAAAATACTAACAATAGTAATACCTTGCTCCCTAAACAACGTTTTGATCCTCTCACCAAGAGTTGTATCCTCGTTTAACATTTTGTTTATTGTCTCTTTTATCCTGCTTACTTGGTTACGAAAAGCTTCTCTGTTCTCATTGATAACATCCATTCTTGCACCTCTCTCAACTTCAAGGTCTTTGATGCGATCGCTAATTCTTTTTATCTGAAATTCATCATCGTCAGTCTTAGCTTGTTCTAACTTTTGTTTTTTTCTTGATGTCTTTATCAAGTTGTGTGTGTTTTGCTAAGTTATTGGTGAGTTCTTCCTTGAAAGTTGTCATCGCTTTTACTATTCCATCCATTTCACGCTTGTCTATATTTGTTTGTGTTTCAACATCAGGACGCTCATCCACATCCCAATCATAAAGAGCACTTTCCAATGACTGTGCTGTGTTATCAATAACATGTGAAAAATCTTGTAATGAAATAGCATCCACATTATCTGGTAAATCGTTTCTTGTGCTCTCCAACGCTTGTCGAGCTTTTTGTGATAATTTTGTTTTACTGCCATACTCTGACAAATTTAAAAATTGTCTTACCGCCATTGTTCCCCTTGTTCCCCCAGAGCCAATAACCCTGTTATATTCATTCGCCAAAGAACCAAGGGAAAGAAATGTAAAAGAACCTTGTTTGGCAGTTATTCTTATTTCTTTATCACCAACAACCCAGTATAATGTTTTACCATCATCTGATACTTTAAACTGGTCATAATCTATTTTGTCCGGTGCCATCTTATATCGTTTTTCTATTTCATTATAAAAGGATTTTACAAGTGTTTTTTTGTATATTTCAAGTGTGGCTTCTGCCAGCTCTCCCCTAAGGTCAGCAATATGATTGCTTTGATTAAGAAGATTTTTTAGAACAGGCTCATCAGGCACCATTGGTAAATCATCATCATAATATTCATCATAATCATCTGGATCAAACATAGGACTGTCATATCCACCCTCAGCCATTGTTTATTTTATTTAATTTAAAAAATGTATTCAAAAAATAAAAAAACAATGTCAGCTTACGGAAACAAACTCAACCCTCATAGAAAACTAAGACAGCCTCATGGTGCCAAGGGCATCCGCACAAGTGTAGTAATAACTAATAATCCCTCAACAATAGACCAAAACCAGCAACTGCTTGTAAGATTTCCAAATCTAAGTACTAATGATGTGATAGTTCCACGTACTGCTCGTCTTACCTTTGAAATAGAACTTAAAGCAGAACAGACGCCAACGCTACTCTATTTCAGAATCTGGGTAGAGCAATTGTGAAAAAAATGACAATAAGAATAAGTGGCAATGAAGTCATGTCAATAGATGACAGTGATATATATCATTGTTATGTAGATTTATGGAAAGCCCCTACCGAAAGATTAAACATAGCTTACCAAGGTTTTGGTAAAGCAAACATATTAAAACATAGAGTTGGCGCGGGAGATGCTTCCTCAGACACCGAAGATGAAGCTATAGCAGCAGCTTATGGAAATAGATTTTGTATTCCACTGGACTTTGAAATGTTAGAAAGTCATATGCCATTTTATCAAGCGGGACTTGGCGACAGGTTAGAATATGAATTTACGTTTAACGATTATAAGAAAGTTATCAAAAGCACTGATGCTGATGCATCTTATGTAATAAAAAATATCTGCTTGGAATTTGATACAGTTAGTGATGTTGAATTAGCCAGACAAATAAGACAGCAAACCAATGGTAAGATGTCATTTATGTATGATCGTAACTTGCGACATAGAAACATAATAGCCAACATATCTGAAACCCTTTGGAATATCAACATTAATGTACCAGCACGGAGCATGAAAGGTATTCTAATGCTGTTTGAAGACCCAGAAAGAACAGACACAGAATCCTTTTACAACCCAAAGATTGAAAAGGTTGAAATGACAATAGAGGGAGTACCAAATCAGTTGTATAGTCAGGGCATGAAGGCATATCAACATTGGGATGAAATCAACAAATATTTTGCCTTGACCTCAAAAAGAAACAAAGAGACAGAAATAGCAGCGAGGGACTTAAACTTTACCAATGTTTCTCTTGAGACTTATCTGACAAAATCATATGCTTTGTGGCTTAACCTTAGAACATGTGATGACAATTTATTACACGGCAGTGGAAGAAGAATAGAAAACGGCAGTGAAGGCATAACGATACTAATAAATAAAAAAGCAGATGCAGATCAACCTTTAAATATTTATATATATATAATACAAGATGCGCAAATCAATTTCGAAGATGGAAGATTCAAAGAAGCACGATACTAGTTTGCATAAACAAAAATATCCTAAATATCCCCACAGTGCCATTATCTGTGGTGAGACAGGCTGTGGTAAAACAGAGTTTGTTCTTGACATACTTGACCAAGAGTATGTTGGAGTTTTTGAACATATAATTATATTGTGTCCAACCATAGAGTGGAACGAGGCTTATAAAAATAGACCCTGGATAGGTGATGTAAGACACCCAAAAGATAAAAAAAATAACAATTGTCAATCCCGTTAGCAACGGCACAGAAATGTTACAAGAACTGTTGCGTTTCTTTTTCAATAAATATGCTGGCAAGCCCACACTATACATCATTGATGATTGCTCCGCCACAAAAGAATTAACAAAGAAAAAAGATATGTTATCAGAGTTGGCATTCTCTGGTCGTCACGCCAAACAATCAGTGTGGGTCATTTCACAGAGATATAATTCTGTATTGAAAGATTTAAGGGAGCAAGCAAAATGGTTGTGTATGTTTTACACCAAAGACAGAGATAGTTATGAAAATTGTTTGAGAGAAAATGATGTTATTCCGACGCTGGAAGAGAGAACCAGAATAAGAAAAGCTTTAGCCAAGACTAAATATTCCAAGTTAATTTTGAGGACTGATCAACCAACTGGTTATTGGGTTGAATAATTTTTAACAGCATTGCTATTTTTTTAACAGCATTGCTTTGTTACTAATAGTAATACTAACAGCAAAGTAGCAATACTGACATGAAAATATAACCGAAATATCAGGAAATATAGTAATGCTTATAGCATTGCTCATAGCAAAGTAGCAATGTTAATAGCAATGCTTGCAGCAAATTAACAATGCTAATAAAAAAAATAGCAATATTAATAACAATGCTATTAACAATACTAACAATTACTATTTGCATGAATATCGCAGCTGGTTGTTTTATGTTTTATGTTTATTTCAAGATAAAAAATAAAATTATTAATATAAAAATGAATGCGGAAGAACTATTACAAGATATATCGGAAGGTTTCACAGAACGTGAAGAATCAAAGCAACAAGAAACAAAAAAAGAAAGATTATCAGCCATAGTGGCTGGCGGTGGTAGCCGTCAATATTTGGGTAAAGACATACAACTCACGAATATAGATAGCATGCCCCCGGATGAAATTAACAAACTTTACTGCAGATATGAAGCAAGGCTTGGGGCAAGTATGACCAAGACTTTAGGCAATTCTTTTATTAACTTGTATGTGATCGGAGTATCAAAATATTTTAATGTAACCAATCCACCAAAGCTGATAGAAGATTTGGAGGAAGACCCATTTATTAATCATGCTTTGACAAGTGCTTGTTGTGAGTTGTATTACAGGTATGGGATGTGCTTGGCACCATTTACAGCAATACTGACAACTGTTAGACATATTGATTTTAATAAAAATAAAAATATAGATAATATAAATGGAGAACCAAGAGAGTGAAGTTATACCTGTTGTAACACAATCTATTGAACAACAAAAAGTAAAAAATCCAAAACGAATAGAGGCTGGGAGAAAAGGAGCAGCGGCAAGAAAGGCAAAGCGTTTGCTTCAAGATGCTGCAAAGCAAGATGCTGCACTGCAAGATCCAAATGAAATAAAAAAAATAACAATAGGTGAAGAAGAACCAAAAAAAATCAAAATAAACGTATACAAAAATTATATTCCACCGTGTCTGGTTTTATTAGGCATTCCTGGGTTGGGTTTGTATATTTATAACAAGAAATCTGCTACGCAACCTGTAGCTGTGCAACCTGTTCATGTTGCACCACAAGACCCGTTTGATTTTTAGTAATTTATTTTAAAAAAATAATCATATAAAAACAAATGGCAGCAAATATTGACGGAAAACAAACTGTAAATATGATGTATCACGCTGGGGTGGAAACCCTTCTAACTATTGGATATTCTGAGATCGGCAGAAAACTACTAAAAAGACCAGCCCCTAAAGTGGATTTTAATATGGTAGATGTTGGGATGCTGTCTGTGGATATAATGTTAGCAATGGCTACAAAGGATATGCTGATTAAGCAAGGTATTATTCCTGCGGATATTATGAAATAATTTAAAAAATATATATAAGAAAATGGCAAGTGCAGTAGCAATGATGATCGGTGGCGCATTAACAAATGCATTGGCGTTTAGCGGTTCAAATTATTTCTTTTCGAAAATGGGAAGTCATTCAGATGAGGAAAGACAAAGGCATGACAAAGCAGTGGAACAATTAAACGCAGCACAAGCGGAGTGGAATAAAAAAAGAACAGAGAGATTAGATTTTATTAATAAGCAACTGCAAAAAGAGCATCATGCAGAGCAGACTTTTGATGATGTGGACCAAGCTATGAAACAGTATTATTATACAACTGGCAAACATTTGCTTTTAGAACCGGAGCCCAAGTTGAGTGATTTTTATGCACCATCTCCGGATCAACAGAATAGAGAAATTACGTTTATTGTGGTGGGCATGGCTGCAACTGAATTTGTGGCGTATACATTGATTTCATAAAAAAAATAGTTTAAAACTATAATTACTTTAGATTTGGAATGACTAAGTATGTTTACTTTGAAAAGACTAAGTCATATGCATGATACCTATTTTTGTTGTTGTTTTTACATGGTTTCAATCCAAGTGGTCGCATATAATATGGTGGTTTAGCACTCTTCTCTAATTTATTTTTGAGATGATCAGGCGCCCATACTTCACCTTTGTCTAATAATGTCAATACCATGGATGGACCATATTCAGTATCTACTATTTTCGTATCTGTAATAGTGTATATTTTTTTTATTTCCAAGTCTGTCCATTTCTTTGTGCTATTTTGATTTTGCTCTTCAAGAAGTTCATCAAATCGTGCAGTTGTGATTTCCATTTTTTGTTTATAGTTATATAAAGTTTAATCTTTAGTAGAAAAAATGGAAAAGATTTATTACAGCCCAAAAGGATTTTGGAAAGGTTACTCAGCAGTTAAAAAATTAGCAAAAGAGGCTGGTGTCAGTAAGAAACAGGCATTAGAATTTTTAAAGAAACAAGCTGTGTGTCAGATCTATTTACCCGCACCAAAGAAAATAGTTAGACCCAGGTTTGATGTTTCTACTAAGAATGAAATGCATCAAGCTGATTTGTTATTTTTACCGCATGATACTTTTGGCTTTGGCCGTGGACGCAAGACATATAAATATGCATTGACAGTGGTTGATATTGCGAGTAGATACAAAGAAGCAGAGCCACTAACTTCCAAAGATAGTAAAGAAGTTGCCAAAGCATTTGAGAAAATATACAGTCGGCATTTGAAATATCCAAAATTATAACAAGTGGATCCAGGCAGAGAATTTATGGGTGCAGTATCGCAGTTGATGGCCAAACATAAAGTAAATATCAGACGGGGCAGAACAGAAATACACAGAGACCAAGCTTTAATGGAAAGATTTAACAGAACATTAGCTGAAATATTGTTTGGTTATCAGCATGCTAAGGAAATAGATTCGCAAAAACGTAATAGAGAATGGGTAAAAAGATTACCAGAAGTTGTCAAAGCCATACATGTGGAAACAAAAAAAGCCCCCTCCTGTTGAAACAAAAACATTCAAAGGTGATCCTATCTGTATGAATGCAAGTGTAAGATATTTATATCAACCCGGGGAACAAGAAGGTGGAAGACGCAGAGCAACTGATCCAATGTGGAGTGTAGATATTCACAAGATTAAAAGTTAATGGTGACGCAAGGTATAAGAGTTTATTATTTGAAATTACCAGCGCCACAGAGAGGATTTGTCAAAGAAGAATTACTTATTGTTCCTGCTGATACCCAAATTCATAAGTTTTTATAGAAACCATGTGCATCAGTTGTAATTCCATCTTCTCGTATATATCTTTTTGAGTAAAATGGTGACAGTGTTACTTTGTTTACTGTTATGCCGTATATTTGATGTTTTACTGATCGCATTATATTCATTTCATGTGTAAACTTTTTCTTATCGAATAGTGCTTCTTTGTAGTTTTCAAAATTTATATGTTTTTTGACTACATAAGTTTTTACACCCTTTGCCTTTTTAATGAGTTGTTCATCCGCTCTCAAAATAGAATATAGCTTGGGTCTTAATCCAACATACTCAGCTATAGCAACACCAGCACATTCATCTTTCGATTTACCCAATACTTTTTTGTTTGTATCATCATGCATTGGGTGATTTTGAGGATAATCACTTAGATCATACTCATCTTTCATTTCAGCCATGTCTTTGTATGCATCTGTTCTGATGTCTACCAGTAGGCTGTCAGTGTCTGTGTATAATAAAGTACAGTCATTTCCGTACCTTTTTTTCAGGGAATTATAATACCAATCATACATCATATACTTTGATAAATCCAATACTGACATTCCAACATAAATTGGTTTGTTTAATGTTAATTTTGTTTTGTTCACATGTATTGCTGACAATTCATCTGAACATTTTATACGCCTGTTAAAGTTGGGTTTGGCTATTATTTTTCTTATCTTTTCATTTTCGGAGCCGTCAGTTCTGACTAGTTTTATATCTGTCCGCTTGCGTAAATTTTCCATTGTCTTGCCAAACACAGAGTTGTTCATATATTTGTAAAAATCTTTTTCAAATTGTGATTTAGCTTTTTTCCTAAGTTCTGTGTTTAAACGAAAATATGATTCCATCCATAGTTTTTCATTAAATTCTAATACTCTGTGTACTTTTTTTAGTTTCAGTTGCAGGTTTTTGTAATGTAACACATATTTTTCTTTGTTCATAAGATTGGGGACTAGTTGTTCTGTATTTATCATGCTATTATTTTCCAGTAACCTATCTGGTATTCAGACAACCATTCTTTTTTCACTGCTAATCTTTCCGGTGCAAGCGGATAGTCATTGTGAGCTTCATGGAGCTCTTTAGGATATTCTAAATCAACTTCAAGTATTTGCACTTTGCCAGGTTTTGGTTTAGAATATTTTCCTTTTCTGCTCTTGGCTTTCCAAACAAAGCCAGAATATGGAAGTGGCTGACTCATTGCCCATCCATAAAAATTATTTGCATCAAAATACATTAAGATGTTGTTTTCCTCGTTAGGGTTATAATCAGCTACATGTGGATTGTTTGCTTTGGCATATCGTTTTGATACCATACTTATGCCACCTCGCATTCCTTTTTCTAGAAACAAGTGCTTGTCAATGTCTGTCAAAAGTTCTTATTCTATTTTTGAATGTTTGAGTAAAGCATCCCAAGATAATCCAGGTGCTGTGTAGTAATGCAAGGGATCGAGTTTATCTGCATTCATGCATGTTTTTCTGAAAGTTTGAAATACATCTGCTTACAAAGTTACATCAGTTTTTAGATATAAATCATGATAGTCTCCAAGAGTTTTACAGTTAAACTCTTTCCATATTTTTTGAGCGTATTCGTAATCTTCGGGACTTATACTTTCATCTGAGAGACTACTGTAAAACTTTTTTAATAGGCGGTAATTGCGTTTCCTTGAATCTTTCCATACTGTCCATATATTCGTATAGATAAACACCTTTTCGTAAAAGTAAATCTGTTTGTTTCCCAAACTGATGTTTGGTAATTTTGAAATCAGATTTGTCTGTTGCTTTAACCAATTTTTCCAGAGACGAAGCCATAAATTGGAAACTGTCTAAAAATCTAAGTTGTCCAACACTAAATGAAATATACTTTTCAGCGTTGTTTGGGATGCATGTAATATTACCTTTTATTTGATGTATTTTTTGCATAATCAAATGACTATCATATCCTTTGAGGTTATAGGTGTTTTGTTTGGTTTAATTTTCAGCTTTAGGTTGCATTTTTTATGTGCTGCACCTCTGTATTCTCCTGTAAAATGACAGTGGTCTCTTACTTTACCGTTTTTACCAGATTTTTTGCCTATTTCATTCTCGCATATCCAACAGTGTGTTGCTTTTTAATAATCTGCTTCATTTTGTTGAGTCATTATTAATGTTTTTGGGTGAGCAAATATTTTATTAATGTTGCTCTTCTCACATTCTAAGTGATTTAAAAACTTTTCAACAACATCTTCACCTCTGTAAATAACAGGTTCTTCAGCTTTGCCATCATATCTGACAACCTGGTATCCAAAAGCACAAGCTTCGGATACATTTTGAATTTCAGATTTCTTTCCAAATTTGATTGATTGCGGTTTGATTATATTCTCAAAATCAGCATATATTGCATAAGGCACAGGCATCTGATTTTGAGGATTTTTAAATTTTACAGTATTTTTACCTTCTTTCGGCATTTCTATTCTGCAAGAATTTTTGTTAATACCCTCACAGTCTTCTCTGTGTTTGGCGAGTAGTCCTTTTCCAGAATAGCCAGCTACTGCTTTGGGTAAAGGAATATATGAAGAACCTTTTAACGGCTCGTACTTTGCAATATTTAAGTAAAGCTTAACACAGTGATCAATTTCTAATCCGGATGCTGTGTTTGTAAATCTTTCAAGACTCTCTTGTATAAATGCAGATGACTCATCGTAGAACTCATTTATTTTTTCAGAGTTCAAGATGCCATTTTGTTCACTGTGTAACACTGCTGTAGTGTATTTTTTGGTAGCACCGTCATCTTTAAATAAATCTACAGTGAGACCTAATTGAAACTTTAGTCCATTCGTCTCTATTAGCTCTTTGATAATTTGTTTTGTGATAATGGATTTCTTATAACGAAATAGTTTTTGAGGGTCTTTGTATTTCTCGGCAGATATCTCGTATGCTTTGAAATAGCCACACATTGGTTTGTCAACCAGTTTTAATTTTCTATCTTGAAAAAATTGTTTAAGTTCATTTATAACATTTTCTTGTAATTTGGCATATTTCTGCTTTTGTTCATTTATAACATTTTCTTGTAATTTATCATATTTCTGCTTTTCTCGTTTACGTTGTTTTTTAGCACGTCGTCTCTTGAGTAAATTTTCTAATGTTTGAGATTTAACCTTTTGAGTTTCCTTTGGAACTTCTTTAAGAGGTTTTGATGCATTTATACCGTTAGATAGTGTTTGCTTATCTATTACACCTGTATCAAACAGGCGTATTAAATTTCTTATAGTCTCTTCGTTTTTTTCCATTTCCCTTATTTGTTATATATTTAAATTTATTTTATTAAATATAAAAATAATTATATACAAAATAGACAATGAAAATCAATGTTTGTAAATTTCTTAAAATTGGATTACATAATCCATGTGTAAATAAGCCAACAAAAGATTCTAATTATTGCAGTTTGCATAAATATAGATTAAAAAAAAGTCATGCATTACCGTGTCTAATATGTAAAAAAGGCACTTCCGCAAAATATCAAGTGTGTGTTGGTTGCGGTGCAGCTTCAATTAGAAAAATGAACGATTATTGGAGGTTAAAGTCGTATAACGCTGAGTGTCTCAGATTTAGACGTATTAAGGTTTAAATCATATTTTGATAACTATAAAAAAAAAAATTAAACTTGCAATCTTCACAACCCCTATTTTAAAAAAGTTTTAATAAATCAAGTTAATCACCATTGATTTATTTATATATGTATTTTGGGGGTTTCTGGATCAAACTCGAGCAAAGCGAGAGCTTTGGTCCAGAACCCCCAAAATACATATATATATCCTAATAACAGGAATCAGCTACCCTGTTCACACTGCTATCCTGGATTTTTTGTTTCTCTACAAGGTACTCAATAACATAATACTAGTAAGAATTTGTCTCTTGAGATGGTAACAAAAAAGCGTATGGCTCACAGTCTAATAGTTGGCTTGCTTATGGTTCTAACAAACTTATATAAACAATAGCCATACATGCTGTGTTTGTCATAGATACCAGTAGTTTTTATTAAAATTGCGACAAAAGGTATATACCATGAAAATTAAATATAAAATCAAAATAACAAATAACTACAAACGTGAAAATTCCTCGAAAACCAGATTTTCCATTTGAAATGCTACTACAGTACCGGTAAGTAATAGATAGAACATGAATTTATTGAGTTGGTTAATTTAAACATCGAGATGGGTTAGCCCATCAAGGTGTTTAAATTAACCAACGAGATGACACCATACTCTATTTGCTTTGTAGCATGTCCATTTCAGCTCCCTGCCATACTCTAACTTCCAATAAATGGTAGTTGTAGTACACCATTTATTCTGACAGTGGTTACTTTCGAATTAAACGATGTACACCTGTGCTATTACCAAGAGAATTTTCAGTGACCATGCTACAAGATGAACATGAAGTTCAAAAAAAATGGTTTTATACAAACATTGCTTAAGAAATTCCAACGAAACTTGTTTCGCATGCGAAGCTAGAACCAGGGACTGTCTAAACGGCACCCATATAACATATCAGATATTTATTGAAGGTATCAAAAATTGATTTTCCTTATCAATTGGCATTCCTTATCAACTGGCATTCCTTATCAATTGACTAGATATAAAATAACATGTTCAATTTTGTATTTTGAATGTTCATTGAACAAAATCGTAAAATTGGAGCCTTCAGCTTTGGCTCGTAACTGTCAAAATCAGGACTGGACTGTAGACGGGTTCAATTCTAATTATTTAGTTTATTTATTCCAACTGCATGCATTACCCAAATGTTTTAACAGTATTTTGGTCGACAACCAGGAAAATAAAAGTGTTTTTCAAACATTAAAATAGTGACTTCAGAACCACGTTAATAACGTTAACGTTATCTGCGGTATTTACAATAGTTAGCAATCCAAACTGGCATTAATACAAAAATATTAAATTCATGTTTCACGTATCAATCATACACCACTATAAATTGAACACGGCCAGAGTGTATACCAAACACTTTGCTCCTCGCAAAATGTTGAACTCGAGCCTTAACTAGAGCAGATAGGCTTAAGTGGCCTCTAGACTAATAGTCCACTCAGCCTGTGAAATTTTACTACTCAACATCAAACTAATTGCAACAGAAATGATTTTCTGATTTTTTTAAAATGACATATATTGCAAAAAATCACAAAAAAAGTCTAGAAAAATCTAGATAGGGGAAAAAAGTTTTTTTTAGCTTCTATATTTACGCTTTTCATAAAACAACACCAGATTTAGAGTTATTTGTAGCTGCTGCATTTTATTTCAAATAAGATATTTTAATGATGTATTACACTATTAAGACCTTAATTAATCTAACAATTACATCTTTGAACAATAACAAAATACAAGTATATTTTAACGCTGTTTGTTGAAAAGTGCATATTGAATTACTCCACCCACTGAAATCACAATAGAGAAATTGCATATCAAAGGTAATGCTATGTTATATGCATTTCTTGTAACAGTTTAAGACAAATACTCAAATTAAGATTGATGATAAAGTGTTGGGTTAATATATTGGCCTCTATATTGTAGCCGTCGGCATTGTCGGCAGCTATTAATATCCTATTGTTAGCATCATTCCTTGATAATTATTTTTGGAAGAGTGAAAGGTAAATACTTAAGATTTATGGTGAAGAGCCGGGTGTTGGGGTTGGGGTGGTGTGTGTGAGTGGAGGGCGGATAATATATTGACCACTATATTGTAGCTGTCGGCAATGATTTATTAATCAATTGTTAGCGTTATTGTTAACCACATTCGTAATGGTCAACGCTGTAACTGCGCACAATTATTAAACAATACCATAATAATAGTCATAATAGAGCTCAAAGGTTTTTAGAAAATTCTTTAAATATATATAACTGTTCCTACGCAAAACGATCACAACATCTTAGGTAAATATCCTTATATAGTTTAGCATTTATACTAAAGTAATTGATGTTGCAGCATATTTGTAAGTTATACTACTTCTATGCCATAATTCGCAACTAGTAAATCAATAACTCATAGCTTTCACTATTGACTGATAATGCCAAATCTAATATAACTTCACAAAAAGCTTGAATACCCCTTACTGATTTATATATTATTTGCAACTTGAGTTGCATGAGCATTAGCCCTTTTTAGTGTTGATCTGTATAGACACATGATATGGTACCCCACCCAGTCACATTATAATGACACCAGGCCGACCAGTCCTAGGACTACCCTTTATATGCTGATATGCTGAGCGACAAGCAATGGAGCTACTAGTATCATTTTTCTTGTCATTGGTATTGAACCCACGACATCCTGCATGCGAGGCGGATGATCCACCATTACGCCACAACTGTGGTTCTTAGCATTTGTAATTGTGTCATGCCAAACTGCAAGGTGAGGTGAAGTACTAATACTTCCTTATTACAAGTAGTTTGTATTAATGTTATAGATATACACAATTTACCGTTCTTATCGATGCAAGAGATCTATCAAGACACTACCACAACCTATCCTGGTCACCACTTATTATAAAAAGTGATATTTTCAAGAACGGGTCATGTTACAAAAACACTAGAAGAGGATGTTTACATTTAAAACCTCTTCACTTATGTTCTCATAGTAAACTATTATTAATTTAGTCCATACTTTGTGTAGAAAACATATTTAAGCTAGAAAATATTACCGCCAAATTTCGTGTTTATCTGATTTCCTTTCTGATTTTGAAATAATTTTACTTTTTTTGGTATGCTAACTTTTTAATGTGTGTTGATACATGTTTGTCATGTATGCACTACCTATACTGCAAAATGACCCGTTGGCCCTGCTTCATAGTAAGAAAAGTCAATCGTACCTCCTGGCACAATGCAAAAGTGCGCTAGTTCTTAAATGTGTTCGTGACATGAAATTGAAATGATACATTTGGCATATGTTTCAAAGTAGTATTATATTCTATTGAGTTGATTGCGTAAGCTCATAAGTTATATGTCTTCCACAAACTATGTTAACTGTTTGATTTTGCGTTTGTATTAGCATAGTCTGGCTGTAAGTTACTGTAAGGCTCTATGCATATAAACAAAGTAGTGACTGCATTAACAACATACAATTAAAATGTTAAAGAATTACCCCGTCAAATAATGGCAAAATTACACTAAAAAACCGTTGATTAAAACTATCCACGTGTTCAGGTCATATAATTATGTATATGTACAGATTAAACGTATTCACGAGTTCCTAAAATACTCGTGATTGAATATGCGTAAAAATAATTATGAGTTGATAATCTTAATTTGACGCTGCGGTTTTGGAGTTTGTCCTGGCTGGTTAAAACCGTTTATATTGTGTCTATAGAGTTTGGATTCTCAAAATGTGTAAGTTAGGATTCTCAAAATGTTTTAGTTATATACAGTTTAGAAACGGTGTATGTCGTAAAATTTGCCACTTGAAGGGACTTTAACATGCCGTAATCTGACCGAAAAGTATATTCCAAGGAGCAGAGGCCATATTGGTTATATTTTTCTAGCAACGAGTTGCCAAACGTCTATGCAAGTCAAGTTTATTGCAATGGACAGTATACATGTAAGTGATCACAGATATAATCTAAAATATGTCGTATTATGACTATAATTTTGTACTGACAATAGATTGGGCGCAAAAATACTATACTTTTAAAAGTATTGCAAATAAAACAAAAACACACTAACAGTTTAGAAAAATGTATTATATAACTGAATTACCATGAGTTTTTAAATACGGGATTTCTAGCCTGAGTGAGAGTTCGCACAAACAAACGAGTGTGCAAGCATGTGTTTCTTTATTTGGACGTATTGTCATGAGTATCATCACTCATGGTAATAAAACTCTTTATATTTTCCTTATATCTCTCCAAAGTTATTATCAAATAAGCTTGGATCACAGAGGTCATGTTTTGATCACAGAGGTCATGTTTTCATGTTTTGATCACAGAGGTCATGTTTTGCATAAAGTTTATATAAAGTAATAAGAAGGATCCTTTTCACATTAATAGTTTCTGTGCAGATAAAGTGTTTCTGTTGCGAATAAGTAAAGAAATAACATTTTAATGCCAAAGACTTAGGTATTTATAGTTGCCGACAATGCCGACGATTATCATACAATTCCCGCCCCCAGTGCTTCATCGTTGATCTTATTATGAACGTGTGGGTGGGGTAATTCAATATGCGAATTTTAAGAAACAGTGCTAAAATAGGCATTTATATGCATCGTTCATTCAAACTTTTCAATTTTTATTATTTAGCTATGTCTTTATATTGTAATACTTCATTGAAATGTAATATTCGTAACAAAATGTTGCAGATATATATATACATAAACCTGCAGTGATTTTATGACAAAGGCACATTTTTGAGCCACAAAATAACCTATTTCCCCTATCTAGATTTTTCTAGACTTTTTTGTGATTTTTTGCAATATATGTATATACCAGAAAAGCAGAAAATCATTTCTGTTGCAATTAGTTTGATGTGGATTCACAGGCTGAGTGGACTATAACACCATATACCCCACAAACCGATGTTCACTTTAGAACGTTTAATTGCTTGCGTACGCGTCACTGTAGTGTTTTGATTACGTACGCGATCATTATGCATTTATTGGTGAGTTTGGCGAACGGCGACACACTATGACTGCAGATGCTAAGATGGGTTTAATGCCCTCGCTAGGAACATGGACCGGCTGGAACGGCGAATGTTACATGAAGTACATACAAGTATATAGTTTATGCTCATCGTATGCTATTCCTATCCTCCGATGTCGAGTTGAATCCTGGTCCTTCTGAAGAAACGAATATGATTCTTGGAGCAATTGAGTTAAAATTGAGTACATCCGCAGAATTGTATGGTGTCAAAGAGGTGGTCAAAAAATAGAAGTCAATACTACTAAAACGGCAGTCAAAATAGGTTTCTTTTAAAAAAAGATTAACGGACATGGAATTTAAATTTCAAAACCTATCCCACGAAAATGAAATATTGCAATCAGATATTGACGCGTTACAAATGGAACTTGACAGAAAAAGCGACGCAATTGAATATTTAGAGCACATTGTTGACTACCTAGAGACACGGGTGCGAAAAGATGTACTGCGTGTATTTGGTCTAGACGAAAGCCTCGATGAAAATAATGGAAATATTAAATCCCGGGTAATTGATAGTATTCTTAAAATTGCCTGTCAAGAAGTAACATGAAATGAGGAATCGATACAAAGTGCATACTACAACTAACGACAAACCGCGAATGTTGATTGTACGATTTTCGAAGTGGCAAGATAAAATTAAACTATTTTCAGGCATTTACGCCTTGCGTTCTACAGGTATCCGTATTGCAAATGACCTTACAAGAAAACAAAGAGAGCAATTAAAGTCTGCAAATAAACAAGGTCTCGGTGGATACTTTAAAAATGGTGTCTTGCATACATATTTGCAATACACTCTGACGAAGGAAATATTAAAACGAGGATATTCAAGCGAGGTTTCCGAAAAACTACCGAAAACAGACAAACATTCTACAGGCGATTTAATTTCTATGGAAACCCAAAATGTTGAAAACGATGGTCAAGGGTCTAAATCTCCAGCTCTTGATAATAGCCATATCGGCTCGTTGAGTGAAGATGATGACGGTGGTTCTGAAATATAACGTCCGGTCAACGCCCTAAATATACCAGCCATGACACTATTTCCTTTTTATTTTGGAACATTGAAGGTATAAACAATAATTTAAATGATAGCGATGTGTTGAGTTATGTCGAACAGTTTGATGTTATATCATTGTTAGAAACATGGGAAGTAGATAAGGCAATGGTTAAACATCTTTTTCAAAATTTTAAATGCTATTTTTGTTCAACTAAAGCATCACGGACAGGTGGTCGCAATATGGGCGGTGTTGTAATATTTGTTAAATATGTATATATGCTTCGTCTGTAATTCAAATCTCTATTAACTTTGAATTTGGAGTAGTTATTAAATTTGATAAAGACAATTTTAAATGGGAAAAATACCTTATATATATTTGTATTTACATAAATGGATCATGGAAAATGAGTTTTTTGACATACAATCGCGGCATACTGAGTGTAATATGTTGTTGTCTTGTGATTTCAATGCAAGACCTGCAATATTAGACGACGTAACGTGCCTGGAACCAAACATTCCTGATCTAAATGAATACGATGAGTTACTAAATGATCATATAGGTATTGAGAGAGTTTCATGTGATTATAAAATTAATAATTTTTTGTAGAGAACTAATTGAAGTTTGTCAAGTGTACAGTTTATATATTGTAAACGGACGTTTTGGTGGTGATAAAGGAAATGGTCATTTTGCATATGTCAGTTCAAATGGGTGTAGCGTTATTGATTATTTCTTGATATCTACGAGTTTGGCTAAACAAATTACAGACTTTAGTGTAGAAAAAAGAACGGAATGTAAACATCTACCGTTGAAATGTTTGCTCTCATGTAATATTAATTCACAAAGCATTGACAATGATGAACAAGGAAGTGGTATACAAGTATATTTTAAATGAAGAAAATGAGTGTGATTATAAAACGGTACTTGAACAATACGTATTAAATTGTTATTTTGTTACTCTTGCTCTGTTAATGGATGACCAAAATGTGAACATAAATACTATTATCTTTTGATTTTGTGAAGATCATCGAAGAAGCATGTGTCAATTTTAAGAAATTTTAAGAAATTTAAAAAGCATGTCAGTGGCAGGAATAATATCAACTAATGGTTCGACAAAGAGTGTGATCATTTTAAACGTATTAAAAACCGGGGTCTACGACTGTTTAGAGAATATAGGTCAGAGGAAGACTTACAATCTTATCTTTCGTCCAAACGGGATTTTAAAAGCATGTGTCAAACAAAAAAAAGATGCTATAACATATCGACTTTAGATGAAATTGTTGCATCAATAGAAAATCCGAGGAAATTCTGGAATAAAGTTAACATTCACACTAGCGTTTGTTTAGTGTTATTATTTACTGGTCCTTTGGAATTATCAAACCCATTCTCCGTTGCTTTATAGTAGAATAACGCTTAAGCCAGTGCTAAGAGGCGTGAGAGGTATTGCATTTATAATTACCTCTCATGAACAGACTCAATAAAACCGAGTCTGATAGTTTTCTCTTTTGTTTATGTCTGTTGCTCCCAAGGGATCACCTTTTCAGTATTTATTGACATTCACACTAGCGTTTGTTTAGTGCTGTGTGGCGGCCGTAAAAAGTCACCCCGACTACAAATCAGTAGTGTTATTATTTACCGGTCCTTTGGGATCATCAAGCCCATGCTGTGTTGCTTTAAAGTAGAATATCGCTTAAGCCGGTGCTAGGAGGCGTGAGAGGTATTGCATCTTATAATAACCTCTGATGAACAGACTCAATAAACCGAGTCTGTTACTTTTCTCTCTTGTTTGTGTTTGTTGCTTCCAAGGGATCACATTTTCAGTATTTATTAAGCAATGTACTTCAAGTAAAACTCCAAAGCCTCGACTATCAGAACCTGAATGGTTCAATCATGCATTTCAGTCAGTTATTTAACCAGTTTGACATTGATTCTAGTAATGATATGATATCGAGATTGCCTTAAATGATGATATTTCAATAACAGAGATAGAAGACATTATATTTAATTCTGAAATATCATCTGATGAGATTTTAAGTGCAGTGAAACATATGAAGAAGAATAAAGCTTCTGCTGGTATTCTATTCGTACCTGCTTAAGCTATTCAACATGTTGTTTGTATCACGTGAATTTCCAAATAGTTGAGCAGAATCTATTAAAATACCTTTGCACAAGAAGGGACCGAAGTTATATTATTAGTATCCTAGCTAAACGTGTGACATTTTACGCATTGCTTTTTGATAAAATAGCCGAGGCACAGGGTGGATTTCGTTCCAGTTATTCGACTATTGACAATGACTTTATATTGTATGCTCTCATTAGCAAATATTTATGTAAGAAAGGGAAAACAATATATGTAGCTTTTGTAGATTTTATGAAATCATTTGACTCCGTTGTGAGAAATAAATTGTTTACGTTGCTACAAAGACAAGGACTTAAAGGGCATATATACACGTCTATACAATATATATACAAACATATTAAAGCAAGTGTTCGAATAAGTGATAATAAGCTTACGAATTCGTATGACTGTCCAATAGGACTTCGTCAAGGCTGTGTGCTTAGCCTAATACTTTTCTCATAATTCATTAATGAATTAAGTACAGATATTTTAAATTGTGACACCCGTGGAATCCAGTTGTCCCCAGACACTACAGAAATATTCCTGTTTCCTTTTGCAGAGGACGTCGCTTTAATTTCTGACACAGTACGTGGTTTGCAAAACAACTTGATGTACTATATGATTATTGTTCGACATGGCATTTATGGTTAATGTAAAGAAATCGAAATTGTTATTTTTAAAAATGGTGGGCAACTGGCAAGAGCTGAAAAATGATATTATGATAGTAAACAGATTGACACTGAAAATGGATTTAGCTATGTTGGATTATATTTTTCGTGCCGATTGTCTATGTTTCAAATGGTGGAGAATCTCGCGATAAAAGCAAAACGAGTTTTAATTTCTTTATTTTCTTCACTACTACCTCAGAATGTGAATTTAAAATTGTTTGAACAAAAATAAGCACAATAGTATTATATGGTGTAGAGATATGGGGACTGGATTAAATAGAATCAATTGAACGAGTGCATATGTATGCATGCAAACGATTTATGTCAGCTTCACTAAAAGCATGTAATGCTGTAGTTGTAGGTGATTGTGAAAGATATCCTATGTATATAACAGCGCACAAAAAGGTCATCAAGTATTGGATTCAAATATTAAACATGCCAGATGAAAGATATGTAAAAAAATGTTATAATATGCTTTGAAACAGATAATTATGGTTATAACAGTTGGGTTACAAAGCTGAAAATGAATCTATATTCAAACGGTTTTGGATATATTTGGGAGAGGCAAAGTGTGTAAAATGAACAGTTGTTTATAAGCCGACGTGGAACAAGACTAAAACATCAATACTTACAAAAAGCGTCTCAAATGGTACAAGGCAATAAAAAAACTATTATTATAACCATTTTAAGAATGATTTTAAATTCGAAACCTATCTAAATGTTCTAATATACATACGGTTTAGAGCTGCGTATGTTTCTTTAGATCATCATCACATTGTTTATTTATTGAAAATGGAAGGCATATGAAATTGCCTAGAGAGCAGCGTATTTGTACATATTGTAAAGATAATATTGAGATCGAATACCATTTTCTTTTGCGATGTTCATTGTACAATTCAATTTAATTCAATTCAGATGTGTATGGGCCGGTGACCATTATCACTAATAAAGAATGAATTGACGAAATTGTTCAACATCATGAACAATTAAAAAATGTTATTCTTCTTTGATGCTGTTTTAACTAATTATTGATTATCTCGCATCCGATTGGTGGAATCTTGTTATCTCGAATCTGATTGGTTCTCGGTTAGCCATTAAAGCGTTCTCATGGGTCCTTTTGTCTTATTTTAGGCAAGACGTATTGAACAAACTGCTGAGCGTTAACGCAACCGAGTTAAATGGCACACGCTATGACTCCAGCATAGCACCAGATTTTGAACTAGGTAAGTACAGCATATATAAACGTGTTATTATTAAAATAGATGCATAAATATATGTTGAACACTTTTCTCATTTATTTGATCAACCAGAGAATTAAGAAGAAAGAGAACTTGCACATACTGAAATCTCACACTATCTCGTATGGCTAAAACGAGAAGATAAGCGTCTCTGTGCATGATCAGAATTTTCAAATAAAAAAATTGCCTCTGCTACACTATTATATACATCTAATTCCAAGTAATATTCCAGATATATCTCAATGTGTTTTGTACAAGAAGGGGCTACATTTAATTACAGAAAGGACAACTCTGTCATGTAGTAGACCTTTTAATCAAAGCATACTTTGTTACACAGAACTTTATAAATGTTGAAGTTTCGTTTGAAAAAGTCGAGCCATTTCACTATTGTGTTTGATGTTAAGAGATAACAACGTTTAAAGCCTAAGTTTGCTCAACTGCTAGAGACAAATGCGCATTCTTACGATAATGAATCTTTAAAGGGGTAACCATTGTTGTGTTCGGTGCTGTTTACACATTCTTTCCGAAAGGACAGGCATAATGTCTCCCTGTATTTTTCGATTAGCAGTATCATATTAAACATGCAATATATAGCGGATATACCCAGTATGCGTTTCTTTTTCCTTTCAATATATATTCTTGAGTCACTGGATAAACATATTTCGAAATTACTCTGATACTTAAAAATTTTATAAATAAAATTCAACTGATAGTTGGTATAATTTAGTGTTTATTTCGGTCAAACAAATATGCAACATACGTGTGTCTGCTTCAAATGTCGTGCGATTACACTTACATGAATGCTCGAGGGGTCTCAGATGTACATATCATCAACTGTGCTTATCTGTGCATAAATTGTCTTATGTGTGCATCAAATGGACTGTGGTTGTTAAACTTTAAACTTTATTATTTGATTAAACGCCTATTTCTACATACAAAGTATACATTCAATGGCGTTGTACAATGATTAAAATACATGAAAATTAGTAAATAAAATGCATGTCATATAAAACAAATTATTACTCACACACAACAGTCATATCCCATGAAGCACACTGCTCTTAGAAAAGAGAATAATAGTCTCTGAAAAAATGAGTCTTTAACTGCTTCTTAAAAATGTCCACAGTTTCACTCTGTCTGATTTCAATGGGAAGTTTATTCCACAATCTCGGACCTACTGTGCTAAAGCTTCTATCTGCAAAAGTCTTATTTTTATTAAATGGCACAACAAATGATCCTACAGATGATTGAGATGATCTTAATGAGCGTTTTGCGGTTTGAGGAGTCAACAAATCAATTAAGTATGCTGGTGCTTTTCCTACAGAACAATTATACATATACACAAGGATCTTGAAATTTATTCGTTCTTTGATGGGAAGCCAATGTAAATCAAACAATGCTTGTTTTGAACTCTCAAATTTGGTTCGATTTAATACTAGTTTAGCACACATGTTTTGTATCCGTTGAAGTTTTGAAAGCTCAGTTTGGGAAATGCCGTACAAAATGACATTACAATAGTCCAAATGAGATATTACAAGTGATAGAACAAGTGTTTCGGTGGCATCAGAAGACAAATACTGTCGAATACTCTTGATCTTAAAATAGCTAAGCATGGCGGTTTTACATTTTCGTTTGATATGTTCTTTAAAACTTAATGATTCGTCTAAAAATGCACCAAGATATCTAATACAATGATGTTTTTCAACGTTTTTACCACAGATATTGATTTCATTTACATCACATTTGTCTAATTGTTGGCGGCTACCACATTCAATAAATTCAGTTTTTGTACTGTTCATCTTTAACTTGTTCCCATTCATCCATTCATTTGTATCTACTGCAAAGTCTGAAAGTTCCTGTATAGCAGTCGCTTCTTCAGATGGTTTAAAGCGTCTATTTGCCGTATGGTCGTCGGCAAACCCATGAACCGAAATAGAAGGAGGTACAATGTCAAATATTGTCCCAGCGTAGGTCAAGTAGAGCCATGGGCCCAAACAACTACCCTGGGGGACACTACAATCCAGCTCACGCACTGACGACAAGTTCGAGTTAACACTCACCCGACAACTGCGCGGTCTCAAGTACGAGTCCACCCATTCCAGAGCGGATTTACAAACACCATACTGGCACTCGAGTACATCAAGTAAAATGCTATGGTCAACAGTGTCGAATGCAGCACTTAAATCAAGAGCAATCAAAGCAATGACTTCTTGATGTTCCATGCCTTCGAGAATATCATTTACAAGACGGAGAAGGGCAGTCTCGCATGAGTGAGACTGGCGATATGCACTCTGATTTGTTGGTAGAAGATTGTTGGCACTAGCATGTTTACTCAGTTGGTAAAGTGCAGCTTTCTCAATAAGTTTTGATAAGAAAGTTAAATTACTGACGGGTCGATAGTTGGCAAAAATTAGTTCAAGACCCGACTTTTTCAACAAAGGTCTGACTACCGCCTGTTTCCACTTAGTTGGGAATACGCCTTGCGTCAGAGAAAGATTCACAAGCCGAGTGATCGTTGGTAAGAGCTCATTAAGAAACAGTTTTAACACTTTTGTAGGTAATACGTCGATCTCACAAGACTTTGTTTTTAACTGATTGATTAGTTTCTCGATCTCATCCTCTCAGGTTGTTCGCTCCAAAACATGACGTTTTATGCTGCTCGCATTGATCAGCAGCACACTTGACAATTTAGTGGTCTGCTCGCACTCTGTTAAACTTTAAGTGCAAGCGTGTATATCAACCACAGTATAAATGGTCACGTCAAAATATGCACCACATATAGCCTGTCACACCAAAATTCACGCCTGTAAATGCCATTCACATCTGTAAATGGTCACGTCTACATTGGCACATAGAATGTGTCAAGTCTACTTCGTAAAATATGACATGTCACGTTTACATCCACTAATACCACTGGGTATGAACTGTAGTCAATACAGAAAACGCGTTTCTACAAAAAAGATTATCGATGTCACAGTGTCTCCACGATGCTATAGAGTTATGGTGGGTGCGGTGTCCGACCAAAGTTGACGTTTCAAAATGTCTCGTAAGGGTCCCATGCCTAGTTAGGGAATTCCTCACAGGTGTATTTCTCACGCCCATTGTTTTACGTGTGCCCCTGTTTTGTGAATTTATTTGGTTATTCATTATGCACATTTAGGTTTATATTCAAATTTTATTTATATAGCCAAGTAACAGACAATGCAAGTATATTTCTGTCTGTCTATACGCACTGTATAAAGGTTAACGATTTTACCAGGAAAACAATATCCTGCCGCAAAAACATTTTCAGCCCGAGGTCCGTATTCAGTTGCTATAAAATCTTCTACCTATTCCTTTTATAGCGTTTTTAGTTCAATAATCATTGCCATAAGGATTGGATTTTTCGTATCTTTGTAACTCACGTGCCAAGGTGGTAGTTATATTTTGCTGACTGTATACTCTAATAATGTCGCTCTCTTGTGCATATTATTAGCAGCGAAATATTTAATGTGTCGTTTATACGGAACCAAATCCCGTTCTATACATTTTAGATCTGGTTTGGTACCAGATTATATTGTCAATCGTAATCACATCACAATTACGTTATTATGGCTTGACGCTGGGTTAAGTACCCAGACTATATTAAGTCACCGTGTACTCAACCCCCTCCCCCCCCCCCCCCCCCCCAATTAGATGTTTCCAGTGTCAGGGGCTTTGGGCACAAGACAAACAAATGCAAAGGAACTTTATCCTGCGCCAAATGTGCACAAGCCCACCACACTGGAGACTGCTCTTCCACAAACTACTGTTGTTCATACTGCGGTGGTCCACACACTACTAGGTATATGGGATGTTCCGCCTATACCAAAGCAGTAGAACTTACTAAAATCACCCAGTCAAAACAAGTTTCTTGAACTGTGGCCATTAAAATTCATAAGGATTCAAACATTTAAGACCCTGCACTATTCCTCCTAAATCTAATCAACACTTGAAAATCACTTTGAAAAAAACTCTTCTGCTGTTCCAACCAAACCACGAGACAAATAAAAATCAATCTGGGTTACAGAAAAGTGATTGGGATGTTGATTCTGAACCCCTAGCTCTTAATACAAATCATCCAGGGATACCCTATCTACTAGACATTAAAACCCGTCCATTCAAAACGAGTCAAACTTCTTTATATTCCTCATAAGCCCCCTTATACAGACAGCCAAGGAAGGTATACTTAAACAAACGAGCCACAGATTTTGAAACCCTTCATTATTTAGACCATGGTTAAAGTATATTCCCTCACTATTTGAAATTAAGACCCGTCCGTTCAAAATCCACTCCCCCGATACTGTCCATCCACAGATCCCCAACAATATACAGGATACAGTTCCCAAAGTCCCCAAGCCCCAACTCAATCCCCATAAACAGGACTCTAAAAAACTCAACCTATCTAATTCCCTGCCTCCCTATCTATATGGCCACACCAATATTATTTCCAGATATTACATGTATCCCTGACAAGGTAACCTCAACACCTTCAATAGCTACAACTAATCAGCCCACAACAGAAAGTATACAAACTACAAATATAGCTCCCGCTGACAATAGTATCACTTTAGATAATGAGCTAGCAGTCGACACCGAAATGCTCTCTAGCTCTTTTTGGAATCAGAAAATAGTGAAATTTAGCAGAGGTCAAGATAAGAAGATCCGCCGACTTGGCAAACCTCTCCTCTCTTCCTCTCCTCTAAACCAACACCCCTTTAATATAGAGGAGATTACAAACCCTATAGAGGTCACACATGCCGTAATTACACCCCCTTATAAGGAAATAAGTTTGTTACCACCCCTCTTGAATACTACTACAAACGGAGCTATAACCTATTTTTCAGACTCCCAAAACCCTCTCAATCCCCCTCGTATTGACACTACAACAGAGATCCATGCTACAGACTCCTCAAATCTCCATAACCCCATTTACATTGATATCTCCACCAGATCTATAGACTGTTCTTTTCAAAAATCATCAGATCCTGTCATGAAAACTGATATAACCAATACACAAACCACACAAAACACTCCAGTTCAGTTTAATCCCTTTACATTGATATCTCATAATGGGACAGTGACAGTTCTTCCCAAAATTCACCAGAACATGCCAACAAAACGGCTATAAATAACCAAATAACCCCCATAAACTCTCCGGAGATAGGTCCAAAACAATCTACAACTAACATAGCCCCCGCCTAACTGCTCATCCGTTTTCTCACCTAACGTTTTTAATGTAACTCAAAATACTTCTATAATATCATCCGGAGAAAGCATAGACTCAGATTGGACGTCAAACTATAGCTTTTTAACAAGTCAATTCTCGATCTGGTGGAACTAAACGAGACCCCTACCCCTAGCATCCCAACAAGAATTACACCCATATTATTAAAATCTTCCTCCCAAACATCCCCATATAAAATAAGTGTATTTGGTCACTCGAAAACCATGATTACAAATATTGATATCTTAACGAAAGTCACAATTAAATTATTAAATGAAAAAACTAGACCCAGTGGCCCTCTGGTAATTTCCCATGTTCAAAGAGAAATATTTAGAGCAATTCAACCATGAACTAAAGACCACTTACTTCAACAACCCCATCCCCCTACTATGGAACACAATGCCGAAAGGGACAACAAACATAAGTCTAGTATAACTACAAACAAATTAAGTAGGAACTCCCGTGTCCTAAAAACACCAAAAAAATTACAAGGAGCTCTAAAGGTAACAAAAAAACCCAGAAAATCAATTATATCATCGATGACAGCAAAAAAACAGAATACCTCTGTGAAAAATAGGATAAATAAACTGTTAAAATGAACAAGTTAGTAAACGTAATATATTTTAATGGAAGGGGGGAGGGGGGGATTAACTCATATAAAGCATGCAGAAATAAAACTGTTCTTAGATCTGAATCCCGAAATTGACATTTTATGTCTGCAAGAAACAAAATTTAACAAGAACAAATTTAAAACAATACCTGGATTCAGACATGAATTCAATTTTTTTATAAAAATAACAAGGATTGTGGGAGGTTGGCCGTCTTTTTTAAAAATTACATTAATTATGAAAATATAAATATAGAAAATCCTAGGGACGACAATGATAATACTACAATTGAAGTCCAGCTTTTCAAAGTGTTATACAAAGACTACACTTTCATTTTATCTAATCTTTATTCAAGAAACTGCGATAGCAGATCATTAAATAAAATTAGCAAGAAAATAAATGAGCTTAATATAAAACACGCCTTAATAACTGGAGACTTCAACGCCCATCACCATGCATGGGGATCTAAACACTCTAATAAAAAGGGTAAAGACATTCTGTCTTGGGTTGACGAGCAGAATTTGGTCCTTCTTAACGACGGCTCCCCAACACACATCGATAACAGAACGGGCAACCTCGCAAACACTGATTTGTCTCTCTCTATCATCCCTCTTTCTAAAAAACAAACAATGGACAGTTCTAGATGATAATTGGGGGTCTGACCACTTCCCAATCTATATTTCTATACAGGTAACAAATGATAAGATATCACACGAACAATATAACCAAGATAAATTCAACTATAATAAAACAGAATGGGACCTTTTCAACATTCTATGTAAAGATATAATTAAAGAAGAATTACTTTCAGAAGATATTAATAAATTTAATAATATTTTAACTGATGCGATACTAAATATAGTACATCAAAGTGTCCCGATTCATAACAAAATGCCAAAAAGGAAAAATGTCCCATGGTGGAATTCGGAATGCAAACAGGCATTTAAAAAACGCAATTATATGTTGAATAAATTAAAAAAAGACCCGTCTGAAACAAATCTATTGAACTTTAAAACTGCAGAGCTTGACTCTAAACATGTTATTTCACTAGCGAAGAAAAGTAATTGGGAAGAATTTATAAATACCTGTTCTTTAAAACAAAGTAACACTAAAACTTTTTGGACAACAATTAATAAAATACGTGGAAAATCATCTTCCTCTGTGCCACTGTTAAAAACAAATCTTCACTTTGCAACAACGAGCAAAGATAAAGCTAACATGTTGGCCAAGCATTACGCCCAAGTTTCGAGTAAGGACAATCTTCCTAAAACTACAAATGACTTTCAAGATAATTTCGAAACTGATTTTAATAATAGAATAAATAACGATTATCAAGATGATATAGATCCTACTCTTAATCTCCCCTTTAATGTACTGGAATTTAGAGATGCAATTAATAGCAGAAAAAATTCCGCCGTGGGACCTGACAAAATTTCCTATCAGCTATTTAAACACATGCCTGAATCCACCTTTAATATCTGGCTTCTTCTTTATAATAAAATTTGGACTTCTAAAACCTATCCTGTCTCCTGGAAACTGGCCTGTGTTATCCCGATTAAAAACCCAATAAGGGCTCTAATGACCCTAAATCTTATAGACCCATAAGTTTAACTTTTCACCCTAGTAAATTAATGGAATATATGGTCAAAAATCGATTAGAACACTTCCTAGAAACTAAACATTTATTAAATAAATTTCAATCTGGCTTCAGGAAGGGCCGCAGTACACAAGATCAGTTGGCCAGATTACAACATGGTATTATATTTGCAAAAAACATTGACCATTCAGTAATTGCTATATTTTTAGATTTACAAGCAGCATTTGACCTTGCTTGGAATATTGGAATTCTTACTAAATTATTTGATTTTGGCATTAGAGGAAATTGCTTCTCTTTCATTAAGGAAGATACAAGTTAATGTGCATGACTCTCTCTCATGAAGAAACATTAGAGAGAGGTACTCTCCAAGGTTCCATAATATCCCCCCCCCCTTCTTTTTAATATTCTCATTAACGACCTGCCAGATATCGTAAAAGACACTGGCATGGTCGTTAGCAAATTTGCCGATGATAGCAGCACGTGTGTAACAGAAAACATTTAAATAAACTACAAGCAAAAGCTCAAAAGGGTCTAAATTTAATATGGGAATAGGCAAACAAATGGGGCTTTAAATGATCACATAATAAGACAGTGGGAATTGATTTTGGCAATACCATCCGTGAATCTGTTGACCTTTTTCTAGGTGACACTAAAATTATATTCAGTAAAACAGCCACATTTTTAGGCCTTGTTTCTGATAGAAAACTAAAATTTACAACACATATATACAATCTAATAGCTAAATGTGAGAAAGACAAACTTATTAAGAAGGTTAAATGGAACGGAAATTGGATCAGATAGAAAATCTTTAATTATATTATATAAAACCCTTATTAGACCAAAAATAGATTATGGTTCTCATGTATATTCATGTGCTGCTCCCTCATTATTACAACAACTTGATATAATTCAAAACAAAGCTTTAAGGATAGCTTTAGGCGCACTTAAATCAACCCCAAAACATATTCTAGAACATAAGGCGGGAGTTCTCCCCCTCCATTTACATAGAGAAGAGCAGATGCTGCGATACTGGTCTAGATCCCAGACTAATAAATTAACTAATCCTGTCAATGACATTATTAAACCTACTTATTGTAAATATAAATTCAAAGATAGGCCAAAACCCTTTGGTTCAGTCACATTTAATCTTGTTGAAGAATACAAATTAAATGATATAAACATTTCAGACTCTAGTAAAAAAGATATTCCCCCATGGACTTTACTTACTCCCAATAGTGGATATAAACCTTTCGAATATGATTAGTAAACATGACAACCAACAAGATATTAAGTTGGCCTTCAACGAACATATAGATAATAAATATATTTCTCATATTAACATTTATACAGATGGATCAAAAGACCCAAATACCGGTAGAGTAGCATCTGCTTTTGTCATTCCAACTTTAAATATCACAAAAATAAAAAGAATTACAGATAGCTTATCAATATTTACTTCTGAGTTGATTGCGATAAAAAATTCTCTCAAATGGATCTACAAAAACAAACCCCCATACTCAGTTATATTTTCGGACTCTCTCGTTATGGTGTTAACAGAATCGACCATGATCAACGCTACTGTTTAATTTGCAATTCTGGTGATCTAGAAGACGAATACCACTTTATTTGTATATGTCTAGCATACACTGACATTCGAAAACAATATATTAAATCACGTTACTTTGTTAGACCAAGCGTTTATAAATGTATTGAGCTAATGCAGTCTGTTAGTTTTTCTGTTATCTCAAAACTTTGTAAATTTGTATATCAAGCGACAATTATTCGACAAAACATAGTTAATCGTCATGAAAATGTACTGTAAATCTCACCTAAAGTAAATATTGCACCATCTTTTGCACATCTATATGCTTTAACGTTCTTCATTATATTTCAATATGTATATATGTACATACATACACATTGCATTGTTCTATTATTTTTTTCAATGTACTTAGTACAACCTCACGTACAATATCTGTTCGTATATCTTTTCCGTATAAATCATATTTTGCTCATTGCCTTCATGTCTATGCACATACTTATCATGACTGACTGTTGCATATAATATAATTCATTGTATCACGTAACAAGAAACATTGTAATGTTTACGTTACTTAATAAAGAATCTTGAATCTTGAATCTCTTTCTAGTTTAACAGCAATAAGGGATAGAACAAACAAATCAAGGCCGGACCTAAATTCAGATATTTTAATTCAGATTAATGATTGCTACCTCTCAAACCTCTCAGTTACATTCGAGTGGTGTCCGGCCCATGTCCAAATACCTGGAAATGAAAAAGCAGACCTTGCTTGTAAGGCAGGTCTAAATAATATTTTAATTGATCAACCTGTCCCATTAGCCCCTTCAGAAATATACTCCATCATCCATAAAACAATTAACATGAAATTAAATCATTATTTAACTGAACAAACAAATAAATATAATACTATTACAAGGCTTAGCAATAATTTTAGAAATCATGATCTTTTTTCAACTAATAAATTAATAAATAAAGATATCACTAGATTGAGAATGGGATACAATCTACTACCAGCAAGTATGGGAAGTCATATAATAAAAGGTATACATAAAGATTGCCCCTCTTGCTCTGTCCCATTCACCACTGAACATTTCCTTCTCGATTGTGATCAGCTAGATGCAACGCGAAATAACTTAAAATGTAAACTTCAACAACTATCTATTCCGTTTAACCTTCCAAATATTCTAGATCCTGAAAAACGATATAGACTACCAGTCTTTAGTGCGCTTAGTGACTTCATTAAGGATTCACATTTCCAAAAGAAGTTATAACTTCTTGTGTCTTAGCTGGATATATCATATATACAGATTATGTGTATAACAGCAATACCTATACATGAGTCATATGTTCCCTTATCTATATATTCCTGTTAGTCCCAACCTGTTAGTATTATACAGTATAATCATCATCAGAACAAGAATTTTAGACTACCAGAAAAACAATGTATTAATTGGTATAGCTACAATATGGGACTGATACGGTGGACGCGCTTGGGCGATTTTTGAGCCTGATGACAACGCAGGCAAGCTGTCCAGGATCAGTCACGTACTCTCCCATATATTTAATGGGAGTTATATGTTTATTTCTCTATATACCCCTGTTAGCCCCAATCTGTTTATATTAACATCATACAGTATATTCATCAATCAAATTTAACCTACGTTTCTCCTTACCTTTCCCACTCCAATATGTTTTAGAATTTGGACTAGTATTTATTCTGTCCATATTTAATTAATAATCTATCACTGATGGGGAATAACTTAGACTCATCAGTGGGTACAAACTTTGTATTAAAAATACAGACAGTTTACTACATCCAATTGGAATAGACCTCATGTTAGCGTATTTTTCTCTTCTGTGAAGACGAGCATCGGCCGTTAATCTGTTCCTAATGGATACTTGAGACTAAGTAGTCCCATTGGATCCACGGGATACTATATTTTTTAAATAACTTTAAACATCGGCATTTTGTAATGGACTAACGTCCGTCCTGCCCTATTTACAATGTAACAGGTTTTAATCATATTATCTTATGTTGGATTTTAGTATGGTAAATCGTTCCTTACGGACCCATGCTTGATTAACGACAGCTGCTCGACTTTTCTGTCTATACAGTAACAATATATTGTATGTCCCCACCGGTCCCGCTGTGTTATTTTAATAGTTAGCCGTTTTATATGATAACTAAGATAATAGAAATTCCTTGCTGTGCGATTTATTTGTATATATGCATGGTTTAACGTCGACAGCTGGGAAGAAGATATTTGTTAGACTTGTCTGATGCACACATCGGGATAGGGGGGAAATAGTATTAACATGTAAATCCTATGTATACTGCCTCGTGCCCTCCCCATTGTGGCCTCCACGCGGCTTTGGTGGAGGGACACACTCCATTTGACGTGCTTACTCTCATAGCGAACGCCTCATTTGGCTTTGTTTATATTAAGAGATCTGGAGTGATGTCCTACTAACAACACTGGGATATTTTATCGTGTTTTAAAAATATATGCTTACATTCAAAGATGTCCATTCCCTTTGGAAGGGAGCACGAGTCAGATACAACATGGAGTATGTATATATGTAAATATTAAGATAGAATAATTTTAAACAAAAAGAAATGGTGACGCGCTGGCGTTGGAATATATTGTTAATCCTCAAATTAAACTTAAAAAATAGACCAACCAGAGCTTATTATAAACATCTAAGGGCAATTAATATCCTATATTATTTTAAATCTAATCGCCTTCTGATTTTCACGGCCAATCCTATCCAACTGACACAGTTGTCTGCCTGGTTCTTGCCATTATTGAAACAAATACTTCACTACAACTTCCCCTTCCAACCATATTAACCACCTACTGAAAAGCTCGCCAAAAGGCCTAGTGCCATAGGGCGAACAAAAATATAAACTATTACTCACTCACGAAATGCAGTCGAATGTTTTCATTTTGACTGTTGGTTCCTAAATTATTAGGTACTCTTCTGTTTTTTTGGCAAATACAACTGAAACAATAGTTATCAAATAAGTCATGGGAACAATTTGGTAAAAAACAGATTAAGCACGTATTTTTGAAGTACAAATAGATACTGTTAGAAGCTATTCTGTTTAATGAAAATCGGGTACAAACACCGTGAATAGCTATAATAAACGGGTACGAACCCCGGAAAAACGGGTACTAACCCCGACTGACAGTAATATATGTACTTCCAAAATAACACTACCACTTCAAACATTATATTGAAAAACATTTAAACAGCTGACTTAATATAGTCTGGTACCAACCCAGCGTCAGCTTGCCTATTTAATATAGGCTATTCTTAGGAAAACAAATAATACATATAAAGGAGAGGCAATTTATTTTAATGTGGTGTAAATGCTGACTTACTATAGTCTGGTGCCAACCCAGCGTCAAGCCAAAATATAACATAACTTTAATGTGATTAACGACTGACTTAATATAGTCTGGTACCAACCCAGAGTCAGTCTTGCCTTTTTAGTATAGGCTATATTTAGGAAATTCAAATACAAATACAAATACATGGCATTTATATAGCTCAAAAATTATAAAATATTCTATTGCGCTTCACAATTACATAACACACATTTAGTTAAAAAGAATAAACATTTTACACATGTACATGTATATGATACTACATAATTATATACACACATAAAACATATACATTCAAAATATAAACAGGATTCTAGAACTTAAGATTTAGACCTATATATATATATATCAATGCTGTTTTATATCATTGCAGATATTTTGTATTTAACAAGAGCACAGTCATTGTTCATGAAACTGACTATAAAAATGTGTTTTCAGTTTTGATCTAAAGCTGGCTTCAGACTGAATGGCTTTCAGATAACTAGGTAGATCGTTCCACCATTTGGGACCAACGACGGCCAGAGATCTGTCTGCTAGTTTTGTTCGCCGCCTAGGGATGTTGAAGTTAGTGTCACTTTGTGATCGCAGTCTGTACCGTCCTCGAGTAGGTACAAACATTTCCCTCAGATATACTGGAGCTGTACCATTGATGACACGGAAGACTATAACTAGGACTTTGAACATGACTCTAGCTTCAACTGGAAGCCAGTGTAATTGTTTCAGAAGTTCAGCGCTTGGTTGTTCATAGGAAGCATTCATAACTACTCTAGCGGCATGATTTTGGACTCGCTGTAGTTTGTTGATTTGGTAGGCTGGAATTTCATTAATAGACCGTTGCAGAAGTCAATGTGGGAATGAACCAATCCATGCACTATTGATTCAGTTGACTTTTGTGTGAGATGTTTACGTATAGCTCTAAGATTTCGTAACTGCACATGAGCGATCTGACACTTTTTCTGGATGTGATGGTCAAAGTTGAGTGTATTGGTCATGATTACACCCAGATCTCTGACATGATCGACGCATTTTACATCGCACCCTACAACGTTTACACTTGTGATGTTCAATTTCGCTAACTGTTGTCTGGTTCCATATATAATTATTTCAGTTTTAGACTGATTCATTTTCAGTTTGAAGGTTGTCATCCATTTTATGATGTCATTGAGGCAACTGTCAAGTTGTTGGAAAACAGTATCATTTTGAGAATTACCCGCTTGAATTCTGAACGCAATCTTGTGGTCATCCGCGTATCCATAGAGATCGGCTGGATATTTCTGCACCACTCGGTTGAGAGCCGATATATATAGGGTAAAGATCACCGGTCCGGCACAAGAACCCTGCGGAACACCGAACCTCAATGGCTCAGTGTCAGATGCTGACTGTTCAACTAAGACTTTCATTGTTCTGTTCGTGAGATAAGATTCGATCCATTTCGAGGGAATGCTTTGAATACCAAGTTCATTTTGAAGGATTTGAATCAGTATCGGGATATCAATGGTATCGAACGCTGCACTCAAGTCGATCATGACCACGATTGTAACTTGACTTTTATCTATGGTTTCCAAAAGATCATTATACATTTTGACCATTGCCGTTTCAACCCCGTGGTATTTTCTATAGGCACTTTGGTAAGCTGGGAGGAGATTGTTAGCTTCAATATGTTTATTGATTTGGTTAAATGCAGCTTTTTCAAGAATTTTGGAGAGGAATATTAAATTTGACACCGGACGGTAGTTCTGCAGTTCCAGCGGGAGACCTTTCTTCTTCAACAACGGTTTAATCACGGCACTTTTCCACTCCTCAGGGAACACACCAGATAGCAGTGATCGATTTACAATTTCCGTCACAACGGGAGCAAGTTGTGAAAAATGCTCCTTTAATTGTATAGTTGGAATCACATCAAGTTCACATGTTGTAGATTTTGATGCATATACAACTTTCAAAATATCATTTTCGGAGAGTGGTTTGAACGCAGTAAATGTATTCATAATCGCAGGTGGATTCGAGCAGGACGAATTACCATTGCTGGGTGTTTCAATTGGTATATTGTCAAGATCATTTCTCAACTTGATTATTTTATCGGCAAAATATCGCAGGAAGTCATTTGCCAAAGATACTGCACTTGTGTGTAATGGGAGCGGATTGTCCTTCGACCTTCCCAGTAAATCTGATGTTACAGCATATAACTTCTTAATATTCCCTTCTGCCTCTCCAATCTTGGTCTGGTAGTACTCATCCTTGGCCCTAGAAAGTTCTGCACTATATATGTTTCTTACACCCCTATAGACTTTCTTTGACATGTCGGATTTGTCATTCAAAAATATTTTCTCTATTGATCGTTTGTTCTGTTTCAGCTGTTTTAGGTACCCAGAGTACCATGGAACTGTCGGTCTACAGACAATAGTTCTTTCTTTCAGAGGGGCGTGTTTCTGGACAATGTCTGATGTGGTTCTTGTGAATTCAGATACGAGATCATTGACATTGGACGAGTTCTCTACAATGTTATTTAATTCTCGGAAATCTGCTTGTAAGATGTCACTGGATACAGTTTTCCTATTGCGAGATTTGATTTCTTTCCTGATCAAAGGAGGACGACACTGTTCAATGTTGCAACTGACAAAGCAGGGTCAGAGATGTAATAGTCTGACAAAGGTTCTGAGACATTCACACGTTTGTCTTCTAGCTTTGTGATTATCAGGTCAAGTATGTGACCACCAGAATGAGTTGGAGCATTGACATGTTGAACGAGTCCATAAGATTTCAAACACTTTTGGAATTGTTTGGTGTAACAATCTGACTTATTGTCCATGTGGATGTTAAAGTCACCTAACAGCACCTGAGACTCAGATCTGGTCGTTATTTGTTCAAGAAACTCAGTGAATTCTGTCATGAATATAGCCTGAGTCACTGGATGTCTCTCCGAATACGGCGGTCTATATATTCCAAAGATGTAGAGGATGAACGATTGACTACATACTTTCCATTCTGCACATTCAAAGGACTGAAAGGTTTTTGCTGGGCATTTTGACACTTTGAGATTGCTTCTGTATAATAGGACAAGTCCTCCACCTTTACGGTCGGGTCTCGGGACATCATCAAAACAGTAACCATCCTGAGATAATTCACCCCTGACAACGGCATCACCATCGGGCTGTAGCCAAGTTGCAGTGATCACACAGAGGTCAATACCCTCCTCCAAGATGTGCTGGAGAAGGTCAGCAGTTTTTCCTCGCACAGACCTTGTGTTCACAGTCGAAAGTTTCAATTGTTTCTTTCTGTGAGCATTTAATATGAATGTATGATCTAGTTTAATTTGGGTCAAATTTGTCAAGTGAACAGTTGAAAGTTTCAACTGTTTCTTTCTGTAGGCATTTAATATGAATGTATGATCTAGTTTAATTTGGGTCAAATTTGTCAAGTGAACGCCAGCATTAGATTTTATCCTCGGGCTACCGGCTCGTTTACCTCTGTATTTCAAGAGATCATACTTTTTCAACACAGCTAATATTTCTTCATTTGGTATTGTACACCTTCTAGGCACAAATCTATAATCCAATAATTGGTCTCTATTGTACTGTCTAACTGTACATGGATTAGCCATAACTCCAGGTGAGATGTTGTTCACCCAAACTGATGAAATTAGTGAAGTATTACTCCAATATTTGTCAATTTGCAATTGCTTTACATCAAAGTTATTCATTAATCCAAAGATAATTCCATAAAATAAATTCTGCAGCATGTTGGTCACCAGTTAATAAATAACTAAGCCAAAAATGAAACAGTAAATAGAAAGAAGAGAAAATTAGTCTTAATGTGAGTACACGGCTGACTTAATATAGTCTGGTACTAACCCAGCGTCAAGCCATATATAACTAATTGTGATGTGATTACGATTGACAATATAAAATGATACCAAACCAGATATAAAATGTATATAAACGGGATTTAGTTCCGTATAAACGACACATTAAATATTTCTCTTGCTAATAATATGCACAAGAAATTGACATTATTAGAGTATACAGTCAGCAAAATGTAACTACCACCTTGGTAGGTGAGTTACAAAGATACGAAAAATCCAATCCATATGGCAATGATTTTTAAATCATTATAAATAATATATTGAACTAAAAACGCTATAAAAGGAATATGTTAAAGATTTTCTAGCAACTGAAGAAGGCCCTCGGGCTGAAAGAGTTTTTGCGGCAGGATATTGTTTTCCTGGTAAAATCGTTAACTATATACAGTGCGTATAGACAGACAGAAATATATTGTATGTACCCCGTGGCTAATTGGCTGTCCTAAGCAGAATATTTGGTTAGATCAAAGAGGCCATAAATCACAAACACTGGCCACCCGTGATGTGTTGACATCAGATATATACACAATAATTGTGTAATATTTTTTGATTTTATTTATATTGTACATATTTGAAAGTTTTCAAAACATACCAAACTTGTTTAAGATCATTCCTTGAACTATTTTAAGTAATAGTTAGTAACATCAAAGGTGGCGATCTATATAAACGCCCACCGTATAAAGTACATAAACGTAGCAAATACATGTTTATGATTAACATAGCAAACGCATGGAACGTTTAACAATTCGAGTAAAACGTGAAATATAAGAGAAATCTTTTAACAATTCAAGTAAAACGTGAAATATAAGAGAAATATGTGTGTAAGGGTGGGGTGGTGGGAAAATTAATAAAACACTAGACCAAGTAACAATCCATCATAAGACATATGATGATTACCGTAAAAATCGGATATATGAAGAATGTACGCCAAAAAGTACGGTTTGGAAAATTCCTTTGTGTTTTATTTTTCTACAAACGGAAACGAGGCTGTGTGTAAATCGTGAGAACGTCACGGCATAACAAACACCTGCCCCATTGTAAGATGTACACGACATAACATTCACACATATTTCTACCTATAAAAAACATTGTTTAACATAAGTTCTTAATTATGTCAGCAAGTTGTCATAAAAGCATTTATTTAAAATAAATTTATATTTATGCCAACCTTACTATCACACTATTTATATTATCCTACACTCACCAAGTTGCGCTCTGTTTGATGTACCTTAATTAAATTGGAAAGAAATGACAACATAATATGATATGAAATTGAAACGGCCATTTATTAATTAAATGACATATTTGAAAGTTTTCAAAACATACCAAACATGTTTAAGATCATTCCTTGAACTATTTTAAGTAATAGTTAGTAACATCTATATAAACGCCACATATTGCTGCAAAATCTATGTCCATTTATCTGTAAGTAGATATGCAAGCAATAACCCCCATCCGCAACAGTGAGTGTAAGTTAGTAGTAAAAGAAGTTTACATATACAGGATGTATACCCACATGACTGGGTATTATTGATAATTAAAACACTTTTGACTAGAAGTAAAGAACATGACTAGTATAGTAATTGTAATTATCAAAAGTAGTTGACACGACTAGTATAGCAAATGTATGAATCACGCTTATTTGACTAGAATAAATGAGCATAACTCTAAATAACAAAGTAATAAACAGTAGTTGACTGAATTGAAATTAGCATGGCTAGAAACTCGGAAAGTACAAAGTGACTCAAAACTGAGGGTTTGTCCAAATGTAAAGGGCAAAATAGACATAGCATGCCTAAAGTGGAAATAGTGACTGCGTGGTATAGAGTTAGCATTGTTTCTTTGTACTTTAAATAATTTCTCATCCAGATGAAATAATAAACCGAGTACACAGTACAGTAATAATACATGACAGTATAAATACATTAGATAAACATCTCCAGAAGCCCCTGACTCCATAGATTATTGATATAATGTTGACATATAAATTAAAACAACACACAATATACAATAGAAACTCACTTCCGTAAGTAAATGAAAACAGGTAGATGCCTAAAGTGTACATATATGAATTGAATATCACGTCCATGGTTAATATGAAAGTGAAGACCAGAATGGATTCACCAAAGCGCAACTGCAAGTAACCTTCAGAGGCCCCTGTCCCCAAGAAGTAATCCACTTACAGTTACACGTACACACACGCACCTGTCACATTCATATACCAGTCAAGACGAAATAGTTATGAATCATGTATAGTGCAATCACAGTCCCTATAGTTTCATAACTGGAATTCTTATATATATTTCTTGAACGCATTGGAAAACCATCGACACATGAGCTGGAGCTGTTTTTGTTGCTGCAATCCGGAAACTTTGACCTTTATAAAATTAATTATTGCAGCCTGTTCAATTTAAGGATAAATGTAAGTTGTTGGTAAAATATGCTGTAGAGACAGGTGTTCCATCTCCTGCGGTATTTCCATGACCACTGGGTTCTGGAATTGGCATAGTTGAAGAAGTCCTGAATCGGAGTGGATATGGTATGGATATACCAATGACCTGGACGTCAGCGTTACATACACGAATCTCTTGAAAGTACTGTATAGTCTACTGCACCGGGTGAACTACTGTGTGACTATATCTCAAAACAAAATAAATGAAGAAATTATAGAGAAGCATAGACTTAGTCATAAGAAAATGGCTAGGACATTATGATGTAGATATATAGACAATTACATATACATTACACATATACCATACATATAGTTGACTAATGCAAAGTACATAATTCGGAGATAACACTTCACTTATTAGGTAGAAGTGAATAATTTTAACCGTTTTTCCGCAAAAAGGATTGCTCCCCCGACTGATCTGAAATAGTGACGCATGCCAGAAAGTTTTGTTGATGTGTACTCCCTCAAAATAAATAAATTATGCGAGGAAATGGGGAGAGAAGTTTTCTCCCAGAGTGAAACCAGAAGTGTATACAATGACTGATTTGCAGAGCGACACGGTCTCATAAAATCTGTCACATCTGCAGCGTGGAACGATTTCTGAAATTAAAAACAATTTAATTCCGCTCCCTCTTCAATGCATTTTTTTGCAAAGTGCAGATGTCACTAATGTCTCTGGAGATACAACTGGACTACAGGGGGTCATTGCTACCAATATGTAAAGAAACTATTTTGGAATGAAAGACCGATATAATATCAAGTTTATTCCTCACGGTCTATGTTGGTCGGAGATCACAGCACCCACAATTCCCAGCCAGCGTACCTCTAACCGAACATTCAAATTAAGTTTTTGTAACCCCAGTGGTGTAGTCCAATTAGATAAACATCGAATGAAAGAATGCCCTATTAATAACATATTCATGGGTCAGATGGCTAACACAGCGCGAACTGCTGTGCTATAAGTAGCCGCGGTAAACCGCTGTCTGAGATAAATATAAAATTTGACCAATTGTGAAATATTATTTACAATGTGCTAAGGAAAGTGTAGATATGATAAAAACGTATACTAGTATCCCCAGTTAGAACGAATTAATTCAGACGCCCTAATTTTTGCCTCAGTGTTACCACACAGTTTTAATAATATACTGCTTAAACGTTATTTTGTCTGGCGAACACAAGCTCGTATACTTCGGCATACTTCGCATAAATACTCGTTTGTCTAGAACCAGTTAATACCTTCAATCGAACACGATGTAAGGTGTAATATGCAACTAGTTGAATGAAATAGATGAACAATAATGCAGTATAGAGTAAAGAAGCAGGAAGGAAAACGGTTGACAGACCTGACCCTCTCGCAGTAAAATGGCTCCAGTCAGTTCTCCTGCAGCGTCTGAACCACGCCTTTGGTAACCGCTGGCAAAAGTGCTGTAACCTCCTCCATAATATAAGGAGTGGCACTATGAGGGGTGTCACTAGGAGGTCTGGATTCCGTGCCTAGAGCCTTTGACGGTTTCCTTCTCTTCCTGGGTGGCTGTCTTGACTTGATTGAAATAGTTATAAACATAGACAGACAACAGTCATTAGACACGAGGGACCCCTGGTGTGAACTGGCAGCGGTGAGATAAAATGTAAGTGGTATTATAAAATGTAAGTGGTATTATATATATTATAAACCACATCAGGAAAAGTAGCTCACAGCATACCAGACGGGAATGAAAATGTATAAAACGCCCGTGATAAAATACATATTTTTGATATGAATAAAGCCATAAATGCTTAGTTGTAGCAATTAATATATAGACAATCATATGCCTATTAATAACGGTATTAAGGTGTCAAAACGCTTATCACAGTGTGATAAAATACCCAATACCTTTAAAACTGTTATGTATAAGCTTATATCAATCGTGATAAAATATATGCAGTGTTAAATTTTAAATTTTTTCAACAACTTGTCCATAGGAAGTCACTTACACAATTTACAAAGTCAAATTTACTTGTCCCCGCACTTTATGTAAAAGTGGTACAAAAAAACAAAACAAGATAAATCATGAAAGTGACACTGCATGCCCTCAGTTGCATGAAACCAATGAAAACAACATGTTTTTATTTGGCATTTACAATGTGCTCAGCAATGTTTTGACATTTTTTCAGTCACAAGTTTTAAAGATGTAAATATTCATTTCTTGTTATAAAATTTAGTTGTCTGTAGGACAGGTCACTTGGGACAATTAACTCGTCCCCAGTAGAATCTACATGGCATAGGACAAGGGGACAACTGTTAATATCAAACCCTGATACGTTTCAATTGAAGAAAACCATAAATGCTAAGTTGTAGCTTTTATGTATATGCAAGTATGTGACTATTAATAACGGTATTGAAAGTGTATAAAACGCTTATCACAGGGTGATAAAATACACAGTACCTTTAACACTGTTATGTATCACGCTTATCACAATCGTGATAAAATACATATGTTTCAGTTGAAGAAAACCATAAATGCTAAGTTGCAGCTTTTATGTAGAGGCAAGTATGTGACTAATAATGGAATTGAACGTGTATAAAACGCTTATCACAGTGTGATAAAATACACAGTACCTTTAACACTGTAATGTATCACGCTTATCACAATCGTGATAAAATACACATGTTTCAGTTGAAGAAAACCATAAATGCTAAGTTGTAGCTTTTATGTATGGGCAAGTATGTGACTATTAATAACGGTATTGAAAGTGTATAAACGTTTATCATAGTGTGATAAAATACACAGTACCTTTAAAACTGTTGTGTATAACGCTTATCACAATCGTGATAAAATACATATGTTGCAGTTGAATAAAACCATAAATGCTAAGTTGTAGCTTTTATGTATAGGCAAGTATGTGACTTTTAATTACGGTATTGCAAGTGTAAAAAACGCTTATCACAATATGATAAAATACACAGTACCTTTAAAACTGTTATGTATAACGCTTATCACAATCGTGATAAAATACATATGTTGCAGTTGAATAAAACCATAAATGCTAAGTTGCAGCTTTTATGTATAGGCAAGTATGTGACTAATAATAACGGTATTGAAAGTGTATAAAACACTTATCACAGCGTGATAAAATATACAGTACCTTTAAAACTGTTATATATAACGCTTATCACAATCGTGATAAAATAAATATGTTGCAGTTGAATAAAACCATAAATGCTAAGTTGCAGCTTTTATGTATAGGCAAGTATGTGACTATTAATAACGGTATTGCAAGTGTAAACACTCATCACAGTGTGATAAAATACACAGTACCGTTTAAACCTGTTATGGATAACGCTTATCACAATCGTGATAAAATACATATGTTTCAGTCGAATAAAACATAAATGCTAAGTTGTAGCTTTTATGTTTAGGCAAGTATGTGACTATTAATAACGGTATTGAAAGTGTATAAAACGCTGATCATAGTGTGATAATATACACAGTACTGTTAAAACTGTTATGTATAACGCTTATCACAATCGTGATAAAATAAATATGTTTCAGTTGAAGAAAACCATAACTACGAAGTTGTAGCTTTTATGTATAGACAAGTATGTGACTTTTAATAACGGTATTGAAAGTGTATAAAACGCTTATCACAGTGTGATAAAATACACAGTACCTTTAAAACTGTTATGTTTAATGCTTATCACAATCTTGATAAACTACACATGTTTCAGATGAATAAAACATAAATGCTAAGTTGAAGCTTTTATGTATGGGCAAGTATGTGACTATTAATAACGGTATTGAAAGTGTATAAAACGCTTATCACACTATGATAAAATACACAGTACCTTTAAAACTGTTATGTATAACGCTTATCACAATCGTGATAAAATACATATGTTTCAGTTCGGTATTGAAAGTGTATAAAACGCTTATCACAGTGTGATAAAATACACAGTACCTTTAAAACTGTTATGTATAACGCTTATCAGAATCGTGATAAATACAAATGTTTCAGTTCGGTATTGAAAGTGTGTAAAACGTCTATCACAGTGTGATAAAATACACAGCATCTCGCATCTTAAATTTACGCTGTGCAGCACAGTAGAATTAATAAAACACTAGACCAAGTAACAATCCATCATAAGACATATGATGATTACCGTAAAAATCGGATATATGAAGAATATCCGCCAAAAAGTACGGTTTGGAAAATTCCTTTGTGTTTTATTTTTCTACAAACGGAAACGAGGCTGTGTGTAAATCGTGAGAACGTCACGGCATAACAAACACCTGCCCCATTGTAAGATTTACACGACATAACATTCACACATATTTCTACCTATAAAAAACATTGTTAACATAAGTTCTTAATTATGTCAGCAAGTTGTCATAAAAGCATTTATTTAAAATAAATTTATATTTATATTGTGCATTTATCAGTGAAACTAAACGCATTCGAAAGTTGAGTATGTTCATTCGGATTTGTCAAACAAAAAAAAAGAATATATAAAAACGTGTATGTCTGTTAAATGTTTCATTTTTATTTAAAAAATATTATAGTTAAACAATTATATTACGCAGTTTTAATACGACAATATTAGGAAAATATAACCAATGCTAAACTGATGTATCTACACTGCTAAAACCCAACTCAACTTACGCGTTTTAATTACATTTCTCACGTGATTTATTTTTATATACAACATTATCTTATTCGGTCTTGCGAGTTACTTTGTCATATGTTACAAGACATTTAAAAGTTCCACCTACACGGATGTTAGTATTTTTTAAAAAATAAAAAAAATCAATAATTAGACTTGATAATAATTTCTTTCTTTCAGTAAATGAAAATCTTCACCTGAAAATGGCTTACTTTCTGCCATATATGACCGCAAACACATCCAGACCTCCAAATCATCATCATCAACCGTTAACCAACATTTGATAACAATAAACTCTGATTTTAATAACCTTGAAAGAATATGTGTATGTATAGATGGTATAGAAGTTAAACGTCAAAATAGCAACGAAGGTGTAACAATTTCATCTTTATTAAAATCAGATTGACGCTATTATGATTACCTGTACAATTATCCCATTCCGCTATATCCAAAACATTGGATTCATAGCGTTGACCGCGCACCTGTCACAGTTCTTAGCGAATTTAAGGTTATAATAGCGTAAATGAGTCTCCATTGCCCTTCCATAGTACCAATACAACCTTTTTATTTGTGATAAAAAAATAAATATATATATTTGATAATTAGTATACCGATAATAGAACACATGTCGTATAGTATTTATATTATTGAGCGTCGTAGACACAGCTTTCAATATTCGGAAAGGTGTTTCAGGCGATTTTTTCAATATCTACAAGTATGAGCACTAGTTAAGGTTTTGTTGTTGTTGTTTATTCAACTACTATTAAATTGTTGTCTTTACATAACATGTAATCACTATTGTATTATTACATATATAGTTTTACAACATTAGCCATTAACAGCTATATATGGGTAAATGTCTATATATAAATATCTAAGTACATAAAAACAGACTTAATAAAACTGTTAAATCTATATAAATTATGATACAAAACAGATGACTTTCTGTAAAATAAGTATCTGAACTGTTAAAAATTGAATAAATGTAAAAATTAATATAGTTAAAAGTGAATGTAATTTTTTTGACTCATGTACTATTTTTCTCAACTATCATTAATAATATGTAAATAGTCGTTTCCTATTATTTCCGTCATTGTGTTATGTATTTATACATGTATGTTATTGCTGTAATTTGCTTTATCTGTTCACTGATTTGTGAAATTAAGCAGTTTGAAATAAAGTAAAGTGAAAGTGAAAGTAAAGTTAGAATGTTGACAACCTGTTAAAAACTCAAACCTCGTTAGAATTCTGGGAAACTTACTTCATCATGCAAATAAACATGTCTGCTATTAAACATCAACAAGGAAATAGGGGGTTTAATACCTTCTAAGAAACGTTTCTTCAGTTGTATACTAACACCGGGTCAAAGGTCAACACTATTTTTACCCCTTGCAATTTCATACCCTGTCTACTTTCACTTCTCAAATTTATATCAAAAACTGTCAAAAACATGATGAGCTGCATTTTCAAATATCAACAACATGTCCAGAATACAGTTACAGCCAAAAAATAACAGGAAACTGCACTAAAAAAAGAAAAGAAAAAAAGATTAGCACTCTTTAATACAGAACCACTTTCGACTGCACCAGGCGAGCACATCCTGTTGATTTAGTGTAATTAGACCTATAAAGAGCGTCCAGCGATCACGATGACATTTCTGATCATGTACAGAGACGCTTATCATTCTCGTTTTAGCCATACGAGATTATGCGAGATTCGATTATGTACCCATTCACTCTCTTATTAAGAGAGATATTTAATGTGTCGTTTATACGGAACTAAATCCCGTTTCTATACATTTTAGATCTGGTTTGGTACCAGATTATATTGTCAATCGTAATCACATCACAATTACGTAAATACATTTATTTATAATATACTTACTTATAAATATGTTGCTTTTGAATATACGATACGACATAGACCTAGCTAGTCATATCATCAGGATTTCTTTGCCGGGAAATAAAGCTTTATAACTCGGGTGAAATAAAGGGTAAATAAATGTCATATCACGGAAATAACCGAATGTTCATCTCGATCCTTTTACCAAAATGATACGAAAATTACCGATTGCATACGATTTGTCACGCATATGGTTTGTCGTCTGCGTTTCATGTGTTACATACATCTTGTTTTCGCGCCACATATTTTGTAATAGAATCATTATCAGTGGATGAACTAATCACTTATGACCATTAATTTTCTTGATTAAAACATTTCAAATGAAATGGTATTCATTTTTATATCAATTTGCGGGAAAAGAAATGTTGTGTAGATCTGCCAGTTACGGGACAGACATGAACACATAAGAATGGACTAGATCCATTTGTCACAGGATGACCTTAGTGGTTGGGCTAACTCAGGAAAGAATCAATGACGGTGAATGCATTTACATAAGTTTAATGCAACTTTTAAAATATGTTTAATATATATACAATTATCGAAAAAAAACAAGCGAATACACAAATGAACTATGAAAAGAATGTTCTCCTGAACGTTTAAGACGTTCTTAGTATTGTTATAAATACTGAATGTCTAAGACACTAAAGTGTTGTTAAAGCTATAACAATGTTAATCTAGCGCTATAACTGTGATGCGCGAGAGCGCATGAAGATGATGATGCGCGAATTCAATGGATGATTGTCATCAAATGCCTTCTGTAAGGGTTGATGACGCGATGCAATGATAGTTAACCTCCACTGAGATTGTGAGTGATATTCCTCCAATGAGGATTGGTAACGGGCCCACCTTGTGTCCCGGGGGTTGTCGTTAGTAAACCTGACTGCGCAGGTACGGGGACCGTCTCCACCGCTTGTAACGTTAATCGTGGAAGCTTAGCTCCACTCCTGGATATCCAAACCTAGATGGCTTACTCCAACCCTGGATGGCTTATATCCTGGATGGCTTAGTCCAACCCTGGATGGCTTATATCCTGGATGGCTTAGTCCAACCCTGGATGGCTTATATCCTGGATGGCTTAGGCTGTAATTATACATACGTTTCAGATGTCGGTTGACAAACATAACAATCTTGCATAATTATCATTACCCAAACAAATCATTATTCAATCAATATATGTAAGCTGTACTAATGACGAGTAGCAATGTATACGTATTCTACAACGCCATGTATACGCTATGTACGTCGCTGTTAATCAATGCCCCTAATACATGTAATATAAACATGATCAAATTACTCATATATTACACTCACTGAGTTATGCATGCACGCATTTATTCTTGTCACTCATCTCATTGTTAACTAATGTTAACAATCGTGTATTACAATCACTGAGTTATACGCCAACGTTAACTAATGCACCTATTATCCACTGTTATCAAATTAATATTGTTTTACAATTAATGATCAATTACAATAATTACATCTAATACAGTAACAGTTACTTCAAAATCATATGCTAGTCTAAAGTTAATGTTTGAGAACCATCAATGCTAACCGGATGTCGTAACCGCCAAACAAGATGGCGCCGCCCACTGAATACAAATGTACGATAAAAGTTTAATAAAACTACTAACCACATGTTGCCTATGAATTTTGCCGTCCAATCTCTGTTCCAACAAAGTACTATTGATCATCCCGGCGAGAGCTAGAAGACAATGGGTTTTATAGCAAACATTACGCCCAAATAATTATTTCCCCCGTTCAGTCCGTGACATACGTGGCTAAATCTACAGTATTGAATCTACACGAGAGGCCCCTTATACAATTTTGCCGTTTAAGGAAAATATACCTATACGTATACATGCATTAGCACAAAACTAAACTTATGACACGGCCTCTCTGGCGGCCACTTAAAATGTGCACGCTTTTACGTTTTACATGAATAGATCATGAATATTGTGAAATTGTTTCAACTCGAACAATAGATTTGGGTGTAACCGATAACTTAAAAGAGCTATGTGCGACCAGTACGCTCTACCCGTGACATTTTGTGACAACATCTCCCCACTTAAAGAAAGTGCTACACTTTTAAAATTCAACAAAATGATAATTAATATTTACACGTTAAGAAACTATTAATTCTTCTGAGCAAACGAGCGACAACACGTACAAGCTGATCGCTCAATCGCTTGAGTATGTTAACTATTACTACTGAAGGATGCAACCTTCAGCCAGTACAACGACCGTCTTCCGGACTAACCTAACCATAATATGTAATTACAATTTCAACACTATTCGACAATTGTACACTACCCTGTCGTAGCATATACTACTATTGTACATTACACTGCAATACACTATTGTATTAAACCGGTCATTATGTGCGGCGACTTAAATAGTCTGCCCCAATATTGTCCTTTCCTCGGATCGCTTTAATTTTCATCCGGTAAGGCTGCAGAGTCAGTGCCCACCTCATTAACCTACTGTTAGCTACCTTTGCTTTATTCATATGAGCTAACGGTTGGTGGTCAGTCTCCAAGACAAATTCCTTACCAAAAACATATCGGTGGAATTTACTGACACCCCACACTACTCCAAGACACTCCCTTTCGATAACAGAGTAGTTACATTCCCGGGGTAATTTTTTCCGACTTGCGTAAGCCACGGGGAGACTACACCCATCTTGCTCTTGCAGTAGGACTGCACCCACCCCGATATCGGAGGCATCAGTTCTGAGGATAAACTACTGGTCAAGTTCAGGTAATTTTAGTATTGGGGTTTTGACCAGACTCCCCTTTAAAGAGACAAAAGCTCGCTCCTGGCTTTCCCCCCAAGTTATCCTATTGGGTTGACCTTTCTTTGTCAAGTCTGACAAACGTGCAGCTATAGCCGAAAAGTTTGGAATAAACTTCCTGTAAAATCCCGCCAACCCTAAAAATGACCTAACTTGTTTCTTTGTCTCGGGTCTTGGTGCTTCCTGAATTGCCTTAACCTTGTCGGGGTTGGGTTTCAATTTCTGGTCCCTCCCGACAACATGACCCAGACCCTCTATATCTGCGTAACCTATGTGACATTTGCTAGGTTTTGCAGTCAGTTTAAACCGGCGTAGCCGTTCCAACAGATTACGTAGAGCCTTAATATGGTCTTGAAATGTTGTTGTAAACACCAGGATGTCATCTACAAAACTGTATGTGTTGGACAAATCCTTCAGGACTTTCCTCATTAACCTACAGAATGTTGCTGGGGCGTTTACGAGACCAAAGGGCATGACCTTGAACTTAAAAAGTCCTTTCGAAGTTTCGAAGGAGGTCATCTCTTTAGCTCGGTCTGAAAGTGGGACTTGCCAATAACCTTTACTGAGGTCTAACTTGGAGAAATACGAATATCCCGCAAGTTTAGAGAATACCTCCTCAATATTAGGCATTGGCTCTGCATCAAAGATGGTACGTTTATTGAGCTGCCTAAAATCGATGCAGAATCGAATTGACCCATCTTTCTTCTTAATAAGTACGACTGGGGATGAAAATGGGGCGTTTGAAGGTTCGATGACACCCAATTTCAACATGTCTTTCACCTCCTCATCAACAATTGATCGGGAGTGAAATGGAATAGGATACCCCTTAATTCTAATTGGTTCCCTTCACAGGTACCGTTTAAAAAAAAAAAAAAAAAAAAAAAAAAGTTATATTCTATTATATACTGTATTTAATAGAATATAACTTTTTTTTTTTTTTTTTTTTTTTAAACCGGTACCTGTGGTTCCCCTGATGTGAGTACAATATCATGTTGCACTCCATCTCTCTGCCCCGGGTTTTCGGACAAGACATCACTGAACTCCGAGAGTAAACTACCCATCTCTCGTTGCTAATCTACACTAAGCTTGCCCGATATGTCTACATCGGCTGCTGTCTCCCTACCTACACTAGTGGGAAAATACATGGGACTAGTGTCCTCACTACTGTCTTCCTCACTATCCTCAATAACTGCAACATTAACTACGGTTAACACCCCTTGTTGCACATTATCGGTTCTACTGATATACTCCTTCAGCATATTCGCATGAAAGGTCTTTAACTTTCCTTTTATCTCGATACGGTAATCCATAGTGTTCACTATCCCTCTAACGTAAAACGGACCTTTCCATTGTAATAACAACTTGTTATTGTCGGTCGGGAGTAACAGTAACACCTGGTCATCTATCTTAAACTTCCTAGCTCTAGCTTTCTGGTCATAGTACCGTTTATACTTGGTACTTGCCTTAACTAACTGACTTTGAGCTATCTTACAAGTCTCCTCTAGTTTCTCCTTCAGATCTAAAACATACTGATATGTAGTCTTAACCTCATCATTATCTACTTCACCTGCCCACATCTCTCTAAGAATCCTCATGGGACCTCTAACTGACCTACCGTACAATAACTCAAACGGAGAAAATCCTAAACTCTCTTGTGGAACCTCTCTAAATGCAAACAATAAAGCATTGAGATACTTGTCCCAATCTTTGGGTCTCTCGGTACACATACGCCGTAACATTTGCTTTAACGTCCCGTTAAATCGTTCGACTAACCCGTTACACATAGGGTGATATGGTGTTGTCATGATTTGACGCAAGACAATAACCTGCTTACTTCAGCCATAAGTTCTGACGTAAACTGTGACCCACAATCAGTCAACATTTCCTCTGGTACACCTAGCCTATATACTGTATTTAATAGAATATAACTTTTTTTTTTTCTTTTTTTTTTTAAACCGGTACCTGTGGTTCCCCTGATGTGAGTACAATATCATGTTGCACTCCATCTCTCTGCCCCGGGTTTTCGGACAAGACATCACTGAACTCCGAGAGTAAACTACCCATCTCTCGTTGCTAATCTACACTAAGCTTGCCCGATATGTCTACATCGGCTGCTGTCTCCCTACCTACACTAGTGGGAAAATACATGGGACTAGTGTCCTCACTACTGTCTTCCTCACTATCCTCAATAACTGCAACATTAACTACGGTTAACACCCCTTGTTGCATATTATCGGTTCTACTGATATACTCCTTCAGCATATTCGCATGAAAGGTCTTTAACTTTCCTTTTATCTCGATACGGTAATCCATAGTGTTCACTATCCCTCTAACGTAAAACGGACCTTTCCATTGTAATAACAACTTGTTATTGTCGGTCGGGAGTAACAGTAACACCTGGTCATCTATCTTAAACTTCCTAGCTCTAGCTTTCTGGTCATAGTACCGTTTATACTTGGTACTTGCCTTAACTAACTGACTTTGAGCTATCTTACAAGTCTCCTCTAGTTTCTCCTTCAGATCTAAAACATACTGATATGTAGTCTTAACCTCATCATTATCTACTTCACCTGCCCACATCTCTCTAAGAATCCTCATGGGACCTCTAACTGACCTACCGTACAATAACTCAAACGGAGAAAATCCTAAACTCTCTTGTGGAACCTCTCTAAATGCAAACAATAAAGCATTGAGATACTTGTCCCAATCTTTGGGTCTCTCGGTACACATACGCCGTAACATTTGCTTTAACGTCCCGTTAAATCGTTCGACTAACCCGTTACACATAGGGTGATATGGTGTTGTCATGATTTGACGCAAGACAATAACCTGCTTACTTCAGCCATAAGTTCTGACGTAAACTGTGACCCACAATCAGTCAACATTTCCTCTGGTACACCTAGCCTACTGAACATATCAACTAATGCCTCAGCTACTCTCTCAGTTTCAATTGAGGGCAATGCGACTGCCTCCGGATACCTAGTTGCATAGTCTACCATGGTTAAAATGTACCTATTTTTCCTACCCGACACTGGAAAAATTGGTCCAACTATGTCTACGGCTACCCGCTTAAATGGTGTATCTATCAGTGGCATCTGACCTAAATGTACTTTGGTCACTCGACCTTTTGGTACTGTCCTTTGGCATACATCGCAGGACCTGCAATACCTAGTTACATCTCCGCTAACGCCTGGCCAATAAAATTCTGCCAATACTCTATCTGACGTTTTCTTTACGCCTAAATGACCTCCCATAATCGACTCATGAGCTACCTTAAGCACTGTCGTTCTATACTGGGTAGGTACCACTAATTGGTGAAACTGTCTACTACCACTATCTTCAAATTCTCTGTATAATAACCTATTCTTATGTACAAACTTACAACTACCGGACCCTTTACACTTCTTCACTACACCATCCTTGACCTTCACCTTACAAGGACCTAATGACTCGTCTTGAGTTTGTGCTTCTATAAACTCCGCTTTGGATATGTCACCTACGGCTCCAGGAACCTTTAATTTTCTATAAGCCTGAGCTTGCTTCTGAACCTGCGCTCTAGTCTCTACGGCATTACTTATACTACTTCTAAAATCGGACATTACCGGAAGTGCTAAACTATCTATGTTCCCTATCGTTAAATCATACATCGGGTCATCCATACATAGTGCCTCTGTAGTCCCTTTAAAGAAAGGTGTATCTACATCTATTCTCGCTATTGGCACGTGCTCTACCGACTTATTTAACAACATACACGGTTACTGTTTACCTACCAACTGGTCATCCGTAACTAAACTACGCCTAACTACCACACCTGTACAACCTGTATCCCTCATTACAATTACGTCCGTGCCATTCACTCTACCATCTGCCGTTGGAAGATTTGCATACGGAAAGAGACATGTTCCGATCTTCGCCATTACACCATCCGATATAACACAACAGCTACTACTCTCGGTTTAATTAACCGGACTATTACTACCTCTGCCTCTACCTCTACCTCGGTTTTGACCACCTCTACCTCTACCGAAATTCCATGGGTTGTTAAAACCTTGGTTCTGACTCCCTACATTGTTGTCCACTCTACTATTTTCACTAAAATTGTCTACCACAGCGGACACTTTCACCGCTTTCCTACACTCATGTGAAGCATGATTCCCATTACAGTGACGACAACGAATAAAAGGTCTACCTATGTTACCACTATTGCTACCTCCTCTAGAACCCATCGAACTACCTCCACCTCTATAGTTTCCACTCTGGCCTTTCTGTTTATGATCGTTCCCTTGCCTATCTCTAAAAGTTCTGTCTTTCGACACTACATTATGAGCTCCGCCTCTAGCCTCGGCAAACTGATCTGCTTGAGTTGCCATTTCATTTACACTAGTTAGTTTTCTTTCTTTAAGAAATAAGAACAGATCTCTACTACAAACATTGAATAGCTGGTCCCGCAACAAGAAATCTATGAGGCCCTGATAAGTCTGCACTACCTTCCCTAACTCTAACCACCTATCTAAGTAATTTCTAGACCTACTAATAAACTGAATAAATGACTCGCCTTTCTCAGGCAGACAAGCTCTAAACCGCTTTCTAAAACCTTCTTCAGTTAACTCAAATCTCTTTAAAAGAGCATCCTTTAACTTGTCATAGTCAAGAGCATCTACACTAGGTAATCTAGAAAATACATCTAAGGCCTTGCCTCTCAATAACGCACTTAAATGAACTGCCCACTTATCTTTGGTCCATTCCTGTAACTCAGCAAAACGCTCGAACCGTAACAAGTAACTGTCCATGTTATCTTTGTCAGCATCAAAGTATGGTAACTTCGAACCTTTTAACTTCCCTGAATAACTATCTTTCCCTTCAGTTTTACTTTCCTTACTATGTGTCTTAGCTGCTTCCAACTCTAAAGCTAACTTATGATCAAACTCTTTTTGCTCCCTTTCCATTATCATCTTAGCCTTAGCTAGTCTACCATCTGTTTCGAACCTCTCATGTTCTAACTCTTGCTTCTCCCTTACTATTCTACTTTCATCATCTCGCTTCTCTTTAGCTAACCTGCCTTCTAATTCTAGCTTCTCTTTATCAGCATCTAGCTTCTCTTTAGCTAATCTACTTTCTAATTCTAGCTTATCTTTAACTAGTCTACCTTCTACTTCTAACCTATCTTTCTCAGCATCTAGCTTCTCTTTAGCTAGTCTACTTTCTTCATCTCATTCCTGCTTTGCTAATTCTCTTTCCTTAAGTCTAAATTCCCTTTCTCTAGCCTGTTCGTCTTTAACAAAGGTTCTAAGCTCCTCTCCAGCATACCCTAACTCCTTACCCATTTCCGTAAGATCCTTTATGGACGTCATGTCTATGGACATTGTGGACTACTAACTACAATAATTACAATACACACGTCACTAATAATTCTACTCACCTAACTACTAATGGTAAGTCACTGTGTCCTCAGTAAATACCTGGGCATCATCCTAGGACAAGTTACATACACATTTGTACTAGCGCTAATTACAAACGGTTATGTATAGATAGTATCTAGCTTCCACAAAACATATACACTACATAAAATATCTTAATTTGATATTGGACATAAACCTTAAACAATCATCGAAATGTGTATTACATGTACATGTATATTTACTTCTCCCATCAATATAAGTATACTCGAGTGTCACAACATGAGTAGAACGTCTTGTTCGCCAACCTAATTGGATACTATGTGTATATCAAGGGAGGTAAAAACAAGCACCCAAATTATTGAGCAAAAGTGCCCAGACCCACTCGTGTAGGCCACTGCGACCTCGCGCCAAGGAAAGAACGGACAAAACAACAGTTTGGACTCACCCTACCCGTGTCGTGTCTTGACTTGTCTTCCAAGCTGTGGCCGTGATCGTCGACAGTCCCCCTGATGGATCAGAGGGTGGTACACAATTCTAAAATAATAAGTAGAGATTTAGTATATCATAATAAAGATCACTTATTGATTCTTTCCCTCCGTGGTCGCCCAAAATCCAACTACTCTGAAAACCAGTTGTCACAGGATGACCTTAGTGGTTGGGCTAACTCAGGAAAGAATCAATGACGGTGAATGCATTTACATAAGTTTAATGCAACTTTTAAAATATGTTTAATATATATACAATTATCTAAAAAAACAAGTGAATACACAAATGAACTATGAAAAGAATGTTCTCCTGAACGTTTAAGACGTTCTTAGTATTGTTATAAATACTGAATGTCTAAGACACTAAAGTGTTGTTAAAGCTATAACAATGTTGATCTAGCGCGATAACTGTGATGCGCGAGAGCTCATGAAGATGATGATGCGCGAATTCAATGGATGATTGTCATCAAATGCCTTCTGTAAGGGTTGATGACGCGATGCAATGATAGTTAACCTCCACTGAGATTGTGAGTGATATTCCTCCAGTGAGGATTGGTAACGGGCCCACCTTGTGTCTCGGGGGTTGTCGTTAGTAAACCTGGCTGCGCAGGTACGGGGACCGTCTCCACCGCTTGTAACGTTAGTCGTGGAAGCTTAGCTCCACTCCTGGATATCCAAACCTAGATGGCTTACTCCAACCCTGGATGGCTTATATCCTGGATGGCTTAGTCCAACCCTGGATGGCTTATATCCTGGATGGCTCAGTCCAACCCTGGATGGCTTATATCCTGGATGGCTTAGGCTGTAATTATACATACGTTTCAGATGTCGGTTGACAAACATAACAATCTTGCATAATTATCATTACCCAAACAAATCATTATTCAATCAATATATGTAAGCTGTACTAATGATGAGTAGCAATGTATACATATTCTACAACGCCATGTATACGCTATGTACGTCGCTGTTAATCAATGCCCCTAATACATGTAATATAAACATGATCAAATTACTCATATATTACACTCACTGAGTTATGCATGCACGCATTTATTCTTTTCACTCATCTCATTGTTAACTAATGTTAACAATCGTGTATTACAATCACTGAGTTATACGCCAACGTTAACTAATGCACCTATTATCCACTGTTATCAAATTAATATTGTTTTACAATTAATGATCAATTACAATAATTACATCTAATACAGTAACAGTTACTTCAAAATCATATGCTAGTCTAAAGTTAATGTTTGAGAACCATCAATGCTAACCGGATGTCGTAACCGCCAAACAAGATGGCGCCGCCCACTGAATACAAATGTACGATAAAAGTTTAATAAAACTACTAACCACATGTTGCCTATTTTTTTGCCGTCCAATCTCTGTTCCAACAAAGTACTATTGATCATCCCGGCGAGAGCTAGAAGACAATGGGTTTTATAGCAAACATTACGCCCAAATCATTATTTCCCCCGTTCAGTCCGTGACAAACGTGGCTAAATCTACAGTATTGAATCTACACGAGAGGCCCCTTATACAAATTTGCCGTTTAAGGAAAATATACCTATACGTTTACATGCATTAGCACAAAACTAAACTTATGACACGGCCTCTCTGGCGGCCACTTAAAATGTGCACGCTTTTACGTGTTACATGAATAGATCATGAATATTGTGAAATTGTTTCAACTCGAACAATAGATTTGGGTGTAACCGATAACTTACAAGAGCTATGTGCGACCAGTACGCTCTACCCGTGACATTTTGTGACACCATTAATAACATTATTGTTTTTCTCCCTGGAAAACAGCATAGTGAGTTTGCTGAAGCTGACACTTCAACAAAGCTGAAGTATATGATACATTATCATATAATGAAATATATTTATTTTCATAGCGCACCCTATTTCAGGCCCTCGACTCATATCAGCCCTCCAACTAAAGCCTCGGAATTATATGACGTCTAAGGTCTGATATAGGTTATGATATGAAAATACCCATTTATTATTCTCTCTATATATACAATATGTATTATTTATAATGATTTTTGGTTAGTTTGCATTCTGATACATTTTGTATTTCTTACTTTTTTCTTTATGATTTACAGAAACTCCGACACTAGTAAAGATCCAAATAATTATACACAATATATATTCTGTCAGCGAAGCTTCCATGGTGAGTTTACATGTATTAATTTACCGGTATTAGTCAATTCTTGTTTTACTACCATAATGCAGAAGTAACTGTGTATAAATAACTACCATAGCTATCATCCGAATGTGGTCATTTGGTTGCCTCTGACCTCTACGTAGATATAGTTTATGAATCATTATTTTCAGATGAGACAAAACCATTGTCAAGACCAGTTTACATAGTTTAAATTTATTTTTTGACTGATTTGTTGCGAGTTTTTTTTTACAAATTGAGACCTGGGTGTTTAGGCAATATAAAATCAAATGATGGCTTAAGATTCACGAATTGACGAGAGAAAAGGATTCGTTCTAATTGATGTGCACATGATATATCAAAGAAACAGATTGGAATTACAGACTGGTAATTGTATATAAAGTGTTTTCTGCGATTCCACATAAGGCACAGTGATCGAAAAATAATCTTCAAAATGTCATGTAGAACTATTCAAGTGGATTTATATTTCATTGATCACGTTAATTACTGTCAACTGTTTCCTCGGTTATTATGCTACTGCTACTGCCACTGGAACTGCTGGTACTGCTACTTCCACTGGTACTGGTACTGCCACTGGTACTGGTACTGCTACTGCTGGTACTGGTACTGGTACTGGTACTGGTACTGCCACTGGTACTGGTACTGCCACTGGTACTGGTACTGCCACTGGTACTGGTACTGCCACTGCTGCCACTGGTACTGGTACTGCTACTGCTACTGCCACTGCTGGTACTGCTACTGGTACTGCCACTGGTACTGGTACTGCCACTGGTACTGGTACTGGTACTGCTACTGCCACTGCTGGTAATGGTACTGCTACTGCTACTGCTACAGAAACTGCCACTGCTGGTACTGGTACTGGTACTGATACTGGTACTGGTACTGCTACTGGTACTGCCACTGGTACTGGTACTGCCACTGGTACTGGTACTGGTACTGCTACTGCCACTGCTGGTACTGCTACTGCTACTGCTACTGCTACTGCTACAGAAACTGCCACTGCTGGTACTGGTACTGGTACTGATACTGGTACTGGTACTGCTACTGCCACTGGTACTGGTAATGCTACTGGTACTGGTACTGCCACTGCCACTGGTACTGGTACTGCCACTGCCACTGCTACTGCTACTGCCACTGGTACTGGTACTGCTACTGGTACTGCCATTGGTACTGGTACTGCTACTGCTACTGCCACTGGTACTGGTACAGGTACTGGTACTGCCATTTTTACTGGTACTGCCACTGGTACTGGTACGGGTAATGGTACTGCTACTTCTACTGGTACTGGTACTGCCACTGGTACTGGTACTGGTACTGCTGGCACTGTCACTGGTACTGCTACTGCCACTGCTGGTACTGGTACTGGTACTGCCACTGGTACTGGTACTACTACTGCCACTTCTGGTACTGCTACTGGTACTACCACTGGTACTGGTACTGCCACTGGTACTGGTACTGGTACTTGTACTGCTACTGCCACTGCTGGTACTGGTACTGCTACTGCTACTGCTACTGCTACAGCAACTGCCACTGCTGGTACTGGTACTGCTTCTGCTACTGGTACTGCTACTGCCACTGGTACTGGTAATGCTACTGGTACTGGTACTGCCACTGCCACTGGTACTGGTACTGCTACTGCCACTGCTACTGCTACTGCCACTGGTACTGGTACTGCTACTGGTACTGCCATTGGTACTGGTACTGGTACTGCTACTGCTACTGCCACTGGTACTGGTACAGGTACTGGTACTGCCATTTTTACTGGTACTGCCACTGGTACTGGTACTGGTACTGGTACTGGTACTGCCACTGGTACTGGTACTGGTACTGCTGGCACTGCCACTGGTACTGCTACTGCCACTGGTACTGCTACTGCCACTGGTACAGGTACTGCCACTGCCACTGCCACTGGTACTGCCACTGCCACTGCCACTGGTACTGGTATTGGTACTGCCACTGCCACTGCTAATGCCACTGGTACTGCCACTGGTACTGGTACTGGTACTGCTACTGCCACTTCCACTGGTACTGCCACTGCCACTGCTACTGGTACTGGTACTGGTACTGCCACTGGTACTGGTACAGGTACTGCCAATGGTACTGGTACTGGTAGTGCTACTGCCACTGCCACTGTCACTGGTACTGCCACTGCCACTGCCACTGGTACTGGTACTGGTACTGGTACTGGTACTGCCACTGCCACTGCTACTGCTACTGCCACTGGTACTGGTACTGCAACTGCCACTGCCACTGCCACTGCCACTGCCACTGCCACTGCCACTGCTACTGCCACTGGTACTGGTACAGGTACTGCCACTGGTACTGGTACTGCCACTGCCACTGTCACTGGTACTGCCACTGCCACTGCCACTGGTACTGGTACTGGTACTGGTACTGGTACTGGTACGACCACTGCCACTGCCACTGCTAATGCCACAGGTACTGATACAGGTACTGCCACTGGTACTGGTACTGGTAATGCTACTGCCACTGCCACTGCCACTGGTACTGCCACTGCCACTGCCACTGGTACTGGTACTGCCACTGCCACTGCCACTGCTACTGCTACTGCCACTGGTACTGGTACAGGTACTGCCACTGGTACTGCCACTGCCACTGGTACTGCTACTGCCACTGGTACTGGTACTGGTACTGGTACTGGTACTGGTACTGGTACTGCCACTGGTACTGCTACTGCCACTGGTACTGGTACTGCTGGTACTGCCACTGCCACTGGTACTGGTACTGGTACTGGTACTGGTACTGCCACTGGTACTGGTACTGGTACTGGTACTGCCACTGCCACTGCCACTGCTGGTACTGCCACTGCCACTGCCACTGCCACTGGTACTGCCACTGCCACTGGTACTGGTACTGGTACTGCCACTGCCACTGCCAATGCCACTGCCACTGCCACTGCCACTGCCACTGGTACTGCCACTGCCACTGCCACTGCCACTGGTACTGCCACTGCCACTGGTACTGGTACTGGTACTGGTACTGCCACTGCCACTGGTACTGGTACTGCTACTGCCACTTCACGTTAATTACTGCCAACTGTTTCCTCGGTTATTATGCTACTGCTACTGCCACTGCCACTGCCACTGCAACTGGTACTGGTACTGGTACTGCTACTACTACTGCCACTGCCACTGGTACTGGTACTGCTACTGCCACTTCACGTTAATTACTGCCAACTGTTTCCTCGGTTATTATGCCACTGTGACTGCCACTGCCACTGGTTCTGGTACTGGTACTGCCACTGCCACTGGTACTGGTACTGGTACTGCTACTGCTACTGCTAACTTCACGTACATCTGATATCACAGGACTTTTCAGTGGATGTTTTACTACGGCAAATGTGGACGGACCAACGACTGAAATACGGTAACATGTCCAAGTCGCCCCGGCTAGAGCTGGACTATAAACTTATGGAGAAAGTTTGGGTAAGTTTATACGATGGACCACTATGTTTATAATAATAATGTAACACAATTTTATTTAAAGATTTATCCTCAAATATCGCTTGGCCGACGTAACTGATTATCACAAGATAAATTATGAGGTTATTTACCAATTAGGTAAATGCGACATCCAATATGGCCGCCGTTACTATAAATAGTCCAAACGTTATACGTAATGAACCACTGAACAAACTTCGACAGGTTTTTCATTACTGGTTATTCCAAAACCCTAGACTATTAAAGTTAAAGAACTTAAGTTTTTGTGGTGAAAAATGGCTTCGCCCCAGGGTTCCAAAATGAGAGTTCACATGCTTTAAATAGACAACATATAAGCCAAAAGGTTTGCTGAGAAACCACAAGGCATAGAGCCCTCTTATTTGGCATGCAACATTAGCTAAGTGTCCTCGATCATGTTTGTTTAAATGGTGAACATTGGGTCAGAATTGGCCACGGCCCGGATGTAAACAGTTAACATAGAGGTATAATTAAGGAACATATTTTTAAAAATCATCAACTCTGTACTACACGAGCTAGAGGTCTACTATTTTCCGTACAGTATAAGTTTATAGGTTTTCCTAGGTTTGTTCAAAAAGCGATCATGGGGTCACGGAAATGTGGCCCCCGCCATAGGTTACAGTTTTACATCGAGTAACATCAAGTCATATAGAAATATCTTTATCACGAGGGCGGTAGGGTGCGAGAGTCGGCCCTTTCAGCTGTAGAGTCACTCACAATCAGAGAGTTTAAGAATGTACTGTTCATATCACACTGTTTAGTGCTCATGTGATGGGTTGTTCATATTATACTATCCAGTGCTCATGTAATGGGCTGTTCATATTATACTGTCCAGTGCTCATGTAATGGGCTGTTCATATTATACTGTTCAGTGCTCATGTAATGCGCAGTTCATTTTATACTGTCAAGTGCTCATGTAATGGGCTGTTCATATTATACTGTTCAGTGCTCATGTAATGGGCAGTTCATATTATACTGTCCAGTGCTCATGTAATGGGCTGTTCATATTATACTGTTCAGTGCTCATGTAATGGATTGTTCATATTATACTGTTCAGTGCTCATGTAATGGATTGTTCATATTATACTGTCCAGTGCTTATGTAATGGGCTGTTCATATTATACTGTTCAGTGCTCATGTAATGGATTGTTCATATTATACTATCCAGTGCTTATGTAATGGGCTGTTCATATTATAGTGTCCTGTGCTCATGTACTGGGCTGTTAGTATTATACTGGTCAATGATCATATAATGGGATGTTAATATTATACTGTCCTGTGCTCATGTAATGGGATGTTCATATTATACTGTCCTGTGCTAATGTAATGGGCTGTTCATATTATACTGTCCTGTGATCATATAATGGGATGTTAATATTATACTGTCAAGAGCTTATGTAATGAACAGTTCATATTGTACTGTCCTGTCCTCATGTTATAAACCTTCTGATATATATATATAACTTACATATTTTGAGAATCCAAACTCTATAGACGCAATATAAACGGCTTTAACCAGTCAGGCCAACCTCAAAACTTTAAGAGTTACCAACTCATAATTAATTTTACGCATATTCAATCGCGGGTATGTTACGAATCCGTCAATAAATCTAAACTTTTAAACGACACATGTACATTATTATATGACCTGAATACCAGGATGGATATAGTTTTCATAACCGGTTTTGTAGTGTTATTTTGCTGTTATTTTGCTGTTTAATCCAATATTTCTTTAGTAGCTTCGCAATGTCCAGTACAGTGCATTGGGGCGTATATACTCATTTGTGGTAAAGAACCATTTGTTGTTTAAAATTCAGTTTTCTCATCTCATGTATTTCAGATTCTTTTAAAATTGTCCAGGCTTCAAGATATATCATATAAGCATACATTTATGCAATGGTGGAATGATTTGGTGCATTTTTCCATGCAAAATCTATCGCTCTGAACAAAAATGATTCTTTACTACCTAAATGAAGTGTGTTTTTGAAACGAAAAATTCATACTGTCACAATAAATTGAGATATAAACATTTGCTGTTATAATAAATGGTAGGAAAGAAAGTCAAAATGTAATCATCAAATAAGTTAACTTGTTACAGTTTGGCACTTCTAGGGATACAATGAAATTATGTAAATACTGGTGCAAAAACAACACTATTAAAAAATTCAGAAATTTTGCTATCGTACAATTAAAAGGGTAAATCTCAATCAGAAACAAAATAAACATTTTCCTTTCATTTTAAATTAAAACGTTTGACCCAAATGATTCTATAAACACCCCCACTCCCACCCACCCCAACACCCAAACCACTGTACACTTACTACTGATACTGATAGTGTCGTTTCTGAATTTCATTTGCTGGAAGGCTCCTGATACATATTTTGCAAACGAGAAGACCGCGCATGTCCATGACGTCACAGTTCCCAATAAAATGATGCATCTGTACCGGAACGGAACCGTTAACTACAGTATGAGGTAAATATATATCAACCAAACGTCTGTCACCGTTAACTATAGTATGAGGTAAATATATATCAACCAAAAGTCTGTCACCGTTAACTATTGTATGAGGTAAATATATATCAACCAAAAGTCTGTAACCGTTAACTATAGTATGAGGTAAATATATATCAACCAAAAGTCTGTCAAAGTTAACTACAGTATGAGGTAAATATATATCAACCAAAAGTCTGTAACCGTTAACTATAGTATGAGGTAAATATATATCAACCAAAAGTCTGTCACCGTTAACTACAGTTTGAGGTAAATATATATCAACCAAAAGTCTGTTATCTGTGCACTGTTCTCATTCATTTATTTTTGTTTTCTCGTCGTTGTAAATTTTTTGTTTTTATTCATCAAACTAGGTAAGACCATGGCGTTCCTTTGAATGGACTCTAATATGAATAAGGCACTGCCTCATGGCGAGCGTCGGTTTAAGTAAATAAAATGGTTGCATTGTGTAATATTACTCATACTGTAATACCTTATAACATAGGGATTTTCTAAACCCAACTCAATTGCTCCGTTCTAAAGGACACACAAAAAACGCAACCCACTACTATTCACATACAAACTTTGCTATCATCACATAAAAAAACTAATTCAACAAATTATTTAAGCATAACTATTCGAAATCGAAATGGGGATCTAGACATTATACTTTATTACTTCCAAATCAAACCGAGGAGCGCTGTGGTCTAGTGGTAGAGCGTTGGACCCATGATCCAAAGGTCGTGAGTTCGATTCCCGCCATTGCGTTGTGTCCCTGAGCAAGACACTTTATCTGTATTGCTTAGTACTGGTTCTACCCAGGAAGATATCGAGAGTGATTCAAATACGTTCATAGAGCTTTCGTTACAATCGATGTAAAATTAATAAGTTTAAACTAAATCAAACCAAGCACTGCAGTGTGATTTCCATTGTAATGTTGGCATGGCTTTTACCCACTAAAAATTGTGAAGACTCCCGACCCTAGCCTGGTCATTTTGGTGGAGAAAAAAATGCGCGAAAACTGCCTAATTTGTGAAGAAAGTATTGAATACATGCATTGTTTTTGTGGGAGCAGGATAATATGAAACATTTTAGATAAACTTTCTTCTATGAACATATCCAGAACAAAACAATATTGAACAATTTAAGTGGTGGAAATGCCAAAATAAATAAAATAATAATATTAAATAAAAAAAAAAATTTAATAATAATAATTGTGAAGCAAATCGGTCACAATTGTCAAAAAAATGACTTAAATAGTGAGTAAGTGTCAGGTGAACTTGAATAAGCATGATCAGTATAATTATGTATGCATACTTTTTTTATGAGACTTCTCAGGATGATCCAATCTATTCCTATTTCCTAAATGTAAATGCCTTCACTTAGCAGCAATGATCAGGTAGGAAGGAGTAGGAATGAATTGTTTCATGTGATACTGAATGTTGCGTTGTAAACCTTATCGCCTCTCACCGCTGCAGGTTCGAATCCCACTGGGAGCTCGACTTATGAGGATGTGTCGATCCATACGGATGGCGGGAGGTGTATAGTACTGGTTCTATAGTACTGGTTCTACCCAGGGCAAGTGGGTGGTCTGCCTCCACCACCCAAAAATCCACCGTCATATATAGGGGTTCCCAAAGGGGTTTTGCGTGAAAACGTGATTGGGGTGTTTTTAAAAACGTGACACGTGAAACAATATTTGCGCGTGACTGCGTGAAAATTATATCAGCGTGATCCGTGATTTTGGTCTTGGTAAAACGTGATCGCGTGATATGGTGACGTGAAACGTGAATGTTTAGTCCTTTTCAATCTTTTTAGTGTCCCTCCTCCTCCCCCGAGTCTCCCTCGAGAGCTGAACTTTCGTACTTGCACGAACATCTGGCACGGGGAATCCCCGGGGACACTACAATCAGCCGAGTCGTGTATCAGATACAGTATAGGCAGTATAGACTGGTGGTATGCCGACAGTTTCACTGACATAGCTCACTACATTACAAGTAGCTCATTCACATTTAACGTGAAATGTGAAAGTTCTGCTATTTTCACGTGCAGACGTGATCCTTGTTTTTATTTTACGTGATCACGTGAACACCCCCCACTCCCCCCCCCCCCTTTAAGACCCACTATATAACCGTACATGTGTTGAAAAACCCACTATATAACCGTACATGTGTTGAAAATGACGTAAAACACCATACAAACAAACAAACAAATCATTGATGATGTGTCATTTGAACTAATCAGTTCGTTTAATACCTTGTTCCCAAGTCACCACTCTCTACATACCCTCTTGAAATTAAAATTGCATCGAACGTCACTGACTGACGTAATCAGCATTGAAAATTGTCATAATGGTGACGTACAATTACGTCTACAGTACAGTAGGTGCCAAAGAACAAAAAAGGTTTAGGTTTGTGCTTTCAAGTAAAAGAAAGGATATTCCACTTACCGCCTTTGGTTTCGCATAAACAATTTAAGGATAAAAAGGTAGGCGAATAATTATTATTGCATAGAAATATTGTTTCAGGTGAATTTTTATTATTTATAAGTGTAATTGAGACTTAAATGGCGCAGTGGGTCGTTAAATACAATTTGAACAAAAAGCAATTACACAGTTCACACAATCTCAGACATTTATTACTATTAGGTAGGATGGTCAGCGCTTAGCCAGCTTTCTTAGTCCTTTTGTCATATTGTATTTTCAATGAAATTGGAATGCTTTCAAGTATGTAGATCTAATATAAAAAAAATAGATCTAGTAAAACTAACTTACATATTGACGCAATCACTTTTATTTAAACATAATCAAGCATTAAATCGTTGATTTTGTTGTTGCTGGACAGTGGCAAGCGTCGTTTTAAGTTAATAGACAAGAGCGATTAAATAATGTGTGCAATACTCATACTGTTATGCCTTACATTGTACATCAGTGGAGTTTTCTAAACTCAGTGCAAAATCAAAACATCTGCTCGAGTGCTTCTACATCAAATTTGATTCATATTTTGGATTGTTTTTACATTTGTTGGTGTTTCTAAATGAATCATTTTAACTTATACTTTTACTGCAATCAAAGACTGGTTATAGTTTTGCCCTTCACAAAGGTAGTACCTAGTACTGTGAGTGTAATGCCAGTGATGGTTCTTGATTGGAAAATAAAAGTTATTCTATTCTATTCTATTTTAAGCCAGAGAACCAGGCTATTATATTCTATCATCATTTTTTTAAATAATAAATATTGACGCATTCACTTTTATTTAAATTTAAGCAAGCATTAAATCGTGGATTTTGTTGTTTTTGAACAAATTAGATTGTAAAAAATAAATAAAATAAATATGTTGAATCAGGGAGTAAGTACAATTATATACTTACTCACTGGTTGACTGAGTAAGCGAAAAACACTGAATAGAATTAAATTGAAAACAAACTTAAATTACATGTATGTTATATTCAATGCACAAGACCTCGCTTCGCTCGGTGAAATTAGCTGTATAACGTCGCTTCGCTCGATGTAATCTCGGTGTAATTAGCTTTATTTTCCTTCGATTAACACCTTGCTCCGCTCGGCGTTCATGTGAGGTAATAACGACGTGCTAGAAATACGATTCACCTGCACGGTGCACCGTTTTACTTGCACGATGCAAATTTACGGGCAGGTAACTCTAGCGGTGTGACGAAGATTTTCATTGCCTTAGTATGGCAATTTCAGAAAATCAACAACGCGTTAACCGTAAGGCGAGCTTACGCTCGCGATAATTGGGTGTTTTCGCCGGCATATCTTTTTATCAAAGGAGCGGGACTTTGTCAAATGCAGACGTTCGTCTATGTAGAAAATATAATGACGCATGTCGATGCTTTTGTTTCTTGACGATGGCGAATGAGTGCTTTTGCCAAAAGTTACCACTGTAGCAACCCTAAATGTAACACACCGACAAATGTAACATTTGTAACAAAATTTCGGAAAATGTAACAATTTTCCGCTAAATGTTCCAAAATTCAGTTTTCGTTAAAAGTTACAAACATGTGCCATATGTAACACAAGTTTAGGTTCCGCTAAAAGTTACAACCACTTTCACTAAATAATACAACTAATTAAATATCACCTGGTATGTTCTTCTTGGTATGTCGTTTAAGAAAACTCGAATCATTTTTAACACAACCATCAACGTTTCGGGAATACACAATAAAAACAAACTATTTTATAAAAAAAATCGTTTCCGCTCATTGAGCGAACCATTGTTCTTCTGAAAGGCAGCCCAGCCTTTCTGTGCTCCCAGTGCTTTGATTGATTTCGCGTAGCCCGAAAGGTTCCTTGCCAAGAAAGCATAAAACCAAGATTGATTGAACTTAATAACTGTTCTGTTTGGCGATTTTATAGAGACAAAGAAGTTTACAGGCCAAATAAATATTATTATATCTCACTGTTAACACTCCACTATATTACATTCCCTATACCCCAAAGTGAAGCAATATCAGATGGCTCCTTGTTTTGACGTCAGAGTAAGACATTTTGAAATGGCACCCCTCTAAGTGGGCGGTATAATAAAATAAATATCGATTGATTGATTGATTGATTGATTGATTGATTGATTGTCTTTTGTTATTGTGAGGCTTTTGTTACTGTGTAGTCTTTTATTACTGTGCTGTCTTTTGTTACTGTGTAGTCTTTTGTCATTGTGTAGCCTTTTGTTACTGTGCAGTCTTTTGTTACTGTGTGTCCTTTTGTCATTGTGTAGCCTTTTGTTATTGTGTTGCCTTTTGTTATTGTGTCGCGTTTAGTTACTGTGTATCCTTTCGTCATTGTGTAGCCTTTTGTTATTGTGTAGCCTTTTGTTACGGTGTAGCCTTTTGTTATTGTGTAGCCTTTTGTTAATGTGTAACATTTTGTTACTGTGTATCTATTTGTTACTGTGTAGCCTTTTGTTACTGTGTATCATTTTGTTATTGTGTCGCCTTTTGTTATTGTGTAGTCTTTTGTTACTGTGTATTCTTTTGTCATTGTGTAGCTTTTTGTTAATGTGTAACCTTTTGTTACTGTGTATCATTTTGTTATTGTGTAGCCTTTTGTTACTGTTTAGCTTTTTGTTTCTGTGTAGCTATGTTACAGTGCAGCCTTTTGTTTCTGTGTAGCCTATGTTACTATGTAGCCTTTTGTTTCTGTGTAACCTTTTGTTACTGTGTATCATTTTGTTACTGTTTAGCTTTTTGTTTCTGTGTAGCCTATGTTATATTGCAGCCTTTTGTTTATGTGTAGCCTATGTTACTGTGTAGCCTTTTGTTTCTGTGAAGCCTTTTGTCATTGTGTAGCCTTTTGTTATTGTGTCGCCTTTTGTTATTGTGTAGCCTTTTGTCACTGTGTATCCTTTTGTCATTGTGTAGCCTTTTGTTATTGTGTAGCCTTTTGTTATTGTGTAACCTTTTGTTACTGTGTACCTTTTTGTTACTGTGTAGCCTTTTGTTACTGTGTATCATTTTGTTTTTGTGTATCCTTTTGTTACTGTGTATCATTTTGTCACTGTGTATCCTTTTGTCATTGTGTAGCCTTTTGTTATTGTGTAGCCTTTTGTTATTGTGTATCCTTTTGTTAATGTGTAACCTTTTGTTACTGTGTATCTTTTTGTTACTGTGTAGCCTTTTGTTACTGTGTATCCTTTTGTTATTGTGTTGCATTTTGTTATTGTGTAGCCTTTTGTTAATGTGTATCCTTTTGTCATTGTGTAGCCTTTTGTTAATGTGTAACCTTTTGTTACCGTGTATCATTTTGTTATTGTGTAGCCTTTTGTTACTGTTTAGCTTTTTGTTTCTGTGTAGCCTATGTTACAGTGCAGTCTTTTGTTTCTGTGTAGCCTATGTTACTGTGTAACCTTTTGTTTCTGTGTAGCCTATGTTACTGTGTATCCTTTTGTTTCTGTGTAGCCTTTTGTTACTGTGTAGCCTTTGTTATTGTGCAGCCTTTTGTTAATGTGTAGTCTTTGTTATTGTGATGCCTTTTGTTACTGTATCGCCTTTGTTACGGTGTAGCCTTTTGTTACTATGTAGCCTTGTATATGTAGTTCTTTGTAGCCTTGTATTACTGTGTAAGTTTTGTTACTGTGTCACTTTTGTTGTTGTGTAGCCTTTGTTGTTGTGTAGTCTTTGTTAATGTGTAGCCTTGTGTTACTGTGTAACCTTCGTTACTGTGTAGCCTTTTGTTACTGTGTTGCCTTTTTTACTGTGTAGCCTTTTGTTAGTGTGTAGCCTTTGTTGTTGTGTAGTCTTTGTTAATGTGTAGCCTTGTGTTACTGTGTAACCTTCGTTACTGTGTAGCCTTTTGTTACTGTGTTGCCTTTTTTACTGTGTAGCCTTTTGTTAGTGTGTTGCCTTTGTTATTGTGTATCCTTTTGTTACTGTGTAGCCTTTTGCTACTGTGTAACCTTGTACATGTGTTACTGTGTGACCTTTTGTAACTGTGGAACCTTTGTTACTGTGTAGCCTTTTGTTTCTGTGTAACATCTTTTACTGTGTAGCATTTTGTTACTTTGTAACCTTTGTTATTGTGTAGCCTTTAATTATTGTGTCGCCTTTTGTTATTGTGTAGCCTTTGTTACTGTGTAGCATTTTGTTACTGTGTAGCCTATAGTATTGTGTAGCCTTTGTTTCTGTATAGCCTTTGTTACTTTGTTACTGTGTAGCATTTTATTACTGTTTAACCTTTGTTACTGTGTAGCCTTTTGTTTTTGTGTAGCCTTTTGTTACTGTGTAGCCTTTTGTTACTGTGTCACCTTAGTTATTGTGTAACCTTTTGTTACCGTGTCGCCTTTTGTTACTGTGTATCCTTTGTTACTGTGTAAGTTTATAACTTTGTATCCTTTTGTTACTGTGTAGCGTTTGTTATTGTGTAACCTTTTGTTACCGTGTCGCCTTTTGTTACTGTGTAACCTTTGTTACTGTGTAAGTTTATAACTGTGTATCCTTTTGTTACTGTGTAGCCTTTTGTTACTGTGTAGCTTTTTGTTACTGTGTAGCCTTTTGTTACTGTGTCGCCTTTTGTTACTGTGTAACCTTTGTTACTGTGTAGCCTTTTGCTATTGTGTCGCCTTTTGTTACTGTGTAGTCTTTTGTTACTGTGTCGCCTTTTGTTATTGTGTAACCTTTGTTACTGTGTAGCCTTTTGTTATTTTGTCGCCTTTTGTTACTGTGTAGCCTTTTGTTACTGTGTAGCCTTTTGCTTTGTGTCGCCTTTTGTTACTGTGTAGCCTTTTGTTACCATGTAGCCTTCGTTGTTTAGCCTTTTGGTACTGTCCAGATGTGTTGTGTAATCTTTTGTTACTGTGTAGTCTTTGTTTTTGTGTAGCCTTTGTTACTTTGTTGCCTTTGTTATTGGATAGCCTTTTGTTACTGTGTCGCCTTTGTTACTGTGTATTTTTTTGTTACTGTGTAGCCTTGTACATGTGTTTCTGTGTAGCCTTTTTTACTGCTGTGTAACCTTTGTTACTGTGTAGCCTTTTGTTACTGTGTAACCTTTTTTACTGTGTAGCCTTTTAATTACGGTGTAGCCTTTTGTTACTGTGTAACCTTTGTTACTGTGTAGCCTTTTAATTACTGTTTATCCTTTTGTTACTGTGTAGCCTTGTGCATGTGTTTCTGTGTAGCCTTTTTTACTGCTGTGTAACCTTTGTTACTGTGTAGCCTTTTGTTACTGTGTAACCTTTGTTACTGTGTAGCCGTTTAATTACTGTGTAGCCTTTTATTACTGAGTAACCTTTGTTACTGTGTAGCCTTTTTTTACTGTGTAGTTTTGTTCATGTGTTACTGTGTAGCTTAATTTTCAAAAGAGCACATTCTGACTATGGACGTGTTTATATACTTAACTCGTTTTCCCTTCTATTACAGTAATCATTGTCAAAACCTTGATTCCAGTTATCTCACCCTGTCTGTATATGACGTTATTAAAACGTGGTCGTAATGTACGCCTTATTAATTATATCCTTACTGCACATTGACCCATCTACAACAGGTCTAGTATAATTTGATGGTCAGACAGACATGGCCAATATATTGCAATGACTTTGTTGCATGCATAATTCTATGTGCAATAACCCATGGTGTACCATTCAATTCTAACCGAGACTACAACCATTAAGGTGAGCAAGTTTGTGGCCAGGCCAGGTCAGAACACTGACACCAGACTAGTTAGGTCAAGCCGTGTTTCAGTGTATGCCTTATATAGGGTAATTCGCCCCTGAGTCGGACAGGTTATTGGTTCTCCGCACCTCTGTCTATTTGTGCTCATCCTCCAGCTTGCTGAAACCATCTGGTTGCTTCCTCGGTGTTTAATGTATCATTCGATGTCATCTGATTAGCGGTACCAGCGTTTTTCCTGGGATTACGTCATACTTTTCGCACTCACCAAAATTCGCCGTTGAGTCGGACATTTTTTTGCAACTTCAGTAGTGGGTCTTAAAATTGCTTCGATGTTGCCATAAGCTCAAATAAAGAAATTGTCCTTATTTTTCTCCATGTATGTATATACATTTCCTTAAATAAATTACATATTTTAGATGTTTTCTTGTGTAAAATGTTCGGATATAGGCTCCTGACTTTAGTGTTCGTCTTCAGGGCAGATATATTAAGATATGCCCAAAAGTCGAAGATGTAATTTCCCTTGAGTCGGACTATAAAGGTAACTGGAGAAATCAATAGATTGGGGGTAATTCTTGTTGTTTTGAATGGAAGAAATTATTGGATTGCCTCCCTTTCATAGTACTATTTATTGACCGTTTCCAGTTGAGAAAGATATTCAACCATCAATAACTGTCCGAGTCAGGGGCAAGTCCGACTTAAGGGCGAGTTACATATGTATTATAAAACGATAGGATGGTTGATGTTTTAATTTTCACAGGAACATGAATGATGCCATTTACGAGATGTCGCCGTCCATAATGCACAATTAAATACCGGTCAGTACCACTATAGGTAAAGTGCGAATCGAGATATCAACAAGCTCGTTTGTAGACGGTTCAGATTTTTTGTCGTGCTTTTTATTTTTATATTCGTGAAATTATGTCGCCTTAAAAGAGAGTCGCAATAAAATGACCATAAAGTCACGATAATGTATGTCAACTTAAATTAGGTGCGTGGCAGCCACATGCCAACATAGTGGGCAGTATCGCAGCAAGTTTTGTTAGATAAAATTGTTGAAAATTAAAGAGAAAATGTAACATTATCGCGAAAAATACACGATGCATTATCTAGCTATCTCGTGGCAGAAATATGCCACCATATTTCAAGTGACACATCGAGTTTACGACGTGGAAACTATCAGGCGGTTTATACGGCAATAACGTGTATATATCTACTTTCCATCATACTACATTTCTTGGATCTATGGTGGCATGTGGCTTCCATGCACTTAATTTAAGTTGACATAAATTATCGCGACTTTATGGTCATTTTATTGTGACTTTTCGAGATAATTTCTCTTTTAAGGCGACATAATTTCACGAATATAAAAATAAAAAGCATGATAAAATATCTCAACAATTAATAAAAAGAGGCGATAATGCTTCAACGTGCCATTCAAATAACGACTTAAGATATCTAAAAATAGAATTTTGGTTCTGTCATTTACGTCATGTGTTCCGAACCAAACACATCGGCTGAAAAGTACGATTTCACATGTACATATAAAGCGACGTATAACTTTGCCTATTTTACACGATTTAAATTAGCTTTACAGTGTTAGAAAGTAGTTATCTTTAGCTAAATAAATCTATAAAGTTATTAAAGATCAAAGCTGTATTAAATAATTAATATAGTAATAATTAAATAATGTGTTTTTAGCGATCAGAATAAGGCAATTTTGTGATTCTGATGGTTTTGTGTGTTGCATTTATGAAATCGCCTATTTTGCATCTAAATTTGAACATCTTTATAGTTTTAGAAAGCGCATGCATATTATGAGCTTTCCAGTGATATATAGTATTGTAATATCTATAAAATACTTAAAATGTTATTCTGGGGGCCAGGTAGTATGGTGGCATGTGGCTGCCATGCACGTAATTTAAGCTGACAAATTATCGTGACTTTATGGTCAATTTATTGTGACTCTTCGTGATAATTTCTCTTTTAAAGCGACATAATTTCACGAATATAAAAATAAAAAGCATGATAAAATATCTCAACAATTAATAAAAAGTCGCGATAATGCTTCAACGTGCCATATAACTGACGACTTAAGATATCTAAAAATAGAATTTTGGTTATGCGAATAGTTTCTGTCATTTAAGTGACGACCACGGAAGCCCACAGGACAACGCATATAACTTTGTCATTTATTATGGTGGCATGTGGCTGCCATGCACTTAATTTAAGTTGACATAAATTATCGTGACTTTATGGTCATTTTATTGCGACTTTTCGTGATAATTTCTCTTTTAAGGCGACATAATTTCACGAATATAAAAATAAAAAGCACGATAAAATATCTCAACAATTAATAAAAAGTCGCGATAATGCTTCAACGTGTATGGTGGCATGTGGCTGCCATGCACTTAATTTAAGTTGACATAAATTATCATGACTTTATGATTATTTTATTGCGACTTTTCGTGAAAATTTCTCTTTTAAGGCGACATAATTTCAAAATAAAAAGCACGATAAAATATCTCAACAATTAATAAAAAGTCGCGATAATGCTTCAACGTGCCATTTAAATAACGACTTAAGATATATAAAAATAGAATTTTGCTGAAGACCTTTGACTAACGAGTTTACTTGTTGGCCCTCTGCTATATTTATGGTTAAAAAAAGTATGGTACTACCTGGCCCGCAGAATAACTTTTTTAGTAGTTTATCGATATTACAATACTATATATCACTGGAAAGCTCAGAATATGCATGCACTTTCTAAAACAATAAAGATGTTCAAATTTGGATGCAAAATAAGCGATTTAATAAATGCAACACATAAAGTCACGATAATTTATGTCAACATAAATTAAGTGCATGGCAGCCACATGCCACCATAGGTTTGGTTTGTAGATGTTAACATTTATCAAAGCGAGTGTTTGTTGTAGGTTAGCGCTAGTTTTTCGATGTAGAGGTGCTGGTTTGTCACTTGAAAGTCTCGTACATTGTGTAAATGTAAAACACAGACATGCAGTGTACAGTATAATCGAGAAAAAGTTTGTAACATCACGATTATTTGCCAAACATGAGTTTCTACATCTACAAACCATGATATGTCTGTCTACAATCTAGCGTGTTGATATCTACAAACTCAAATTCGATTCGCACTTTACCTACAGTGAATACAATGTCTACCTCTAGTGCTGTTCCTGTAATCGAATAGACGTCTGTTACTGTTTACTGTTTATTGCTGCTGCTGCTTGTCACAGGATGACCTTAGTGGTTGGGCTAACTCAGGAAAGAATCAATGACGGTGAATGCATTTACATAAGTTTAATGCAACTTTTAAAATATGTTTAATATATATACAATTATCTAAAAAAACAAGCGAATACACAAATGAACTATGAAAAGAATGTTCTCCTGAACGTTTAAGACGTTCTTAGTATTGTTATAAATACTGAATGTCTAAGACACTAAAGTGTTGTTAACGCTATAACAATGTTGATCTAGCGCGATAACTGTGATGCGCGAGAGCTCATGAAGATGATGATGCGCGAATTCAATGGATGATTGTCATCAAATGCCTTCTGTAAGGGTTGATGACGCGATGCAATGATAGTTAATCTCCACTGAGATTGTGAATGATATTCCTCCAGTGAGGACTGGTAACGGGCCCACCGTGTGTCCCGGGGGTTGTCGTTAGTAAAACCTGGCTGCGCAGGTACGGGGACCGTCTCCACCGCTTGTAACGTTAGTCGTGGAAGCTTAGCTCCACTCCTGGATATCCAAACCTAGATGGCTTACTCCAACCCTGGATGGCTTATATCCTGGATGGCTTAGGCTGTAATTATACATACGTTTTAGATGTCGGTTGACAAACATAACAATCTTGCATAATTATCATTACCCAAACAAATCATTATTCAATCAATATATGTAAGCTGTACTAATGATTAGTAGCAATGTATACATATTCTACAACGCCATGTATACGCTATGTACGTCGCTGTTAATCAATGCCCTTAATACATGTAATATAAACATGATCAAATTACTCATATATTACACTCACTGAGTTATGCATGCACGCATTTATTCTTGTCACTCATCTCATTGTTAACTAATGTTAACAATCGTGTATTACAATCACTGAATTATACGCCAACGTTAATTAATGCACCTATTATCCACTGTTATCAAATTAATATTGTTTTACAATTAATGATCAATTACCATAATTACATCTAATAAAGTCACTTCAAATCATATGCTAGTCTAAAGTTATGTTTGAGAAACATCAATGCTAACCGGATGTCGTAACCGTCAAACAAGATGGCGCCGCCCACTGAATACAAATATACGATAAAAGTTTAATAAAATTACTAACCACATGTTGCCTATGAATTTTGCCGTCCAATCTCTGTTCCAACAAAGTACTATCGATGATCCCGGCGAGAGCTAGAAGACAATGGGTTTTATAGCAAACATTACGCCCAAATCATTATTTCCCCCGTTCAGTCCGTGACAAACGTGGCTAAATCTACAGTATTGAATCTACACGAGAGGCCCCTTATACAATTTTGCCGTTTAAGGAAAATATACCTATACGTTTACATGCATTAGCACAAAACTAAACTTATGACACGGCCTCTCTGGCGGCCACTTAAAATGTGCACGCTTTTACGTGTTACATGAATAGATCATGAATATTGTGAAATTGTTTCAACTCGAACAATAGATTTTGGGTGTAACCGATAACAAGAGCTATATACGACCAGTACGCTCTACCCGTGACATTTTGTGACACTGCTGCTGCTGCTGCTGTAGATGAGGTTGTTGACGATAGATAATGATGTTAATGATGTTGTTGTTGTTAGGACAACAGTTTCGCTCAAGGACAACACTTTATATCAAAACACACTCTTTATATTAGAGTTATAGTATAACATAATTCTGTTTCTAGATATGTTCGCCTCTCATAGTGGGATATAGTAATAACGTCCGTCTGTCCGTCCGTGCGCTTGTGCGAAAACCTAACGCAGAGACTTTTCTATCACTGTAACTGTTTCTGTTGTTTATATTTCTTTATCAAACGTTGAATATGTTAAAGGGACACACGGCAATCTTGACTTTTGAATCAAGAAATAAATTCACATCTTGATTGATTAACCCCGTTTCATTTTGTCTTGAAAACTGCTTGCATATATTTAAATACCATGCTGAGTTTTCATTGTTCCTTCATTATTGATATATTATACGTATATCCTCATGGAAATTTAAAAAATAAACTATATTATAATAAACAGTTAGTAATATGCAAAAACAATTATCTTTTAGCTATTCTTATAATTAATATTAATAATTGACCAACTGCAAGTTATGGGGACGCCGTGAGTTTTATTTAAAAAATCAAGATAGCCGTGTGTCTCTTCAAGTAATTGACAAGTACCAATATCCAAATGTAAAGGTTACTTGCAATGTCACAGTATGGCTTCAAAGGTCAAATTGTAACAGGAAACTGAAGTCAAAAACTTAACACCATTTGTTATAACTTTTTCATATTTTCATATTTCTTCCATACACATTGTTCATTGACAACAATCAATGTTGCAGAAAACTAAACGCAGAAACTAAACCTAACCAGATTTACACACAGATGGGATATAACACGTCTTGTTTGCCGTATACATTCATTCTCTTCGATCTCTATATTAGGTAACTTGATGATAAGAGACATAGGCCACTCTTCTTCGGCGGTTAATAATATGTCTGGTTAAAAAAAATATAAAGAGTCTATATCTCTTAAACCGTTAAAGGTATTGCTTTGACACTTGGTACGAACATTTATTTGGGTAAGGCCTTACCTTCCTAATAATCCAAGCTCTACTCACAGTTGTCGTTTCTTGCATACACATACACCTCTGTCAACGTCTCATCAAATACCAAGACTCTTGGCAAACGATGAAAAACGATGGAAATGCAAAAAATGTTGATGGCACTAATATTTTTCTGAATTAAGTTAAATATACAGTAAATTATGCTCAGAATTATATTGCGGTAGAATAAAGGCTTGTACTTTGGCATGATTAATCACTTCGCCGTAAAAAAATATTCAAAATAGACACCACCAAATCGTTCCCTTATGATTAAAGTAGAGCGGTTTGCTTACCAGCACTTTCTAATATCACATAGCTCTTAACAACCTACCTTAAATTAAATTACTAACTTAAAATATATATCAAAATGTAGAAAATAAGTCGTGTTTCTTTCTATTGTTTACATGTCAATCAGCAGCCGATAGTTGTGGTGTCACGGTGTTGAAATTCTGATCGCCATTTTGATATTTTAGCTATGGTCATGTGACAAATTATCATGTGATCGCAGAAGTTGACAGAGATCAATGTAGTGGCCTCTGGGACAGATTTGAATAATCCTCATTCCGCCATTAATCTTGAACTTCAGTTTAAAGACAAACTAACTTAGGCAATGTTACAGGGTTAACGTTTTTGGTTAAAGCTTTTTGGAAGGTGTATATCTACAATACCGTCAAATGTGTTTTTCTAAATAGGTATGAATATTTACTGTGGAAAGTCTTTAATCTCTGACTAAGCCTCGCCCCACCATTGACCTTGACGATTACTTTTGTATTACTTAGTCCCTATATAACATAAGACATTCATTGCTAAGAAACACGCTAAGAGGCAAGCTACATGTATATATAGGCGCCATCTTGTGAGGACCTAGTATGGCAATATATCCCAATATTGTCGGGAATATTTACATTATCCAGGGCATATTTCCTCTAATTTCAGATTATCTCTCAAATTAGCCTGCCCCATGAGACTGGAAAAGTACCCTCTAGACCATCAGAAGTGTCCTGTAATGGTAGAAAGTTGTAAGTAGTTTCGTTATACCATGACAGCTTTTCTGGTACATAGCTAGACGGTACAACTATGCATTGCAGATGGTGCATCTATGTGATAACGTCCGTGCTGTAGACTTTTCATACATGTGATAACATCCGTGTTGTAGACTTTAAACAGTCACATTTATCTCATGAATATCAACTGATGTCAGATATATATTTTTTGTTTTCTTTCAAAAATAGAAAACGGTGTTGCCCCAACAAAAATAATTTTTTTGTTTGGTTTGGTTTTTACGTCATTTTTCCGCACATTTTAGGCTATGTACGACGGTCGATTTGTTGTGGTGGAGGAAAACCACCCACTTATTCCTGGGTAGAACCAGTACTGTATACCTCCCGCCATCCATAATAATCGGGAGGGTACTGGTTCTACCCAGGAATAATCGACAGCGGGAGGTACTGGTTCTACCCAGGAATAAGTGAGTGGTCGACCTCCATCACAAAAACACAGGTAAGCATATGCAAAATAAGATGCCGTTAAACAAATTGCATGAAACGGTAAAGCTCTGAACAACAGCTTACATGGAATAACCGAACACCAAAAATCATGCCAAACCATACTAAGTAGATAACAATGTGTTAGTAAACATTTCTTTGCAATGTCCAATAATCAACGTTTCAAAATACTGAACTGATGTGATAATATTAAATTGCGCGTCAACTCAAACAAGTTTGCTTGATCGGTTTGTAACGCAGGCAGAGGTCATTTTGAGGTAGTTTAGTTTATCCAGTCTTATCCAAACTTGGTGAAATTGTATATGAGCACACTGTCTCAGCCAAGTTCGATAATCGACCCCATCGCCTCAGTAATTCCCGAGTTATGCCCCTTGGAATAGTAACAATTCATGAAATAATGTCCGAAAGATAATTTTCTTATTAATATGTGAAGCAATAGCGGGGGCATCAGTGTACTATTGACGCATTTCTAGTTTTCTTTCTAAATGTTCGTTCTTTTAAACAGATGGATACACAATCGACAATATTATATTTGAATGGGCAGACCTGGAACCGTTCAAGATTAAGAGTGATATCGAAATGCCTCAGTTTGAGCCTAGAAGCGAGGTAGTTATGGGTAGATGTAATGAAGGCGACGATGGAAGTAAGTCCGTGTAGTCCGTGTAGCCCGTGCAGCCCGTGCAGTCCGTGAAGCCCGTGTAGCCCTTGCCCGTGTAGCCCGTGCCCGTATAGCCCGTGTAGTCCGTGCAGCCCGTATAGCCCGTGTAGCCGGTGTATTGTGTGTTGTTTGTAAAGCATTGTAGTGCACAATCTCATTAAAATGAGGCCAAGCGGAGAGTATCAAAGCTTAATTATCCCATCGATTTTGGATTAGTCCCTACATGCATAGTCAAATTGTAAGGTAGATTCTGATTGGATGAAATTACCCAAATCATAACAAATCCTCATAAAACATCAACATATCATATGCCCATCATAAAACTTGTTCATTTAGGATATTTTGATTGAAATTTGCATTTTATTGATAAAATTGTACTGAGGGTATATGTGTAGCATGTACAATTTATATAGCGGTATATGACCATGAAAACAAGTATGCTTCCTAGTTAATTAAGGGGACATTATACCATGAACAATGGAGATGAAAATAGAAATGGTTTGTATTCAGCAATTACATGATTGCACTTCTTGTGATTTATATGAAGTATAAAGTCAGAATATGCTTATTATTAACCTTAACGGAGATGATAGAGACTTTGCGTCAAGTATCTGTGTATAATATTACCGTCAGATTTGCATTAAATCCCCCGATGTACCACGCCGTTGATAGAAACAACTGATTAGAAACGTACGCTTCGTTAAAAAGGCACGCTGACTTTTTAACTCTTGTGTTTACATAAACATTACCAACCATTTGGATCTGCATACAGGTAGTTGTGCTTAGAGTCGGCGCAGCGTGTAGAGGATACAGCGTAATTAGTTTACACATATTTATTCGGCATAGTGTTTAATTTTAATTTTTTATTCAGTTTAATTTTATTCAGTTTCTTTGTTAGCGTAATTCTCTAAGTTGTAACGCTTTGGAGTGCTTCGTCAACTGTTTCAGTTGAGTGTTAATGTTTACGCATATTCTGCCTTTCATCAAATGTATCCATTTTAAGGTTATAATCAGATTTAATTGTGTGTATGACATATTTAGGGGAAATGCATTTGCTTCACTTACTTCATTTGTAAAGGCTTTTCTTGAAGTATGTGTTGTTTTGCTTCCGAGAGAAAGCAAAGTCATGGCAGGAGAGATTACGATTTTTGATAACTAGTAGTTCTATGCAGTATGTTCTTTTACCGTTTATGAAATGCTTAGTTATTTCACTTACAGCTGGAGGTTTTGCCTGCCTGTTGGCATATGTGCATTTGAAGCGGAAGGTTGGATATTTCGCGGTGCAGGTAGTCATACCCAGTATCCTGATTGTTGTACTGTCCTGGGTCTCCTTCTGGGTGGACCATGAAGCAGTGCCGGCTCGAATCTCACTCGGGGTCCTAACCGTTCTAACAATGACGACACATAGTTCAAGTGCACGACAGTCGCTTCCGCAGGTCTCTTATATAAAGGTAAGACATATATAGTAAATTAGTCTGGATCATCCTACTTAAAAACAATGTAACCTTCTATGCATTTCTAGTAATGAGAAACCAGCACGAATGAGTGTGGCGCATGGTTGTAATACAAACGATTTTTTCTTCTATTTTCAATGTCAACATTGGGTATAATTGACTGTTAAGATATGTACTATTCCTATATACATGTATTTTCTTATTCATTATTTTTGTTGTTCGGAAGAAAAACAATCGATCATGTAATGCATAAATGTGAAACAACGTTTTCCTGTCATTATCTGTAGAACTGATGGCTTTATTTTCTAACGAAATTCAACAGAATGAATTCAATGTAACTCCTATGGAACCCATTTTGTTCATATTCAACTAAAATTGAAACAAAAAGTTCTAAAAATGGCCGAATGGAAAACATTTCTTCTAGATCGTAATTTTTTCTTCCAGAATGTAAGATCAATTCACATTGCTTAACATCCCACACAAATCCCAGTTCGGTAACATGGTTTGCTTCCCTTTAATAGGAAATACAGATTTGTCATATTTGCCACTTCCTGTGAGCTTGTAAAGACATATTTTCCAACGCTAAAAGGTTATTGAAAAAGCATGAAAAGCTTGCTTATTCACTGCTGACATGCTACATGACCGAGTCTAATAGTGATTTACAGTAAGGGTTCATACTATTGGGTATGCAAGTTATTACTCTTGGACAAGCAGAGTTGTAACAACAATTCCGTATATTTACATTGAAACTGGAAGGAAAATAGGACGTTTTGTTGAGTACTGAGCACTGAGGCGACACTGATGAAATATACACACTGAGGCGACACTGGTGAAATAAATATACTGAGGCGACACTGGTGAAATATAAACAATGGGGCGACACTGGTGAAATATACGCACTGAGGCGACACTAGTGAAATATACGCACTGATGCGACACTGGTGAAATATACGCACTGAGGTGACACTGGTGAAATATACGCACTGAGATATACGCACTGAGGCGACACTGGTGAAAAATACGCACTGAGGCGACACTGGTGAAATATACCCACTGAGGCGACACTGGTGAAATATACCCACTGAGGCGACACTGGTGAAATATATCCACTGAGGCGACACCGGTGAAATATACCCACTGAGGTGACACCGGTGAAATATGTAGGTGACACCGGTGAAATATGTAGGTGACACCGGTGAAATATACCCACTGAGGCGACACTGGTGAAATATACACACTGAGGCGACACTGGTGAAATATACCCACTGAGGCGACACTGGTGAAATATATGCAGTGAAATGTTTTAATAATAAATACGATATTGGAGTTATCCTTTATTATCTAGTACGATATTGGAGTTATCCTTTATTATCTAGTACGATATCGGAGTTATCTTTTATTATCTAGTACGATATTGCAGTATAGCTCCACATGTCTTGAAAGTTTTTTAATCTTTAAGGACATATTTCCAAACGCTGAAAAGGCATGGAAAGCTTGAATATTTACTGTTAACATGCTACATGATAGATTAGCTCATGTATATAAACTGACTCCCGAGTAAAGTTTTATATTTGAAATGCATTGGTATATTGAACAGTATCTAGGGGATAGAAGTATAAAGTACACGTACTTCAAACATTACTTTTATGAAGGAAAAAAAAGAAACAGTGTTTTAAGGGTGGAAAACCACACCAAAACACAACTAATAAAACACCCGTTTTTATGTTTTGTTATGTTGGTTTCACACCAAAGCTGTATTGGGAGGAACTCGTCGACTTAAACAAAATTGAATAGCATCATTTTCTCATTCAATTTTATGTCTAACAGTGATTCACAGTTACCTGTACAAATGTTCTCCTCCCCCAAATACAATAGGCTGGCAATAGGTCCTTCAACAATGGTTTTATGTTATTTGAAGATAATTTGATAATTTAAGTCAGCAGATTTATTCTAGTAAATACGACAAGTCAAAACAGATAGGCGTGTCGTTAGACTGTTTCACTGCGCATATCCGGTTTTTTAAACTCAAACTACTTAAGCTGACGGATGTGGAGCAGTCTTATGTGTGTCGTTTCTGGGTCAAAAACGCGAATACTCGAAATCTTGGGTAAATTCATATTGAATGTTATATCATTTTTTACAATTTTCAGGCGAATGATGTATGGATGTCCACATGCCTGCTCTTCGTGTTTGCTGCGCTAATTGAATATTCCTACATAAACGTTCTTGCTAGGAGATATACCAAGATGGTAAGAAACGACACATTTGAACTGACACCGGTATGCATCTGTCATATATCCATCATTGAGGCTTCTGATTTGTTTTTAGCAAAAACTGAAAGATTTATCAAAATTGGATGATAAACAAAAAAGATAAGACCTTTGAAGGTTGTTTTAAAACAATATTGGAGCCGCCATTTTGAGAACTATGACGTCATAGTTCAAAATTACCATATATGGAATATTGATAAATATCATTTAGGGCAAATACAATATCTGCAAATGAATGCAGAATCTTTTACTATTCATATAAAGCATTATTGCCATTAATTATATATATTTGTCATATAGATGCTGTCATTTGTTTCGCTATAAGTCAATAAATATTCATATTTATAAATATTCCATATATGGTCATTAAGAGATGTGATGTCATTGCTCGCAAAATGGCTGCTTCCATTTCCGTTTCAACAGAACCTTCAAATGGTCATATCTTCTTTGTTTATCATCCAATGTCGATGATTCTTTCATCATTTCTCAAGTTTTCAGAACTCTCAATAATAAAGATTTGGCTGTGTCGCTACATTCTAATGGCTAATGACGCCTTTATAATGGCATTGCATGTACACACAAAACTATTGGACATATATAGAAACACTAGAATGGAGTTCCATGGAACATTTGTGTCGCCTGCCATATGCTTATTTCAGCAAAGACAATCTAAAATAGTTTAACGTTTGAAGACAGGGGCTGCAGTCCTTCGTGCATTCATGAATTATGGGGCAGATTTATTTTTAATTGTTAGATTTTTATGAAAAGGGGCATAACTGTTCATCGAGTAATTGATCAAGAAGAACTGTATACAGGGTCATGACCAAAAGTCAATAGGTTAGATTGTAGGTCAAAGTTTTATAAAAGGGGCATAACTCAAACAAAATGAAGTTCACAGTTATTTTGTACATGTCAATGACATTGAATAACAGCAAAGGAACAACAATAAACGGAATTACTTGAACATTTCTACACTTCAAAATATATATTTTACAATATTAAGAATTTTCTGTAAATAATAAAGCGCCATAACTCCTGTAATTATTATCACATTTATCTGCCCTTTTATTCTACATATGATTATAAAATCGTGAGCTTGCACACCTAGTTCGGTCAGGTTAGCTGGCATAGTTTTAGAGGAGTAGGTCACACACAATTTTACAATATTAAGACTTGGCGTAAAACTGTAAAGGGCAATAACTCCTGTAATTTGTATCCAAACATGTCTGATCTTGCTTCATACACAGAATTATTTGCTAGTGATGTTGTATATCAAGTTATGTGTAGGTAGTTCTACGGTTTTGGAGGAATATGTGACACAAGTTTGCGACACACGGACGGAACACTTTACCTTAACATAATTATAAAGGGCAAGAACTCCTGTAATTTACGGTACTCGTTTTATCTGCCCTTACATCCTACAAATCATTTCTTGGTAGTATTCTTGCACATATAGTTTAGTATGGCTAGCTGATATAGTAATTGAGTAGTAGGCAACACAAAGTTTTACAATGTTAAGACTTGACTTAGAATTATAAATAGCAATACTAACTCCTGTAATTATTATCTGCCCTTGTTTTTTTTACACATGATAACATGGTTGTTCTCTTGCACACCAAGTTTGTTCAGGTAACTTGTTATAAGTTTAGAGGAGTAGGCGACACACTTTCACAATATTAAGACTTGACTTAAAACTAAAATGGGCAATAACTCCTGTAAATTGTATCCGATTTAACTGCCCTTGCTTCCTACACATCATTACTAGCCAGTGATCTTGCACACCAAGTTTGGCGTACCTAAGTATAACGCTTTTTGAGGACATATGACGGTCAATGTGATCCCTAAGTGTATGCCATGCTACGCTGGTGACTCAATTAGCATTAGCATCATCAACATAATTCCCTTTGATCTTCAATAATCACAACTGAAGAAACATAGAAATAGAATATCACAGAATGAAACGTTAATGCGATAATTGATTCTGTCCAACATGAATATCCTAATGATAATTGATGATATTAATCCAAGAATGAAACTATAGCAAGACATCTGATTCTGCAAAAACAGGAAAACCCAAATATGAAACTATATTGCGATAATTTATGATGTTAATCCAAGAATGAAACTGAAGTAAGAGATTGCATCTCGCCCTTCGACGCTTCATTCATATTTACTTCATCTCATCTTTCATCTAATATTTTATATCAACTTTCACTTCTTCTTCCATATCTTGCTTCATCTGTTTCTTCATATCTTCCTTCTACTCTTCCGTCATCTAATCCTTCATCTCCTCTTTCATCTCATTCTTCATCTCATCATTCTTCCCATTCGTCATATTATTCCTCATTTCTTCCATTATATCATATTTAATTTCATCTTGTATATCAACATTAATCTCTTCCATCATCTCTTCCGTCATCTCTTCCGTCATCTCTTCCGTTATCTCCTCCTTCATCTCTTCCGTCGTCATGTCTTCCTTCATATCTTCCGCAATATATTTCTTCATATCTTCCTTCATCTCTTCCTTTATCTATTTCGTCATCTCTTCAGTCATATCTTCCGTCATTCATCTCTTCCACATGCCTTCCGTCACCTCTTTCTTCATCCCTTTCTTCAACTCTTTCGTCATATCTTCCTCCATATCTTCCTTCATCTCTTCCTTCATCTTTACCGTCATCACTTCCGTCAGATATTGATTCATATCTTCCTCCATATCTTCCGTATTATCCTCCTCCATATCTTCCGTTGTCTCTTCCTCCATACATTCCTTTATCTCTTCCTTCATATCTTCCATCATCTCTTCCGTTATTTCTTCCTCCATATCTTCCTTCATATCTTCCTTCATATCTTCCTTCATATCTTCGATCATCTTTTCCGTTATCTCTTCCTCTATATCTTTCTTCATCTCTTCCTTCATATCTTCCGTCATATCTTCCTCCATATCTTCCTTCAGCTCTTCCTTCATCTCTTCCATCATCCTTTCCGTTATCTCTTCCTCCATATCTTCCTTCATATCTTCCTCCATCTCTTCCTTCATGTCTTGCTCCATATATTCCGTTATCGCTTCCTCCATATCTTCCTTCATATCTTCCTTCATATCTTCCGTTGTCTCTTCCTCCATCTCTTCCTTCATATCTTCCTCCATATCTTCCGTTATCTCTTCCTACATATGTTCCTTCATCTCTTCCTACATATCTTCCATCATCTCTTCCGTTATTTTTTCCTCAATATCTTCCTTCATATCTTCATTCATATCTTCCATCATATCTTTCTCCATATCTTCCTTCAGCTCTTCCGTCATATCTTCCTCCATATCTTCCTTCATAGCTTCCTGCATATCTTCCGTTATCTCTTCCTCCATATCTTCCTTCATATCTTCCTCCATATCTTCCGTTATCCCTTCCTCCATATCTTCCTTCATATCTTCCTCCATATCTTCCGTTATCTCTTCCTCCATATCTTCCTTCATCTATTCCTTCATATCTTCCATCAGCTCTTCCGTTATCTCTTCCTCCATATCTTCATCTCTTCCTTCATATCTTCAGTCATATCGTCCTCCATATCTTCCTTCAGTTTTTCCTTCATCTCTTCCATCATCTCTACCGTCATGTATTCTCTCATCTCTTCCGTTATCTCTTCCTCCATATCTTACTTCATCTCTTCCTTCATATCTTCCGTCATATTTTCCTCCATATCTTCCTTCAGCTCTTCTTCCATATCTTCTGTCTTCCGTTGTCTCTTCCTCCATATCTTCCTCCATATCTTACTTCATCTCTTCCTTCATCTCTTCCATCATCCCTTCCGTCATATTTTCCTCCATATCTTCCTTCATATCTTCCTCCATATCTTCCGTTATCTCTTCCTCCATATCTTCCTTCATATCTTCCTCCATATCTTCCGTTATCTCTTCCTCCATCTCTTCCTTCATGTCTTCCTCCATATATTCCGTTATCTCTTCCTCCATATCTTCCTTCATCTCTTCATTCATATCTTCCGTCATATCTTTCTCCATATCTTCCTTCAGCTCTTCCTTCATCTCTTCCATCATCTCTTCCATTAGCTTTTCCGTTATTTCTCCCTCCACATATTCCTTCATATCTTCCTTCATATCTTACTCCATATCTTCCTTCATATCTTCCGTTATTTCTTCCTCCATCTCTTCCTTCATGTCTTCATCCATATCTTCCGTTATCTAATCCTCCATATCTTCCTCCATATCTTCCTCCATATCTCCGTTATCTCTTCCTCCATATCTTCCTTCATATCTTCCTCCATATCTTCCGTTATCTCTTCCTCCATATCTTCCTTCATATCTTCCTCCATATCTTCCGTTATCTCTTCCTCCATATCTTCCTTCATTCCCTTCCATCATATCTTCCATCATCTCTTCCGTTATTTCTTCCTCCATATCTTCCTTCATATCTTCCTTCATATCTTCCATTATCTCTTCCGTTATCTCTTCCTCCATATCTTCCTTCATCTCTTCCTTCATATCTTCCGTCATATCTTCCTCCATATCTTCCGTTATCTCTTCCTCCATATCTTCCTTCATCTCTTCCATCATATCTTCCTTCATATCTTCCTTCATATCTTCCATTATCTCTTCCGTTATCTCTTCCTCCATATCTTCCTTCATCTCTTCCTTCATATCTTCCTTCATATCTTCCTCCATATCTTCCGTTATCTCTTCCTCCATATCTTCCTTCATCTCTTCCATCATATCTTCCATCATCTCTTCCGTTATTTCTTCCTCCATATCTTCCTTCATATCTTCCTTCATATCTTCCTCCATATCTTCCGTTATCTCTTCCTCCATATCTTCCTTCATCTCTTCCATCATATCTTCCATCATCTCTTCCGTTATTTCTTCCTCCATATCTTCCTTCATATCTTCCTTCATATCTTCCATTATCTCTTCCGTTATCTCTTCCTCCATATCTTCCTTCATCTCTTCCATCATATCTTCCATCATCTCTTCCGTTATTTCTTCCTCCATATCTTCCTTCGTCTCTTCCTCCATATCTTCCTTCATCTCTTCCTTCATATCTTCCTTCATATCTTCCTCCATATCTTCCGTTATCTCTTCCTCCATATCTTCCTTCATCTCTTCCATCATATCTTCCATCATCTCTTCCGTTATTTCTTCCTCCATATCTTCCTTCAGCTCTTCCTTCATCTCTTCCATCATCTCCCTCCATATATTCCGTTATCTCTTCCTCCATATCTTCCTTCATATCTTCCTCCATATCTTCCGTTATCTCTTCCTCCATCTCTTCCTTCATATCTTCCTCCATATCTTCCGTTAACTCTTCCTCCATATCTTCCTTCATTTCTTCCTTCATATCTTCCATCATCTCTTCAGTTATCTCTTCCTCCATATCTTCATCTCTTCCTTCATATCTTCCGTCATATCTTCCTCCATATCTTCCTTCAGCTCTTCTTCCATATCTTCTGTCTTCCGTTGTCTCTTCCTCCATATCTTTCTTCATATTTCCTCCATATCTTCCGTTATCTCTTCCATCATATCTTCCATCATCTCTTCCGTTATTTCTTCCTCCATATCTTCCTTCATATCTTCCTTCATATCTTCCATTATCTCTTCCGTTATCTCTTCCTCCATATCTTCCTTCATCTCTTCCTTCATATCTTCCGTCATATCTTCCTCCATATCTTCCGTTATCTCTTCCTCCATATCTTCCTTCATCTCTTCCATCATATCTTCCTTCATATCTTCCTTCATATCTTCCATTATCTCTTCCGTTATCTCTTCCTCCATATCTTCCTTCATCTCTTCCTTCATATCTTCCTTCATATCTTCCTCCATATCTTCCGTTATCTCTTCCTCCATATCTTCCTTCATCTCTTCCATCATATCTTCCATCATCTCTTCCGTTATTTCTTCCTCCATATCTTCCTTCATATCTTCCTTCATATCTTCCTCCATATCTTCCGTTATCTCTTCCTCCATATCTTCCTTCATCTCTTCCATCATATCTTCCATCATCTCTTCCGTTATTTCTTCCTCCATATCTTCCTTCATATCTTCCTTCATATCTTCCATTATCTCTTCCGTTATCTCTTCCTCCATATCTTCCTTCATCTCTTCCATCATATCTTCCATCATCTCTTCCGTTATTTCTTCCTCCATATCTTCCTTCGTCTCTTCCTCCATATCTTCCTTCATCTCTTCCTTCATATCTTCCTTCATATCTTCCTCCATATCTTCCGTTATCTCTTCCTCCATATCTTCCTTCATCTCTTCCATCATATCTTCCATCATCTCTTCCGTTATTTCTTCCTCCATATCTTCCTTCAGCTCTTCCTTCATCTCTTCCATCATCTCCCTCCATATATTCCGTTATCTCTTCCTCCATATCTTCCTTCATATCTTCCTCCATATCTTCCGTTATCTCTTCCTCCATCTCTTCCTTCATATCTTCCTCCATATCTTCCGTTAACTCTTCCTCCATATCTTCCTTCATTTCTTCCTTCATATCTTCCATCATCTCTTCAGTTATCTCTTCCTCCATATCTTCATCTCTTCCTTCATATCTTCCGTCATATCTTCCTCCATATCTTCCTTCAGCTCTTCTTCCATATCTTCTGTCTTCCGTTGTCTCTTCCTCCATATCTTTCTTCATATTTCCTCCATATCTTCCGTTATCTCTTCCTCCATATCTTCCGTTATCTCTTCCTCCATATCTTCCTTCATCTCTTCCTTCATGTATTCTGTCATCTCTTCCTTCATCTCATCTTTAATATCAACTGGCATTCCATTATTTATCTCTTCCAACTAGTTTATCATCAGCCATATTATAATTTATGTAGTTATCTTTGTTTCTCAGGTTGCAGACGCCAAGTTGGACAAGAAGGTACAGAAGGGCGACCATCGGGCTGCCAGAAGAATTGACAAGATATCCCGAATAGCCTTTCCAGTGGCTTTCGTCATCTTTAATGTCGTCTACTGGACAACCTACACATTGATGCCGATTTCGGAGTGAAGCAATACATCAGCTCATATTAACATTTTGTTTTATATGTTCACTATAATTGTGGTAATATTTTCTTTCTCTAACGCTACACGTTACTTACTATATGTTGGTTGGTAATACGTATGCTAGCAAATAAAACAACAGTTCAATAAACAGCAATAGTCTTAAAATGCAGAAAATATATTCTCTCTATATATATAGAATAATCGACAGTCTCAGTGTGATACGAAAAATATGTCACGAGAACAGGTTATACTTCGGTTAATCCCCCCAACCACCCATCCCCACCCCCACCCCACGCAAGGTGCCCTCGCATATGAACACTTGTGGCAGATTTTGGAATGAGCCGTTAACATTTGCTAGTTGAAAGCAATAGCAATCTACAGTACCATTAAATACAAAAATGGTAAAAAAAGTAGTTCCGGCAAAGTGATATTGACACCAGTGACGATATAGAAAAATGATATTGTCGCTGGTGTGACGATATCATTTTTGTCTGTTACCAAAAATATGTCACTGAGAAATCCTTATAAACCACTGATAGGTATATAATAAAAGCAACATAGTTACAGGTAAGTATGTCGCATACTCTTGCTATAAAAGTACGACACATGTCATGTGTGATGGTGTGTATTTTAAATGTTGATGTTCTGCTAGTATAAATGACGCTAATATAGTAATGTTCTTATTACATTTGAAAACTAGTGATACAAATGAAAAATACGTATGTATATATCGGTCATTTTAATACTCATATTTTTACAATTCATTAATTCATATTCTCGGTTTCTCGCAGGCACGAATGGCTCGGCAGAGCATCTCCATTATTTGTTTTCTAAATCTCCACTAATAAACTAGATAATAAAAGGCAATGACGTACTATTCTCTCTGTCTCAGATCCTATAGATGTCATTGATGCTTATGTAGAATGTGGATAAGAAATATGCCATTTATTAAGGAGTATGTCCCTTTTTGTGTAATCCATTTGAGATTGCAATAGAAAATGATAAAATTAGAACTCAAATAATCTTGGATATTTTTACATGAAACTTCCATTTTAATATCTTTACTCATTCATCTAGGCAGTGCTACCCTTAAATTATAAATAAATACTTGATAATATGTGTTTTGGTCAATACACACATGACCTTGAGTATGACATAAAGTGAGTAAGGATCAATACACATTGATTTATTAGTATCAATATTGCATTGATAATTCAAGTATAGCACTGTCTAGATACAAGTGTAAACATAGTAAACTGCAAGTTACATGTAAAGATATTCAGGACTATTTGAGTCATAATTGTTTTATTACTTCTATTATTTGAATTTCAATGGGATTCAACATAAGGAGACATAATCCACACATGTTGTCGACAACGGAGAAAACCGTGAATCTTCATTGAAAGAAATGAAGATATGTGCCACAAGTACAGTCGTTTAAAAATTAACCAGTGAACGACTCAAATGAGCTCTTGACCCTTAACTCGCTAAGCACAACTATAATAGCCTTGCGTCCATTGTAAACCCAGAATACCATGCGAGTAACTCGCAGGCTTATCAGGGTTTACAATGTCCGGCTGCTGTCATTTCTCCCAAAACACCCATTTATCACATAAATGGAATGGTCTTAATTCAAAGAAAGAACAGTCCTTTATATATATGTAGCAAGTAAAGGGTTAAACTGAAGCACTGATCTGGTTTCTTCTTCGTGCATCAACATATATCATCATGAGGGTAACAAGCAAGCAATAGTTGTTGTTTTTTAATATGATTATGGTTGTCTTTATCGTGAAACTTTATTTGAATAAATAAACATGTATGTATATTTTGTATGTATATTATATTTTAGTGACAAGTTTACAAAATATTACATATATAAGACATATATGTAACATAAAATGTACATATATAAAGCATATAGGCAACAATGAGCAAAATTGGATTGTACCCAGCCTAACTTGGCTTACTAAGTCACCATCTTATAATTGCAGTACATAAATAAAGCAATATTTAAATTGATATATTAAAGAAGACAAGGTGCATGCGTATTTATATAAATATGATAATATGATCATCTTGTCATACCCGGAGTTTTGTGAACTCGGTGAGATACATATATAAATAATGTGAAAACAAAAACAATGAAGCAATTTAAAAAGAAAAATATAGAGTGCTTATATAATGTGAATATTAGTACAAATATACATGCTTGTAGGATGGTCACAGACAATTCTCTTTGTTCAGACAAAGGTGTAAATCGTTTAATTGAAAATAAGACCTGTCAGAATAACTGTCAGAATAACAGTGAGAATAACAGTTAGAATAACTGAAATAGAGCTGAAATGGACATGCTACAAAACAAATAGAGTATGGTTTCATATCGTTGGTTAATTTAAACACCTCGATGGGCTACGCCCATCTAGATGTTTAAATGAACCAACTCAATGAAATCATACTCTATCTATTACTTATTAATCCACTACGGATTTTAATAGTTATTAATAGTTGCAATTCAATTGCTGACTGCATTAACTTAGTCTGTCTACCACAGACTTTAAATAAACAATGACATAGATACCCGTTGTTGAGTGAAGACAAGTTTTAACCCAGTTTTAACCGACAGTCTCTCTGTAGCATGATTTTCTTTTAAGAAATGAGATCCAGGTTCGAGTCTGGCAGAGACCTGGCACATTTACTGAGCTATACATACAAACATTTGCTAAAATCAATTATAGTGTTACTCGTTTCATGTGTTCATTGCACTTATATTAAGTAATATTTGAACAGCAACCTCAGAGGAAATGGGATAAAAATATGTTTATATTAAACATGTTACATATTGTGATGAAGCAGGAGAATCGAACCGAGGTGGAAGGAGATGCCAAGGATCGGTCGACATGCATCAGTCACTATAGATGTCATGATTGTCAAGAAGTTTACATATCCATATACTCTTCCAACTACATTTTCCATAATTTCTTTCGCGACAGTTATACTGTTTAGTGTTTATTATCTTAAGTCATATCCTACAGGTTTTGTTGGGCACTTAAGCCTTTGAGTTCATGCTTTTAGAGCTGAAATCCACGCCAAGAATGGAAGTTTATTATAATTATGAATATTTGAAATAAAATCTAAATTAAAATTAATTTTAGTAAGTTTTTGTACATTAGTTTGCACTGTTGGGACACATCACTGAAGTGTAATAAAGCATGCTTTTCTTTGGAGAAAAGTGATCCAGCTTCCCGGTTGGGAATCTGGCACACTTACTTTAATATACAAACACTTTTGATAAAATTATTCATCATATAATTTTAGTGTAAATGAAAAATTTACTCATTACATATGAATTAATGAATGTGTGAGTGAGTGAGTGAGTGAGTGAGTGAATGAGTGAGTGAATGAATAAGTGGGTGGGTGGGTGGGTGGGTGTGTGAGTGAGTGAGTGAGTGAGTGAGTGAGTGAGTGAGTGAGTGTGAATGAATGAATGAATGTGAATGAGTGTGAATGAATGTGAATAAATGAATGAATGTAAATGAATGAATGAATGTGAATGAATGAATGTGAATGAATGAAAAAATAATGAATGAATGTGAATGAATGTGAAATAATGAATAAATGAATGAATGAATGAATGAATGAAGGTGAATGAATGAAGGAATGAATGGATGATTGCATGTGAATGAATGATGAATTAATGAATGTGAATGAATGAATGCATGAATGAATGTGAATAAATGAATGAATAAATGAATGAATGTGAATGAATGGATGAATGAATGTGAATGAATGAATGTGATTAATTGAATGAATGTGAATGAATGAATGTGAAAGTGAATGAATGAATGTGAATATGAATGAATAAATGATAAAGGTGAACGAATGAATGAATGAATGAATGTGAATGAATGAATGATTAAATGAATGTGAATGAATGAATGTGAATGCCTCTGTCAGGGAGCATCCCCACGTGGGTCGAGGTCTGTAGCTCTTAATCATAGGCCTGATCCACAGAGCTACCGAGGCCGCTGATGAAGAAGAAAAACTATATATAACCCATGTGGAAGGAGACGCCATAGATTGGATGACATGCATCCCTGCCATTGCTATCGGTCACTATAAAATGCAGTTTGAAGCATACCCACGATGAAACCAAACATGCAATAACGACCAGTTTTCAAGACATTTACACATCCATAAAACATTGATGTGTTGTACTATAAAGACGCGAAATATCTAACACAAGAATAATCTTTAATATGTATTTATTAATCTACTATCTATCTATTTACTTTCACAATATACACAATTAGAAACCAGAGTAAAATGTTCAACTTTTAATAAATTTACTATCTTCAAAGTGCAGAAAGTCCTAACGTTCAAACGGTGTGCGAGTTAGAGGCTGGATATTAACCCGGTTTGCTTCTTTCAGCAGCCTGATTTTGCACTGATCGTAGTTCTTTCAGCAGCCTGATTTTGCACTGATCGTAGTTCTTTCAGCAGCCTGATTTTGCACTGATCGTAGTTCTTTCAGCAGCCTGATTTTGCACTGATCGTAGACCCAAGTTACGTTGATTATAGCATAACTATTGGATAATATCAGATAGGATTTGGTAGGGGTGCAGGTAAATATTGGATAATATCAGATAGGATTTGGTAGGGGTGCAGGTAAATATTGGATAATATCAGATAGGATTTGGTAGGGGTGCAGGTAAATATAAATAGTACTCACCGATAGTTTATATCCAATCAAAATACTTCGATTTATAATTTAAAAAAAATATTTTGAGTTCCGATCGCATTTGAAGTTGTTCTAAAACGGATATGGGAGTAGCCATTTTGAGAACTATAACGTCATAGTTCCAAATTACCATATATGAAATATTGATAAATATAATTTAAATCACATAAAATCAATGCAAATAAACTCAAAATCCTTTATTGGTCATATACAGCATTATTACTATTAAGTTGTTTTTATACAGTTGCTGTTATTTTCCCCCTATAAATCAGTATATATATTCCAAATATGGTCATTTAGATCTATGATGTCATATAGCCTTCGAAAATGCGGTTTCCACATCCGTTTTAACAAAACCTTCAATTGATCATATATTTTTGTTTATCATTCGATTTTCATAATTCGTTCACCCTATTCAAAGTTTTTTTCAGAATTCTCAATAATAAATATTGTTTGCTGTGTCGCTACATCCCCTTTAACACCAGTCACTCTTCTAGATCGCCTCCGGTCTCTTTAATCCACATCTGCACATGCGTGTTTTTTCGGCCTCGTGCTAGACTGTCTGTTGTGTAGTCAGATTCGGATAGAAATAATGAATATTGATGAACCCGTGCAAATATTGCAATTATTAAAGTTGTATTACAGATTGATAACATCTTTTTTGACATTATCTTGCCCGTGCCATACATTACAATAGTTTTATGACTGTAACCACGTGATATCGCTAAGGAGCGATACTCGAGTATGTTCAAATAACACGTGCATTGTTGAATTGCTGTTTGGTTGGTTCGTTTAATGGTGTTTTACGTCATTTTCAGTCCATTTTTAGGCTATATATGACGGTCTATTTTTTCCATGGTGGAGGCAGACCACCGACTTTTTCCTGGGTAGAACCAGTACTCTACGTAAATGTAAATAAAAACATGACATTTATTATAAATAAGCTTTATTTTCACTCAAGTTTCTTGTTGTAACTCGAGTTTAAATAAAGATTATTTAAACAAAATGTTATGTGTTTATACCTAAATGCACGGAAAACCAATACGGTGAGTACCCAAAAAAATATACAAGACAATAAATCACGTATATCAAAGTTGGTGCTACCGACGATCCAGAAAATTATAGGCCCCTTTCATTTTTTATCAGTTGTTTCAAAGAGTATTGAAAGACATGTCACAAAACACCTGTTTTCTTTATTTAAACAAATACAAATATATTGACTTCTTGTTGCTTGTATGTTGTATAACCACAGACAAATATAAGCAATGCACTCTAGTTATTCATCACATTTTAAAGCTCACATGTTTAATCATCTTAGAAATCATTGTGCATTGTTCTTTTAATATAAATTATTATAAAGTATCTAGACATGTTTTATGCCATATATAACATTGTTTCAACAGATGTGTGTACATTGTAAATACACTAAACCAAATTGCTAAGTACCTACCTAAGAATATGTCAATAATATCCCATTGTTTTGTGTATTTTGAGCTTGATTAGAGATACGGTTAAACTGCAAAAAAAACGAGTGTAAATCGTCTGCTCTGATTGCATGAACATATTTAAAAACTTTTAAGTCAATGTGTTTTCTTAGAAATAAGTTATAATTCTTATACAACTGGGTATATAGGATTTTATTAAGTACTTCGAATTAGTGAAGCTTTCGATGTTTCAAATTCTAAAATATGCCAGTTAAAATTATTTTGACATCAAGTTTGACTAGCATTACCACTACAAATGCGTTTGCAAAAGAAATTTTCGAAATATTTAATGTTAACGCTGAATTACAGTTATTTGAATTTCAAACAATATTCAATTTAAAGGGAGGTAATTTAAGATTATCCTTTCATTTTTTTATAGACGGTAAATCTGCGATAAATGGGTCATTTTTTTCTGTTTTTTTTTCTATTATTTCATACCAATTTTAAGAATTTTATTTCTTTAAGCGATCTTTGACTCATGTTATGTGTTTTATCAGCACATTTTATGTTTTTATGTAAAAGGAGGGTAACTCTCAAACGATGTAACAATTTAAACAAAAACTAAATGTTTTATTAACTATGGGTCAAAACAAAATACTCATATATCTATTCTAAAATATTTTTAAAATAAGAAAATTAGTTAAGATACAAAAGTTGATACTTAGAAATTTTGTTCAGTGTATATATGTTTTTGTTTGAGGACAATAATATTATGTTAGTCTGACTCTAAGCACAATATATCATCCTCTCGATAAATACATATTTTTATTATTGTTATTTATTATTTTTAAACCCATATAAATCAACAACACCAGCTGTATAAACTCCAATAAACCCACTTAAATCAATAACACCAACGGTTATTTGTTGCTGTTGTTTTTGCATTAGTTGCGACTTTCCTTCATAACACGTGGTAACGGATTATTGCAAAACTGCGATACCTGTGGGAAGCAGACCAACACACGTTGTTGTTTTTTACCTGCAATACACATATGAAAGTATAAGTAATAGGTAATAGGTAAATATAGGTAAATATATGATCCGTCTGTTGAAGGATGTACCCACAAAAAATCGGGGTAAAGAGTACGGGGTCCTACCTATCATTCTAACCCAAGGAATCGTGGCTCTTTGGTACATATATACTATCTAACGTCTAGATAAAATATTATGTGGTATGATAAAATACAATATAACAAAACGCGGTTACCGGCTGGGATCGATCATTTGTTATATATGACTGGGACAACATTAAAAAAACTCACTATTCTTCCTCGTGTCTAAAAAAAAAATTCACTCTCCTCCTTGATGCACATAAAACTCACGCTTCCCGCCCATGTCCAAACAGTTCAGTCTTCTCACTGATGTCCACAAACCTCAGTTTTCTACATGATGTCCGCAAGCCTCACTTTTCTACACGATGTCCGCAAACCTCAATTTTTCTATACGATGTCCGCAAACCTCTATTTTCCAAACGATGTCCACAAACCTCACTTTTCTACACGATGTCCACAAGCCTCACTTTTTTAAACGATGACCACAAACCTCACTTTTCTACGCGATGTCCACGAACCTCAATTTTCTACACGCTTTCCACGAACCTCACTTTTCTACACGATGTCCGCAAACCTTACTTTTCTACAAGATGTCCAAACGATGTCCACAAACCTCACTTTTCTACACGATGTCCACAAACCTCTCTTTTACCACACGATGTCCGCAAACTTCACTTTTCTACACGATGTGCACAAATGTCACTTTTCTACACGATGTCCGCACTTCCCACTTTCTTTTCTACACGATGTCCGCAAACCAACCTCACTCCTTTCGCTGATGTCCACAAACGGTTATGCTTACACACTTCACTATTCTCACTCTTTGTCAAAAACAGTTTGGAAAGGACCTTTATAATCATTTTGCTATCATTCTGATAGTGCTGCTAAAGCAGCATTAGGTTCACATATATCTAATACTAAATTACCTTATACTGATTTGAAAAGTTGTATTAACACATTTATTCGTAACTCTTGGCAAGCCGCTTGGGATTTGTCTGTTAACAATAAACTCCATTCAATTAAACCGTTACTTGGAGAATAGCGTTCTTCTAGTAGACACATTCGTCGAGAAGAAGTTCTCCTAGCCCGGTGCAGGACAGGGCATACACGTTATACTCATTCATATTTATTACAAGGTGAGCAATTACCAGAATGTATACCCTGCTTTGCACCGTTAACGGTCAAACACATATTATTGGAATGTGTAGACTTTGATCCTATGCGTCAAAGGTACTACAACGATAATACTATGAAAGCGTTATTCGATACTATAGATTTTAGTCTTGTTTTAAAATTCCTAAAAGAGATCAGACTATATAAATCATTATAATGTGTTCTTATATATATTTACTTGTTTATATACCCGTTGACGGGCATTTGTTGATTTACATACATAGTTTATATTACACCTTATCATCCCTTATTTTTTAATAGTTTTATCTTTATATAATTACAATAATTTTTAATTAATACTTCATTTCTTCCTATTTGTGTGTCGACGATTTCCACAAACACACCATTCATTCATTCATTTATTTCCATTTACTGGTGCATGTTGCATTTGTATTATACTAAACTATGTTTAAACCAAACACGTTAATCTTCTCCCCGATCTCACTCTTTTCCTAAAGCCATTTGTGAATGTATATCACACACGTTACTCTTCTCCCCGATGTCACTTTTTTCATAATGCCATTTGGGAGTGTATATCACAAACGTTACTCTTCACCCCGATCTCACTCTTTTCCTAATGCCATTTGGGAATGTATATCACAAACGTTACTCTTCTCCCCGATCTCACTCTTTTTTCCTAAAGCCATTTGGGAATGTATATCACAAACGTTACTCTTCTCCCCGATCTCACTATTTTCCTAATGCCATTTGGGAATGTATATCACAAACGTTACTCTTCTCCCCGATCTCACTCTTTTCCTAAAGCCATTTGGGAGTGTATACCACAAACGTTACTCTTCTCCCCGATCTCACTCTTTTCCTAAAGCCATTTGGGAATGTATATCACAAACGTTAATCTTCTTCCCGAGCTCACTCTTTTCCTAAAGCCAATTGGGAATGTATATCACAAACGTAACTTTTCTCCCCGATTTCACTCTTTTCCTAATGCCATTTGGGAATGTATATCACAAACGTTAGTTTTCTCCCCGATCTCACTTTTTTCCTTAAGCCATTTGGGAGTGTTCACAAACGTTACTCTTCTCCCCGACCTCACTCTTTTCCTAATGCCATTTGGGAATGTAGATCACAAACGTAACTCTTCTCCCGGATCTCACTCTTTTCCTAATGCCATTTGGGAGTGTAGATCACAAACGTTACTCTTCTCCCCGATCTCACTCTTTTCCTAATGCCATTTGGGAGTGTAGATCACAAACGTAACTCTTCTCCCGGATCTCACTCTTTTCCTAATGCCATTTGGGAGTGTAGATCACAAACGTTACTCTTCTCCCCGATCTCACTCTTTTCCTAAAGCCATTTGGGAGTGTAGATCACAAACGTTACTCTTCTCCCCGACCTCACTATTTTCCTAATGCCGTTTGGGAGTGTAGATCACACACGTTACTCTTCTCCCCGATCTCACTCTTGTTCTAATGCCATTTGGGAGTGTAGATCACAAACGTTACTCTTCTCCCCGATCTCACTCTTTTCCTAATGCCATTTGGGAATGTAGATCACAAACGTAACTCTTCTCCCCGATCTCACTCTTTTTCTAATGCCATTTGGGAGTGTAGATCACAAACGTTACTCTTCTCCCCGATCTCACTCTTTTCCTAATGCCATTTGGGAATGTATATCACAAACGTTACTCTTCTCCCTGATCTCACTCTTTTCCTAAAGCCATTTGGGAATGTATATCACAAACGTTACTCTTCTCCCCGATCTCACTCTTTTCCTCAAGCCATTTGGGAGTGTATACCACAAACGTTACTCTTCTCCCCGATCTCACTCTTTTCCTAAAGCCAATTGGGAATGTATATCACAAACGTAACTTTTCTCCCCGATTTCACTCTTTTCCTAATGCCATTTGGGAATGTATATCACAAACGTTAGTTTTCTCCCCGATCTCACTTTTTTCCTAAAGCCATTTGGGAGTGTTCACAAACGTTACTCTTCTCCCCGATCTCACTCTTTTCCTAAAGCAATTTGGGAGTGTATACCACAAACGTTACTCTTCTCCCCGATCTCACTTTTTTCCTAAAGCCATTTGGGAGTGTTCACAAACGTTACTCTTCTCCCCGATCTCACTCTTTTCCTAATGCCATTTGGGAATGTAGATCACAAACGTTACTCTTCTACACGATCTCACTCTTTTCCTAAAGCCATTTGGGAGTGTAGATCACAAACGTTACTCTTCTCCCCGACCTCACTATTTTCCTAATGCCGTTTGGGAGTGTAGATCACAAACGTTACTCTTCTCCCCGACCTCACTATTTTCCTAATGCCATTTGGGAGTGTAGATCACAAACGTTACTCTTCTCCCCGATCTCACTCTTTTCCTAATGCCATTTGGTAATGTAGATCACAAACGTAACTCTTCTCCCCGATCTCACTCTTTTTCTAATGCCATTTGGGAGTGTAGATCACAAACGTTACTCTTCTCCCCGATCTCACTCTTTTCCTTATACCATTTGGGAATGTATATCACAAACGTTACTCTTCTCCCCGATCTCACTCTTTTCCTAAAGCCATTTGGGAATGTATATCACAAACGTTACTCTTCTCCCCGATCTCACTCTTTTCCTAAAGCCATTTGGGAGTGTATACCACAAACGTTACTCTTCTCCCCGATCTCACTCTTTTCCTAAAGCCATTTGGGAATGTATATCACAAACGTTAATCTTCTTCCCGAGCTCACTCTTTTCCTAAAGCCAATTGGGAATGTATATCACAAACGTAACTTTTCTCCCCGATTTCACTCTTTTCCTAATGCCATTTGGGAATGTATATCACAAACGTTAGTTTTCTCCCCGATCTCACTTTTTTCCTAAAGCCATTTGGGAGTGTTCACAAACGTTACTCTTCTCCCCGATCTCACTCTTTTCCTAATGCCATTTGGGAATGTAGATCACAAACGTAACTCTTCTCCGGATCTCACTCTTTTCCTAATGCCATTTGGGAGTGTAGATCACAAACGTTACTCTTCTCCCCGATCTCACTCTTTTCCTAATGCCATTTGGGAGTGTAGATCACAAACGTAACTCTTCTCCCGGATCTCACTCTTTTCTTATGCCATTTGGGAGTGTAGATCACAAACGTTACTCTTCTCCCCGATCTCACTCTTTTCCTAAAGCCATTTGGGAGTGTAGATCACAAACGTTACTCTTCTCCCCGATCTCACTATTTTCCTAATGCCGTTTGGGAGTGTAGATCACAAACGTTACTCTTCTCCCCGATCTCACTCTTGTTCTAATGCCATTTGGGAGTGTAGATCACAAACGTTACTCTTCTCCCCGTTCTCACTCTTTTCCTAATGCCATTTGGGAATGTAGATCACAAACGTAACTCTTCTCCCCGATATCACTCTTTTTCTTATGCCATTTGGGAGTGTAGATCACAAACGTTACTCTTCTCCCCGATCTCACTCTTTTCCTAATGCCATTTGGGAATGTATATCACAAACGTTACTCTTCTCCCCGATCTCACTCTTTTCCTAAAGCCATTTGGGAATGTATATCACAAACGTTATTCTTCTCCCCGATCTCACTCTTTTCCTAAAGCCATATGGGAGTGTAGATCACAAACGTTACTCTTCTCCCCGATCTCCTTATTTTCATAATGCCATTTGGGAATGTATATCACAAACGTTACTCTTCTCCCCGATCTCACTCTTTTCCTAAAGCCATTTAGGAGTGTAGATCACAAACGTTACTCTTCTCTTCGATCTCACTATTTTCCTAATGCCATTTGGGAATGTATATCACAAACGTTAGTCTTCTTCCCGATCTCACTCTTTTCCTAAAGCCATTACGGAGGGTTCACGAACGTTACTCTTTTCCCCGATCTCACTCTTTTCCTAATGTCATTTGGAAATGTAGATCACAAACGTTACTCTTCTCCCGGATCTCACTTTTTTCCTAAAGCCATTTGGGAGTGTATATCACAAACGTTAGTCTTCTCCCGAAAGTCCACTAACATCACTATTCTTTTCCCTCACACGACTCACATTCTATTGTCCGCACACCTTTCTAATCTCGCTGATCGTCCATAAATTACACACTTCCTTCTCCATAATGTCCACACACCTTTCTCATATCGCTGATCATCCACAAATCACACTCTTCGACTTAATGTCCACAGATCCCACTCTTCTCCCTAATGTCGACAAACCCCACCAATGCCCACAATCATCAATGTTCTCCATAATGTCAACAAACTTCACCTTCTCCATAATGTTCATTAATTCCCTATTGTCTATAAATCCCAATCATCTCCTTAATGTCACCAGTTCCCACTCTTCTCTCCAATGTCCACAAACCACACCCTTCTCCCGAATGGCCACATACCTCACTTTCTTCCCGAATGCCGACAAACCTCACGTTTTCCCTTATGTCCACAAATCTCACTCTTCTCCTTAGCATACTTAGTGTTTACTCTACTTTTTAAACCAATCAGATTCCTCAGAATTTCCATACTTGCACCATTTATTCATGAAAATTTTACTACGAGCGCTCTTCATGGTTTAGAAAATTGACGTTTATAGTGACTATCGATACAACCTGTCGTAAACACTCAGCCAGATAGAGTCTATAAAGAGAAATCTTCACAATTAAAAAAACGCGGTCGGTCGCTACGCTCCCTTTCGGTTTCTTAATGGTGAAGATTTCTCTTCATATCCTCTATCCGATACATCTCCCTAATATCCACAAACCTCAATCTTCTTAATGATTTTCACAAACATCTATTCTTTTCCCTGACACAAAAACAACAACTTACGTTTCTTCCACGAGTTCCCAGGGGTCGTGGGTTCAAATCTCACTGGAGGTATAATTTTTCTTTCTCCATAAGAAAACTTGTATCATGGGTTCAACTTTTTTTCTTTTCTTTTCTTTTCTTTTTTTTATTGATTGATTTGTTTCTTTTTTTTTTTCTTTTTTTTTCATTACTTTTTTTTTACTTTTCTTTATTTTTTTTTTATTGTTTTTTGTTTTGTTGATTTATTTTTTATTTATTTCTTTTTCTTTTTTTTCTTTAATTGGGAGCTTAGGATCAGTTTTACAGAGAGTTTCTTCTTCTATGAAACTACGAGAGATAAAGGTTAATATTTTTTTATTTATTATCAGCTGATGGATCCTCTACCAAGTTTGTTCAAATGGTGACCCTGTGCTCAAATTTGCCCCCAACCCAGTAGGTTGGGGGGGGGGGGGAGAGAGGTGGGAGTTTGGTGGTGGTGGGGTAGGGGAGGGATATTGTGGGGGGCGGGATGCAACCCATGCGCTGTATACTTTCATATTGTTTTCGATCAATGTTAATTGTGTGACTATATCGTTTCATTGTATTTGTGTTATTTTTATAGCTTTTGATAGAATTCCTATCTTGTCATTCAGTTTCATTTTGTGTGGATGATTATTTTGCGCAAAAACGACGTCGACGTCGGATGACGTCTTTAAAAACGTCACGCGATTTTCTAACGTTTGTTTACTATTCGATAACGTTAAAAATAGTGGGTGAGTGACCATTTCAATTATTTTTCAATTTCTGCCACAAAAGGTTGAAAAAAAACACGTCTTTATTTTTGTTGACGCTATAGGCAGGATTCCGTTCTTTTATTTGAAAGTAGGTCCTTATTTCTATTTCGCGGTTCTTAGCAAGCGCGAGAAAAAGTTCGGGTGCAAACTCAATGCAAACTAAACGGGACAATATGAAAGTATACAATAAACATATTTAGTGTATACTTTCATATTGTCCCGTTTAGTTTGCACTGAGCTAAGTGTGCAATATTCTACGATATTGCACACATTGATATTGCACCCGAACTTTTTCTCGTGCTTGCTAAGAGCCGTGAAATAGAAGTAAGGAATACTTTCAAATAAAAATTACGGAATCCTTCCTATAGTGTCAACAAAATATACGTGTGTTTTTTTTCTATACAAATAACACAAATATAATGAAAAGTAATAATCATACAATTAGCATTGATCGAAAACAATATGAAAGTATACAATAAAAAGGTTATTGAATTTGTATGGATTTTTGACAAAATTATTTCACTTTTTATTAAAATTGTGTGTTTATTTTTTATTGTCCGGGCTTTTACTTAAACCGTTAATTAAAGATTATAAGATTCAATCACCAATGTAAAACGCGTGTACCAGACGTTTACAGAATTTCTTTCACACCTTACATACTCTTTCATCGGCTTACAATATACAGTTTTCGATATCCCTTTGTTAGTAGTTCACTGATTGGTTTATGGTTTAATAATTGCCCAACAGTGTGCATATGTCAGTATTAGTTAATTAAAATGCTATTGTAAACCTTATGCAGATTTTCATGATTATAAAAGGTTCTAGTTACCTGATTTCACAACTAGCCTAGATGACATAAACTCTTACAAACAACTGTGTTGTCCATACACATTAAGGGACGTTTTATTATTTATGTTGTTAATAATAATTTCTTTAACGGTAACCAATGGATTCGTAGTTCCTGTATAAAATCAGCAGATTAGTGAGAAGACAGTCTACAGTCTACAGTCTACAATCAGTCATAAAAGAGTCCAGGTAGAGTAATGCTTTTAAGATGCCCTCGGACTTGCTGCCGTCGGCCGTCTCATATCTTTTGTACCATGGAATACTGGTATTCAAGAACTTTGTCAATTTTACTTTAAATTTACCTGGAGTGTTACCTGGATGTGTACTGTAATAAAACGTTAATATTATTTAGTTAAAATACATATGGACTACCCAGCACTATAAAAATATATGTTGATATACGGAACACTCAAAACCTTGATACATCTACAACAATACCTTGCTTACATATGGTGGAAGAATGAACGGGTAGATGACTTCTTAGCTCATCTAAAGATCATGGGAACCTAATAAGTGGTTATCTATTTATCTATCAACGTGAACATGTATTAAGGACTATTGGTCAGCCATCTTTGAAAAGAAAATCCAAAACTGATGGGATATGGTTAATTGAAATTCAACATAAAAAAAATACATCTTCGAGTAAAATTGTACTAAACTTTTCGAATACAAAGGGCACTATTTCTGCCAAATAAATGTTGTTTCTGATATTATGTTCACATCAATAGTGTTGAATTAATGTCATCAATTAAATCATTGACATTGTTCATGCCTATAATATGCATTTGGATGAAAATTTCAATTAACCATACCCCATCCATTTTGGATTTTCTTTTCAAAGATAGCTGACCAATAGTCCTTAACATGAGTTCTATTATGGATACTAACAGTGGATTTATTTATTTTCCACAACATCGATCATGATCATCACGGATAGTTCCCCACAAGGACATTAAACTTTATTTCTCAACAATATCATCATGGATAATTCCCTACATAGTTTCAACTGATATGCAACTACTGTACATCTTAGTTCATCATTTCATGGACAATTAGACCTTTCGAACTGAAACTGAAACGTAAACATAAATGTAAACCGTAATTCAATGAAATCTGAGGGGCTTTCTCAAAGATATTTTTCAAAGTTATAAATACGATACTAACCACAGAGGTTCATGCATTTAGTAATGTAATTATCGTGCTTGTTTTCGTCTCTTTACCAATTAGCATGTCGCCAGTTGTCAATCATTTATCCATTTCAACCAATCAAACCAGAACGATACCTCCGACAAACAGCACGTGTATATATATGTATTTTGGGCGTTCTGGCTCAAAGCTCTCGTTTCACTCGAGTTTGATCCAGAAACGCCCAAAATACATATATATAAAAAACGCTTACCACAAGGTGCTGAAATAAGCTGAGCCAGAGTTATATTCTGAGATTTTTTGATAAAAGTTGATTTGATATTAAAATTACACTCAAATCAACGAATAAACACGAAATTAACAAAATATGATTTTCTAAAAGAAAATATGTATTGATTTCTCCGACCTTGAATACAAAGGTGGTGCATCATACTCAAACACACTACTAAAACAATAAATCACACTTTTTTGTTATGTTGCCATTGCTTTCCTTTCTTCCCTGCTCTACTAGTTCTTTTTTTTGAACCACTTATTTCAGCTTTCTTTTGTTTGGTGTCCTGTTTTAAAATATAATATTTATCCAACTCATCCAAAATCAACTTAAACTCTTGCTCAGATATCTGTGCATCACTTAATGCTTTTGATATCAAATGGTATATGCTATTCAACTTAGACTCCGCCAAAGTTTTTATTTCATAATGTTTTTGAGCTTTTGAATTAAACTTGCGTCTGATAAAATTAATACAAACACCTGTAGTCCCACAAACTATTGCTGCTATTTCCAAAGGTAACAAAACTGGAACAAATCCAATCCCACCCATAATAACACCTGCAGATATTAAGGTAGTGTCAATTCCATCTGTGATATTAATACCACGTTTATATTTTTTATAAAGAGATTTGCGTGTGTCTCGCTCTGTAATTAACTTTTGTTCAATCTCTGAAATGTTTTGTAATCTATAATTCTGTCCGTCTTTTACTGGCACCGGTCCATCTTCCACTGGCAACGGAGGATATCTACTTGATGCTGTCGGTGGCTTCATTTTTTTTTAATTTTTTTTTTTTAATTAATTCAATTAATAATGACACCACCGTATTTAAAGCGGTAGCGTTGGCAGTCTTGCTACAAAGTTAATAACAGAACCAGCACCAATATCTAAAGGTCTATCAAAGTTATAATGATTGCGTTGGATGATGTGAAGCGTTATATCATAATTTGGTTGTTCAACACCATTGACAGAAACTATTACAGATACGTCATCAACTAATCGTTCACTTGCTAAACCTATTCACATAATACAACCACGGCGTGTCATTACATGCCCCACATTTGTTTCTGCTCCACCGTTACCAAATGAGAGTATTCTATTCAATACAAATGGACTCTTAGCTTCCGCAAATATTGTAATAATCCCATATTTAAGATTATCAGCTCTATCTCTCATATGGTTAAACTGGTTAACAAAACGCACAACTCGCCTATGTAAATCTTGAACATTATTTTTTAAAGTCTCCAAATCTGTTCTTTCCGCAGGGTTTGTTGGCCCAAATATACTCATTGTTTTTTTATAAAAATATAATTTTTAAATAAAATCTAAAACGCAACTCATAGGCAAACCGTGATTATCTATCTTGTTGCCATGCTCATCTCTGACTTCTATTTTTAATTCAGTAATTGTACCATTTGAAAGACAGTGATATTCAGGATAAAAACGTGTATATACAATATCTCCAAACTGCTTATTTACCACAGGTATAACCCCTATATTAGTGCTTGGCGCACCATTGAAATAATTACTACTCGTATTAACTTGCTTCAGATGAACATATAGCTGTTTATAAGGAGCTAAATCAATTGAATGTTTTCCAATATAAGTACCTTCCGCCACCCACCCTTTTTCATCGAATCCCAGCATTTTTAAAAGACTGCTTGATAAAAGTATCTCTGTTGACGTCTCTAAAGATGCTATACTATTCTGCGCATCAACGGTTAGGGTAATAAACAGCGCTTCAAATATATCTGCCAACTGTTGAAAGCCATAAAGTCCATCTGGTATTCGATATGTTTGGTTTGGTACTTTCTTTTTGATGGCTTTGTGAATAATATTATACCAACCAATAGTGTATGTAAAACTTTTTAATCCAACGCGCTTATCTCCATTTCTATTATCGATATACTGTTGTAAGTTAATAGAATTGTCTATGTTTGAAATTGTATGAAACATTTTTTTTTTTAATATATATATAAAAATACAAATAAAAATGATTTCTGAAGAATTCAAATATAGCCCAGATGCTCACTACAATTTAAATACTTTTAGCAAAAAGTGATAGATATAATAAATCAAAACATAGTCATTACATCAAACGGTAAAGGCTTTAAAGCATCATTTCCCAATGTCTTTGAAAAATACAAACTCCCATACGTCAAATCAGATGCTATAGTTCAGAGCTGGGGAACAGATTGGATGTTATTTTGGCAGAATCAGTTGAATTTTGCTATTTGGTGTGCGACAATTGGATGTGGCATTGATTTCAACAATCACCTGAAAGCTGATGCCCTGGTTGGTTCGTTATTTCGATTTCATGTCTATTACCAAGTCAGAAGAATATTATTTGAAATGAGTGTAGCAATGCCGCAAGACTCAAATTAGAATGCGTTTAATAACACATATAACCGAAACGCATACGAGAGAATATGCAAGGATTTTAACGTTGACTTAAATTCAGACTGGAAACAGAAACAAAGCTATAATAATGATCTAGGAACAATTTATAATTACTGGACAAATATTGGTTATTATCCTTTGATAAATTCTGTATACGACAACAAAACGATGAGTTTCACAGTCTATGAGAGTGATACAACATACCACCTTGATAACATAGCACAAGGATCTGAGGCTGATAATAGTTGGTCTACTTTTATACTAGATATTTCATCTGGTTTTACAAGAGCTGGAGTAGAAAGAATCAATGACAGCATAAGAACATACTGCTGGGCAATACTAGGCTCAAAATCACAAACAAGAATAGATATACTTGGAACTGGAACGGCATTCGATGTACAGAAACAATTTCTGGCAAATGTAGAGGACGCAATAAACAGCCCCATTGACTTGCCCAGTCAAATTTCAAGGTATGAAAACACTCTAAAATATGCAAGAAGTAAAGTAAATTTTGTCTATGGAAGTGGATTGTACATGTCTCCGAGTGACATGGACTTAAGAATCGAAACAATACAAGACTACAATAATGAAATTGTAATAGCAGCCGATGCACAAGCATTAGGATTGAATAATGATGTAAATATAAAACCAGTACCACCAAAAAGTGTTCAACCTTTTCAAGGCACCACAACAAAGAAATTTTTACCGGAACATTCTGACTTTGATAAATCATCAATACATAAAACTATGGAGCATAACCCACCAGAAATAAAAAAAGCGATTGAACATGAAAATAACAAAACAACTATAATTGTTGGTACTATAGTAATAGGTCTTGCTGCATTACTTATTTACGAGATTTACTGAACCACTCTTTGGCTGCCACATACAACAACCCGGAAACAAACACAAGCAAAGCCCAAATATTGTTACCAAGCCAATTAATAACATTACCTGTTGCAGATAAAAGCCATGATACTATTGCACCAATAGCTACTGGAAGTGCTGCAGCAGATTTACCGGTTTAATTAGCGAGAAGTTTACCAAGATTACTTAGTGTTTTTTTTATCCAGTCCTTGACACTTGATGGATCAGGTTTGGAGTTGGAACAGGTGCAGTCCCTCCTCCGGATGTTGGAATAATGGCCTCAACTAATACCCCAATAATCATACCAAACGCAGTCAAAATACTAACAATAGTAATACCTTGCTCTCTGAATAATGTTTTTATTCTCTCACCCAATGTTGTGTCTTCTTTTAACACTTGATTTATAGTTTCTTTTATCCTGTTTATTTGACTGCGTAATGCTTCTTTGTTTTCAGTCGCCGCTTCAAGTCGTGCACCTTTTACATCTTCTAAGTTTTTTATTCTGTCACGTATGCGCTCTTGTTGAAACTCATCCTCCTGCCCGGGGGTGATAACCTGTTCTAATTTTTGTTTTTGTTTTGTTATGTCTTTATCAAGCTCAGTGAGCTTTGAGAGATTATTAGTAAGTTCTCCACGGAAGCTTTGCAATCTCTTATCTAAACCTCGTATCTCTCGCAGTGTTAGACCTTCTGGTTGAACAGCAGTTTTAGGATGAGTTTCATCTTTATTACTCAAATCACTCTCAATTGTATTTACAGCATCTACTGTATTTTGTACATTTTCAGTTGTTGAAAAAGTTTGCATTGGTATATTTTCTCCTTCTTTTGTGAGGATATCTGTTGTTTTTACCAAGGTTGCAAATTCTGCCCTACCCTGAGCCAGTCGTTCACTTGGAACTAAATAATCAAACATTTTTAAAGTGTTTCTGATGAAGTCAACGCCATTTTTCTAAGTAGAGTGTCAAGTGCATAAAACTTGATTGATTCGTTTGGATTATTTCCCTTATAATAGGTAGGTGGAACATCATCTGATCCCAACTGAACTGCATATAACATTGTTTTACCGTTTTTGTCCTCATCCACTCTGAAATCATTTTTATAATCAATTCCGCTGATCTCAGCATTAACTCCAGTAAAACATTGATCTACTAACGACTCTTTTTGTTCAAGCTGGTTTTTTTTGTTTTATCTTCCCCTTGAAGCTGATCAATATAGTTATTTTCATTTACAATTTGTCTCTGGAAATCTGAGCCAGGTTGTATAAATTCTGATTCTTCATAACGCAGCAAATCACTTACAAAAGCATCCACAACTTCATCCGCATCTTCAACATTTGGATCAAACTTAGGATTTTCAAATTCAAATCCACCCTCAGCCATTGTTTATTTTATTTAATTTTAAAAAATATATTTAAAAAATAAAAACAATGTCAGCTTACGGAAACAAACTTTACCCTCACAGAAAACTAAGAGAACCTCATGGTGCCAAGGGCATCCGCACAAGTGTAGTAATAACTAATAATCCATCAACAATAGACCAAAACCAGCAACTTCTTGTGAGATTTCCCAATCTAAGTACTAATGATGTGATAGTTCCACGTACTGCTCGTCTTGCCTTTGAAATAGAACTTAAAAGCAGCAAAGACCCCAACGCTACTCTATATCAGAATCTGGGTACAACAATTGTGAAAAAAATGACAATAAGAATAAGTGGCAATGAAGTCATGTCAGTAGATGACAGTGATATATATCATTGTTATGTAGATTTATGGAAAAGCCCTACTGAACGAGTAAACATAGCTTACCAAGGTATTGGTAAAGCAAACATGTTAAAACATAGAGTTGGTGCGGGTAATAAATCCTAAGACACCGAAGATGAAGCTGTAGCAGCAGCTTATGAAAATAGATTTTGTATTCCACTGGACTTTGAAATGTTAGAAAGTCATATGCCATTTTATCAAGCGGGGCTTGGTGGTAGGTTAGAATATGAATTAACGTTTAACGATTATAACAAAGTTATCAAAAGCAGTGATGCTGATGCATATTATGTAATAAACATTTTGAACATATAATTATATTGTGCCCAACCATAGAGTGGAACGAGGCTTATAAAAATAGATCCTGGATAGGAGATGTAAGACACCCGAGAGATAAAAAAATAATAATTGTCAATCCCGTTAGCAACGGTAAAGAAATGCTACAAGAACTGTTGCGTTTATTTTTTAAACAATATGCTCGCAAGCCCACACTATACATCATTGATGATTGCTCAACCACAAAAGAATTAACAAAGAAAAAAGATATGTTATCAGAGTTGGCATTCTCTGGTCGTCACGCCAAACAATCAGTGTGGGTTATTTGACAGAGATATAATTTTGTATTGAAAGATTTAAAGGAGCAAGCAAAATGGTTGTGTATGTTTTACACCAAGGACAGAGATAGTTATGAAAATTGTTTGAGAGAAAATGATGTTATTCCGACGCTGGAGGAGAGAACCAGAATAAGAAAAGCTTTAGCAAAAACTAAATATATCAGTTAATATTGAGGACTGACCAACTAACTGGTTATTGGGTTGAATAATTTATTTAATAAATGTTTGCAAAAGCCACAAGTTATGCGCATGTATTTTACATTAACGGCTGTACAAATTCTTTTTACGCAACTGTGCACAGCCGTTAATGTGTCACCTGATTTAAATTCGGAAATCTACGCTTGCGCTCATCCCACAATCCGTTTAACTTTTCAATGGGCTGGCTCACTCCATAGCCATCACCAGAACTTTATTTGACATATCTCTACAGAAACGAAACGCAGAGATACACCTAAAGTTTGGCAAGGTCTGTAACCAGCAAACACATATCAGAGAAGAATTCTTTAGCAGCTGCACCCCAATATTAGTTTGCTAGTAACGGAACTACACAGATACCATCTACTAAGCGCCACAATTGTGAGACTACAACAAGTTAGCAAATAACTGTCATTTTCACACGGTAACCAACACTTACAAACATATAACCGATAGATACTATAACTCGATCTCCTATATATACTATATCACCGACCGCTTGACTTTAAAAAGGGGTTTTAAATTTGCATAAATTTAAATTATCACAGTTAGTAATTCTAATTAGCATTATGCTGCAATACAATCTGATTAATTAGTTCTGTTAGTAATAATAGCGTTGACATTTGCTTTAATATTTTGTAAAAGTACTTTTAAATATTAATTAAAACAAAAAGTGTCACAAAACGTAAACGGTTGTGTGATATGGTGTATAAATAGACTTTATAAACGGTCATGTGACATTGTAAAATAAAAAGAGTTATTTCTCTTGAAGAAAATAGTTATTTCCCTTGAAAAAAAAGAGTTATTTCCCTTGAAAAAAATAGTTATTTCCCTTGAAAAAAAAGAGTTATTTCCCTTGAAAAAAATAGTTACTTCCCTTGAAAATTAAAATTATATCCCCTAAAAGATCAGGGTTACCTCTCATAAAAAAGAGTTACATCCCCTGGAATGAAAAGAGTTAGTAATAGGTTGAATAATTGCTTTTTTTTTACAACTGTTGCTAATAGTAATACTAACAACAAAGTAGCAATGTTAATAGCAATGCTTGCAGCAAATTAACAATGCTAATAAAAAAAATAGCAATGTTAATAACAATGCTATTAACAATACTAACCATAACTAGTAGCGTGGTGAATATCGCAACTGGTTGTTTTGTATTTTATATTTATTCCAAGATAAAAAATGACATTATTAATAAAAAAAATGAATGCGGAAGAACTAAGAAAGATATATCGGAAGTTTCCACAGATGAATCAAATCAACAAGAAACAAAAAAAGAAAGATTATCAGCCATAGTGGCTGGCGGTTTTAGCCGTCAATATTTGGGTAAAGACATACAACTCACGACTATAGATAGCATGTCCCCGGATGAAATTAACAAACTTTACTGCAGATATGAAGCAATACTTGGAGCAAGTATGACCAAGACTTTAGGCAATTCTTTTAATTACTTGTATGTGATGGGAGTATCAAAATCCACCAAAACTGATAGAAGATTTGGAGGAAAACCCATTTATTAATCATGCTTTGACAAATGCTTGTTGCGAGTTGTATCACAGGTATGGAACGTTCTTAGCGCCATTTACAGCAGTACTGACAACTGTTAGACATATTGATTTTAATAAAATTAAAAATGTAGACAATATAAATGATGGAAAACCAAGAGAGTGAAGTTATACCTGTTGAAGTTGATACACAATCTGTTAAACAACAAAAAGTAAAAAATCCAAAACGAGTAGAGGCTAGAAAAAAAGGAGCAGCGGCAAGAAAGGCAAAGCGTTTGCTTCAGGATGTAAAGCAAGATGCACAAGACGTAAATAAAATAACAAAAATAACAACAGGTTGAGAGGAAACAGAAAAAATCAAAATAAATGTATACAAAAATTATATTCCACCGTGTATGGTTTTATTAGGCATTGCTGGGTTGGGTTTGTATATCTATAACAAGAAATGGGTTGCTACACATGTTGCTACGCATGTTGCTACACAACCTGTTGCTGTTGCACCAAAAGACCCGTTTGATTTTTAATAATTTATTTAAAAATAAAAAAATAATCATATAAAAATTGGCAACAAGTATTGACGGAAAACAAATTGTAAATATGATGTATCACGCTGGAGTGGAAACACTTTTAACTATTGGATATTCTGAGATTGGCAGAAAACTACTAAAAAGAACAGCACCTAAAGTGGATTTTAATATGACAGATGTTGGGATGCTGTCTGTGGATATAATGTTAGCAATGGCTACAAAGGATATGCTGATTAAGCAAGGTATTATTCCTGCGGATATTATGAAGGAATTTAAAAAAAATATATAAAAAAATGGCAAGTGCAGTAGCAATGATGGTCGGTGGCGCAGTAACAAACGCATTGGCGTTTAGCGGTTCAAATTATTTCTTTTCAACATTGGGAAGTAATTTAGATGAGGAAAGACAAAGGCATGACAAAGCAGTGGAACAATTGAACGCAGCACAAGCGGCGTGGAATAAAAAAAGAACAGAGAGATTAGATTTTATTAATGAGCAACTGCCAAAGGAGCATCATGCAGAGCAGACTTTTGATGATGTGGATCAGGCTATGAAGCAGTATTATTATATAACTGGTAAACAGTTGCTTTTGGAACCGGGGCCTAAGTTGAGTGATTTCTATACACCATATCCGGATCAACAGAATAGAGAAATTACGTTTATTGTGGTGGACATGGCTGCAACTGGATTTGTGGCGTATAAATTGATTTCATAAAAAAAAATAGTTTTAAACTATAATTACTTTGGAATGTTATATGTTCTTACTTTGGAAAGACTAAGTCATATGCATGATACCTATTTTTGTTGTTGTTTTTACATGGTTTCAATCCAAGTGGTCGACTATAATATGGTGGTTAAGGCGGTAGCCCTATTGTCAACCCTTTTGTGTTTGTGTTGTCTTTTGCCTTTAATATTACCTTTGCCTTCTTGTTTGTCTGTTTGCGTGTTTGTTTCTGTGTTTTGTGGTTGACTGTCCTCCTTGAATGCTACTTTCCCTGTCCGATCTTTTTGTATTTCTTAGCACTCTTCTCTATTTTATCTTTGAGATGACCAGGCGCCCATACTTCACCGTTGTGTAATAATGTCAATACAATGGATGGACCACATTCAGTATCCAGTAGTTCGTATCTGTAATAGTGTATATTTTATTTATTTTCAAGTCAGTCCATTTCTTTGCGCTATTTTGATTTTGCTCTTCAAGCAGTTCATCAAATCGTGCAGTTGTGATTTCCATTTGTTTTCTTTTATAGTTATATAAATGTTAATCTTTAGTAGAAAAAAATGGAAAAGATTTATTACAGCCCAAAAGGATTTTGGAGAGGTCACTCAGCAGTTAAAAAAATTGCAAAAGAGGCTGGTGTTAGTGAAAAACAGGCATTATAATTTTTAAAGAAACAAGCTGTGTGGCAGATTTATTTACGCGCACCAAAGAAAATAATTAGACCCAGGTTTCATGTTTCCGCTAAGAATGGAGTGCACCAAGCTGATTTGTTATTTTTACTACATGATACCTTTGGGGTTGGTCGTGGACGCAATACTTATAAATATGCATTGACTGTAGTTGATATTGCAAGTAGATACAAAGAAGCAGAGCCACTGTCTTCCAAGGATAGTAAATAAGTTGCCAAAGCATTTGAGAAAATATACAGTCGGCATTTGAAATATCCAAAATTATTACAAGTTGACCCAGGCAGAGAATTCATGGGTGCAGTATCGCAGTTGATGGAAAAAACACAAAGTAAATATCAGACAGGGCAGAACAGAAATACACAGAGACCAAGCTATAGTGGAAAGACTTTACAGAACATTAGCCGAAAGATTGTTTGGTTATCAGTATGCTCAGGAAATAGATTCCCAAAAACGCATTAGAGAGTGGGTAAAGAGATTACCAGAAGTTGTTAAAGCAATAAATGTAGAGACAAAAAAGCCCCCTCCTGTTGAAACAAAAACATTAAAAGATGATCCTATATGTATGAATGCAAGTGTAAGATATTAATATCAACCCGGGGAACAAGAAGGTGGAAGACGCAGAGCAACTGATCCAATGTGGAGTGTAGATATTTACAAGATTAAAAACTATAAGGTGACGCAAGGTATAAGAGTATATTATTTGAAATTACCAGCACCACAGAGAGGATTTGTCAAAGAAGAACTACTTATTGTTCCTGCTGATACCCAAACGCGTTTATAAGTTTTTATAAAATCCATATGCATCAGTTTTAATACCATCATCTCGAATGTATCTTTTAGTGTAAAATGGTGACAGTGTTACTTTGTTTACTGTTATTCCATATATTTGATGCTTTATTGATCGCATCATATTCATCTCATGGGTGTATTTTTTCTTGTTAAACAATGCATCCTTATAGTTCTCAAAGTTAATATGTTTTTTAATTACGTATTTTTTTACACCCTTTGCTTTTTTAATGAGTTGTTCATCCGCTCTCAAAATAGAATATAGCTTGGGTCTTAATCCATCATACTCAGCTATAGGAACACCAGCACATTCATCTTTTATTTTACCGAATACTTTTTTGTTTGTATCATCGTGCATTGGATGGTTTTGCGGATAATCACTCAAGTCATACTCATCTTTCATTTCAGCAATGTCTTTGTACACGTCTTTTGTTTTGATGTCTACCAGCAAGCTGTCAGTGTCTGTGTATGCTAAATTACAGTCAGCTCCATACCTTTTCTTTAAAGTATTATAATACCAATCATACATCATGTACTTTGATAAATCCAATACTGACATCCCAACATAGATTGGTTTGTTTAATGTTAATTTTGTTTTGTTTACATGTATTGCTGACAATTCATCTGAAAATTGTATACGCCTGTTAAAGTTGGGCTTGGCTATTATTTTTCTTATCTTTTCATTTTCAGAGCCGTCAGTTTTGACTAGTTTTATATCAGTCCGCTTGCGTAGATTTTCCATTGTTTTACCAAACACAGAGTTGTTCATAAGTTTATAAAAATATTTTTCAAAGGTTGATTTACCTTTTTTCTAAGTTCTGTGTTTAGATTTATGTACATGATGTATGATTTCATCCATGGTTTTTCATTAAATTCTAATACTCTGTGTATTTTCTTTAGTCTCATACCCAAAGATAAATACAGTTGCAGGTTTTTGTGATGTATCACATATTTTTCTTTGTCCATAAGATTGGGGACTAGTTGTTCTGTATTTATCATGCTATTATTTTTCAACAGATCCGTCTGGTATTCAGACAACCATTCTTTTTTCACTGCTAATCTTTCCGGTGCAAGTGGTTAGTCATTATGAGATTCATGGAGTTCTTTAGGATATCCCAAATCAACTTCTAGGATATATCCTTTTCCTTTTTTTTTGGCTCTGGCAAGGTTTCTGATTCCACCCACTTAAAGCCAGAATATGGAAGTGGCTGACTCATTGCCCACCCATAAAGATTATTTGCATCATAATACATTAAAAAGTTGTTTTCCTCGTTAGGGTTATAATCAGCTACGTGTGGATTGTTTGCTTTTGCATATCGTTTTGATACCATACTAATTCCACCACGCATACCTTTTTCTATAAATAAGTGCATGTTAATGTCTGTCAAAAGTTCTAGTTTTATTTTTGAATGTTTGAATAAAGCATCCCAAGATAATCCAGGTGCTGTGTAGTAATGCAAGAAATACCAGATAAGTTTTGTAGTATTCAAAGGCTAAATTATAAACATATATTTCATTAGGGTAAATTACAAAGTGTTGTTAAGCTATTCTCACCCCAATATAGCAATGCTATACAAATAAAAAAACTAAGAGTGGGTCTCAATTTATATACCTGATGAAGCGTGCTGGCTGTAAAAATTCAAGCTTCCCATTCTTTTTCACTGACCAAGTAGCGTTGGGAAATGTGTCTTAAAAGTAGCGTTAAAGACACATTTCCCAAAGCTACTTGGTCATTGAAAAAGCACGGGAAGCTTGAATATTTACAGCCAGCACGCTTCATGGCTGATCAATTCAGGTATATAAATTGAGGCCCGCTCTTATTTTTTTATTTGTATAGCATTGCTATATTGAGGGTAAGAATAGCTTAAAAACACTTTGTAATTTACTTTAATGAAGATGTATGTTCATAATTTAGCTTTTGAATACAAAACTTATCTGGTATTTCTTAATTGTTTTTAGACCAAAAATCAGAGCACAACACAATACATATACAATATTCTTTAATGTGTTATTATGTGTACTGGTCACAAATGCTTTATTGGGTGGGCCTCATAATCTGAAGAAAAATTGAATATCACACTTTGCTCATGAAATTATATGGCTAACAGTGATTTACAGTTACCTATAGAAATTCTCTCCCGCCAAATACAATAGGCTCGAAATGTGTCTTTGAGTATTTGTTTAGTTGAAATACAGCTTTACCTGCTTGCCCTACCAGTGCATTTATTGTGCCAGAAAACGAGCCATCAAAAAGTAAAAAACAATTCCCGAGTAAAAATAAAGGTCGACTTTACCTATTGTGTTACCATTGTCTAAACATGATAGGTTTCTAGGTAACATTCCTGTTTTCCTAAACACCATGATATCGTCTGCATATAAAAGCAGAAACAGTTTTAAATAATCAACATCTATACCTTTATATCCTCTATAGTTCTCTACATCATGTATACTGCCATTCTTATAAAGCGACACTATGTAACCGCCGGTCCACTTCTCTGGAAAGTAACTTAAATTAAAAATCATATTAAACAGTTTAAGTGAAAAACTGATGTCGACTTCATACTTCAAATTCCAGATTTCATACATAGTTGAAACTTCTTACTTCAGACTTCTACCTAAATCCTCAAAGAACGGAAGGGTTTGATATTTGTCTTAAACCTTGTCTTGTCGTACCCTTAACGGTACGTTGTCTTGTTGCGCTTGTGTCTGCCAAGTCATTGAGTCCTTGCTTTGTGACGTTTTCGGCTTTTTATATATTATATATATATGATCATATATGTGTTATAGTCTTTTACTTCAACATTCACTGTACGACACTGCATCGCAGATTGCGTAATCCGGTATTTTTAACGGTTACGTAAATTGAAGAGGAAATTCCGATTGCATATCAAGATAAACGTCTAAGACCGAACAATGATTTGGCTTCATTTGCATATTTACTCCATTTTCCAAAACCGCACGTTATGTGATATATATCATAGCAGACATCCAGATAAAGACACTCCAGACAAGTTGACAGATACAACTGGGACGTTACGCACGCTTACCGGTGAACTTATGTTGAAAACCTCTTCTACTGCAATTAAAGTTCCAATCTCTCCCAGAGGCATTACTGACTCTGTCAACGTCTCAGAAAGTAGTCCGTGATTACATGATAATTTGCCATATGACCATAGTGAGATATCAAAATGGTGACCCTGGCAACAATGCCTCAAAAGCCACGACAAATTGATTGTTTTTCGTGTTTCCAAGAGGACAATAGAAGCTTTAAGCTTACAGGTCGTAAGTTACAAACTGAAGGGTTTTATAACATACTTGATATTTACAACAAAGTTATAGTGCATATGAAAGCGTACTAAAAAATAGAAACTCGACTATTTGCAGAAACTGCCATTTCAAGGTTATAAATACAGAAGAATTTATAGCTAAACTACGAAATTCGACTGCATCATATCTATCTGGGTGTGTTTCGTTAAAAAGGGGTGTACTCTCTCCATCAACTCCTAAATCATATGATGTCAATGTTACTGCAGTTATAAGATAAAAATCCAGGAAGCAATTGAAACTGTCTGACATTTCCAGTACCACTGTAAGTACATCTACACCAGGTATTTCAACTGTAATTAGTACACCAGTGAGTACATCAGTGAGTATACCAATGAGCAGTAATTTGGAATGCATGCTAGAACATGGGTATGCCATGAAAAAGGCAGTAAAAGATGATGGTGTCTCGGATCCATACATGGACAAAATAACAGAAACATATAACAATTTGTTGTTGATCCCACAAAGCAAGAACCAGGCTACCAACTTTTCCATGTTATCTGTGATGAGGAGTCAGTCAGCAACACTGACTTCACGCACATCAAAATTTGCTTCGGTGCTCTTCTAATACGGGGGGATCACAGATCTGGTGGACAATGCAGGGAACCTTCTCCAAGATATCATCCATGAAATGAGTGAGAGGATAACATTTTTTAAAATCTATATAAATTAAAAAGGAATATACATGTACATCAATCTTGAAGTATCTATCAAAAACAAAATATCACGATTTCTGTTCATCCCTTGAACAGAAATCTAGGTTCAAAACCTGGCACCAATGGCACCAATGGCACCAATGGCTACCCCTGCTTCAAGCAGATAATACTACAAACATTGTTTAAACTGCATTAACTAACATGTCGCCAGTACTTAGATATCTCCGCCCTATTGTTGATGTTGGAGTATATTGACAATAGGTTATATTATATTGCAATTGCATATGCTTTATTATTCTGTTGCACATGCTATTGTTTGTCGGGGATATAGTATCGGTTTGATTTGCGGATAAATGATTGACAACTGGCGACACGTTTATTGCGACTAAAAACAGGTATGTGGGGGGACCAGGGAGCTTGAACAACTGTCCATCACTGACATAATTTCCTGTCTAGAATTGTGTCATTCTTGATTTCAGTTACTATTACAATCATGGAGTCTTCATCTTATTTAGTATGAACTCGGTCTGTTTTGAGAATTGAATGTGTATGTTAATCAGAGTTTGAGGCATAATTTCTGATTGAGTACATTTGTTCATTCCTGTCTTGTTTTTTATGAGATTGTCATTTTAATCAGTAATCAGTATATAATTATTATTGCTATAGATGTGTTTCTTTGTGTATATGCTCATTTTCAAAGGTGTATCAATAATTTCCTTACTGTTGTCTCCTGGATAATCATGTTTATTTCTATTTTAAACGTAATTAAAGTGTATTTTCACATTTTACCGATTATCGATTATTGACTTTCATAATCGATCATCATAATCGGATGCATACCTAACTGATGATCGGTTACAATCGATTTATCGGTACATCACTAGCCATTACCCTGCAAAACTCTCGTAAATAAAAGAACAAAAGAAAGTATACATTTATTTTGTTAAGGTCAGAGTTAGATATTTTAAACTTGATATGTTTTAAATTATTAATTCAATTCAACGTACATAGTTGAGACCTATGCAAGAGAAAAGAAAGTTTATTTAATGTTGCTGATCACTAACACTTCTATCTGCATTATTCGAGTTTAAGATCCTTTTTATCACATAACATTGCAATCAAATTAGTAAAAATTAATCCAGGTGGACGTAGAACCGCCACGACGTCAGACACACTTCAGCGCCAAAACGTCATAAAATAGGTGACGTCGTAACGTATCGTCTGATATATAACGTTGCGTATAAAAGAGTTCGTGTTTTACCTCTTTACAAAATAGCAGTTTACGCCAACTTTTTAAAAACCTAACAACACTGTTTTGTATAACGTGCATTATTTGTATAAGCTGTCACAAATAATAAGTGTATGACTCAGATCTGGGTGAATTTGTAATAAATAAAATAGTTTCAGTTAATAAACTTGCGTAGTGTAATAGGTTTAACTCAACCAATCAAAATCGTTCTAGGTTGTATTACACTGTGTCATACAATAGAATATTAAATGGGTGTTCGACACTGCTAACAAGGGACGTTATGTCATACATTGTTACTGTTTGATTTAAATTCAGTTCTGTCCAGAAAGAACACTACTAAATGAAACAAATCAGAGTTATAGAGATGATCACCTGGCAAGGTAAGTAATAAGTATTGTGAATGATATACTTTTTTATATTTTATTCTGCCTTAAGGTCTCACACCACAATTAATTTTCCCATAGGGTTACTGTACAGCCTTTTCCAACATCTGAGCTTCAAAGCAGGGCAGCAGACATTGTTGTTGGTTTAATATCTTCAGTATAGCCAAGACCAGTAATTTAAAACAATAAAATACATAAGTTAGCCAGGTTGGGTTTTTTTCTCGCTCATGTTTTGTGAACCCTATGGAAAATACAAAATGCATACACTATCTAGCTGAATATGTGGTGCTTCGGTCAAACAATTCTGAAATTTGAATGAAACTTCATATCAACATGGGATTTTCTGTATCATCTGTCTTTTACACTGCAGATGTATGCTAAAGCAAAGAAAACCCTATTTTTCAAATTAAAAATTGCCTAAAATAGAGAAAAAAAGAATTATTTTCTGTTTTCCTTTTGTCTCTAGGTCCGTGAGCTTTCAGGGGAGATAATAGAGGTGTGAGACCTTAAACGACACCCATCTGTAAGTTTTCATCAGTGAGTCACCTTGAATCATTAATCCGCAATATTTTTGATTTTAAACCTACTTGCATAGAGATAAAATAATGGGTTTCTATTGTTCTTTATTCTGCCATAAATTTCAATATACAATTTGCTTTCAAATACTATCATAATTAATGTTAATGATTGCGAAAATGCAAGTTATGTTGTAAACTAACAGGATGCCACACATTTTCAAAAAATAAAGTTTGTCTTGTGTCCCTTTAAGTCATTACATTACATAAACTTTAATCAAGGTGTTTAAACAAACTTCTTCTACCTTGTTGAATACAATGGATATGTGTTCATTTAAAGAGCACAAAATGGCTCTTAGTGGCTTTTTAATTAAGTTATTTTTGTAATTTGTTCCTTCAAACATGTCAAATTCTTCTTCTTGCATATACATGTACATGTACCAGTAATGTGCTGTAGAATCATTCATACTTTTGGTGTAAAATAATACATGTAGTGATTCAAGCAATCTAATAATTCAATAAAACATTCTTGACAAGGCTTGATTAAAATGACAAGTAACACTCAGTAGTCGTATGATATAATTAAAGGCACTACTAACCTGCCATATAACAGCAAAAATACACTACATAACCGTTGATCCAAACTTTATTCAGGTGATAATGTATATATGCCGATTAAAAGTATAGGTGTACTCACAGGTACTTAAAAATGCACATTGGCAAACTGAATTAGGAGTTGGTAACGCTTAATTCAACACTACAGTTTTATGTTTTGGTCTGGCTGGATAAAGCCGTTAATAACTTGTGTCTAATAGATGTTGGACCCTCAAAATATGTCGTTAGCCAGTTTAGAAACGGTCTACATCTGTTGTAAAATTGCCCGTTGATTGCCAGAATAGGGACTTTAATATAATTTCAATTTAGTAAATTACTAGCTGGCCTAAGTCGTACTTCCTCATATAAAATAAACACATTTTTAAAAAAATCATATGAGCATACACAATTTCAGGGCCAGAGTAGACTGAATCATCTTGGACTTGTTTTGTCATCAGAAAGAAGACTGAAGTTACAAGAAAGCGCTGGTGAGACTTCGTAGAAGTTGATCATAGATCATTTAAAGTCTAAACCACTTATCAAAGTGACTAGTAAGAATAATTATTATTTGAACAGTATGCATGTGCAATTTTAAAGCGACATACAGCATACAGCAAATGCGTTGTTAAAAGAAATGACGGCCTGTAATTTATTATATATGCAGTTGGTTAATATTGCCTGGTCTCGATGAGCCAGGGCATATAGTCTAGAGACAGGAACGTGTTCAACTCCAACGTGTCTATATTGTTTACAGTTAATATTTAAACTTTGAATACACCGTACAGCTAGTACGGAACGGACTTAAAATGCTGAAATTAACCCTGGTGCATCGGACGTAAAATGCTGACATTAACCCTGGTGTATCACCTAGGATAGCACGTATTACTGTGCGGAATCAATTTCTTCGCAAATAATGGCTCATTCATTATGTTTAGGTTCTTCAGAATAGAAAATATCATTATTTGTCAATTTTAAGTCAGACACCTAGACCCCTTGAAAAGCCTGATGTATTCCCTTTAAATGTTAACACAGCTTTCACAAACTTTAAGGCATTCATTTTTGCAATATGAGCAGTACTGGCAGCCAATTTGTGAGCTGTCTTTTTCAAATCCATACACAGACATTATTTCGTAAGCAAGACGACGCATTTCGACAGTAATTAATAGTGTCTTCACTTATACCAGGGAGATTTTTTGCAATATCACGATTGTTGTAATATAAAGTAGCCTTGGTACTTTGACCCCTACGACCAGACAGTCCAACCTCCCGTAAGTATTGTGCAACATTCCTAGCGAGACAATTATGTAAGACTCGAGTTACATTTTCTGGATCAAATCCAATTCCTGCCATTGAAGTTGTTAGAAAAAGGCATACCCTAGGATTCTCTTTCCCAAGTGCTTGTATTGTCGTGGTTATGACGTCTTCAACATGACCAGAGCAAAGTGCACTGTACAATGACTGATGGATGTTGTGTATTCCAAACCAAGTTATTGAGATAACACAATGCTTCACTCATGTAAAATACTGGAATAAACGTTAATGTTACATGTTAATGTAGATTCTTTTTTCTCGAACAATTCATCACACACTTGAACAACAATATTTTCATATTCACCTCGAACATCTTCACATGACTCTTTCTTAATTTGTTCGAGCAAGATGTTTGGCATGTCTGGGCTGCTTTCAATGACCGCAAAGTTATCTAGGCACATCTGTTTGAGAATAGCACGTTTTTGCTCCACTGTAAGTGTACTGCTTAAGGCAACCACTTGTACATTTGGGGAAAATGCTTTAATAGTGCCAAGTTTCTTGAAGGCTGTTCTGAACTTGTCTCCCCTGTTTTGAAAAAGAGAAAAATGAATGAATAAGATTAGGAACAAACAAATCATTCTGTTATGCACCTATCCTTTAGCTTGAGACTGATAATTATAAAAAAAATAATAATTATTTAATGGACAGTTAATAATCAAATAATTGTACAATTCCCCCCACATACCTGTTTTTAGTCGCAATTAATGCAGAACTTTAAACATTGTATGTAGTATTATCTGCTTGAAACAGGGGTATCATTGGATAGCATCCTACTCATTGTTACCAATTTTTGAACCTATAGATTATGTGTGTACGCCTAAACGCAAATTGTTTGCTTCCTATTTCCCTACCGAACTTGTTTTTGACCCCCTACACCTGAAAAGTTAAATAAAATATTTTCCTGCATACCTACCAGTCAAAGAAATTAGGATTTTTGTTCACTAGCCCGAATTATTATATAACTATTACAATGTTCATAAGCCCGTATAATCTCTAATAAACGCCCCTTGCCTAATAAACGCCCCCCCCCCCGCCCCCCACCCCCCCCCCCTCACCATTTTTCAGTAATGTGTTTTTAAAACTTAATAAAATATGCAAGTTAAACAGTTTCATTCACAATGGAACACACAAAATTACTAGAAAATTTAAAATCCGATGCATTAATTGATTGATTGACATGCGGACAAGGGTTTTCTTGGTAAAGAAAATCAATAAATAATGTCTGATTTAAAAGTTAAATTATGTATTTTTGGTCTCAGATAAACGCCCCGCTTTCCAAAAATGTTACGCCCCGGGGGCTTTTATTAGGGAGTATACGGTACATAAAATTCCGAGATGTTTACTAGCCCAATTTAATATTTACTAGTTCACCTTCGGGCTAGTGATAATTTCACCCACTTTACCTACCCTGTTTTGGCTTTTTACTTGAAATATGAAACAAACAGTTTTTTTACTTGAAATAGGAAACAAACCGGCCCTGTTCATAAAACAAAGGGATGAACAGAAATCTTGATTTTGTTTGTATTTGAGGCATCATGTTATCTTTCTACATGTAACTTGCATACTTGCAAACAAATTTGAAATAAGTTTTAAGCTGAAAATTATAATCATGTCTATGCAGTTTAATGTCTGATATTCAATGATAAAAAATTCATCACAGATAATACATGTTAAATTAAAAAACTCTAGGTAGTAGGATAGTTTAATTTAATACATGCTGAAGCGAAAAAGAAACGCAACTCAGGAATTTCCACTATATATTGTATAAAGATACTGCACACTGAATTCCACATACTATTCCAAAGAAATCCCAAGATGTTTTGTAAACTAAAAGTTGTAGTTAGTTAGAGAAAGGACACAACTGTGATGTTGTAGATGTTTTAATCACAGTACACTTTGTAACAAGAAATTCATTAATGTTGAAGTTCCCCTTTGAAAAAGTGAGCCATTTCAGTACTGTATTTAACGTAAAGAGTTTGCAAAATTGTGCATCCTAAGTTTTCACACATGCTTGAACCAAATAATGAAACTTTGACGGAATACTATTTGCTGTGTAATGTGCTGTTTTAGTCTTTTTTTTCCGAAAGGAAAGGTCTTATGTAGCCATGTACATGTACCAATAAATTAACAGCAGCATATTGTACATACAATATATAGTGGAAATTCCCGAGTTGCGTTTCTCTTTCGCTTCAGTTTATATAATACACTATATTAATATAAATATAATATATTGCCATATTTATGGCAAGCATTTGTTATTTTTCATGTTTCCCATTTTGTGATGTATCCCCAATTGTTAAGCCTAGCTGGCACCATAGTTTCGCACACTTGAGCGATATGTACAGGGTTGAAAGTTGCTTTTAGCAATCTTTCAGTCATCATTACAGTGTTTTTTTGTAGAATGAGCTCACACAAACGTTGATCTGCCCTTATTGCACAGTTTATGTGCCATCACAATTTGGGTTCCATGGGAGCCCAGAATTTACAGAAGACGAAATTACTCACTCAACACTTTACAACATACTACCGGTATAAAGAAAGCAATTCCCAAATTTATTTGAGCAAGGCGCCGGGGTAATTACATAAACTCTCTTATTCTTCGAATAGTCGAGTTAAAAATACACTTTTAGTTAATGTTGAAAATCAAAATAACAACAGTTTAGGAAATTAAATACACATGAGAAAAATGCACATAAAACACATTTATATCAATTACAATTAGTTAACTGATTAAAATAAAATAATATGGCATAATAAACAAGACAGGAGAGAATAATATCATGTTCAAACAAATGATTCTATGTTCTAGGCCTGAAACTCTGGTTAAAATGCAAACATTTGTTGACAGGTATTTCATAGGATTATCAATTAACCAATGACTGATCGGTTTGTGGTTTGTGGTAACCGATCGATTGCAAATATTTCAATTTCAACCGATTGCCCATGACTACCACCCAGTCAAAATATACCTACGCCTTGCCGACCAGTTGAGTCTTAGAACTACATGTACTTGTTATATATGTTGAAAATTGAGCAAAGGAGCCTCACTTCGAGGGTGTCATAAAAGGTGGTATATGTACGCAGTGATTTCCCCCTGCAACTTTGACCGGCCTCCTCGGCTACTTAGTTATTATGAATACATTTACCAGTCGTTTATACAGAAAACATCAAATACCTGGATACTCTACTCTATGGGCCATTACATGTACTTAATATGTTAATGACACCCATGCCAGTAAGGAGATACTAGTACTGTTTTTATGAAGTCTTTATAGTTTCACGGGTTGTGGAGTCTTTGGCCAAGGATTGACCTTATGACATCCCATGTGACAGGCGGATGCTCTAGCACAAGGCTATGATACACGCGGGCTAGAAATTACCTCATCTGTAGGACGTTTGAAGCATGTTGAAGAGTAATAGGTATTATAAGGTTAGAAATCGTAGGACGAGCTCCTGGAATCAAGTATTCTTTCCCTCTGTATGGAGCATCTCTAAATATCCTAAATGTATTGATGAGCTATTTAACAAATCAATTATTGTATACATTTGAGATGTTACATTGTACAGCAGGCAGGCAATTTCTATAATTCATTAATTATGTATTAGATAGTGATGGACAACGGTTGACATTTACAATCAATCATCGGTTACAATCGGTTGGATGTAAGCGATCAATCATCGGTTATAATCGGTTTGTCAATATGAAGTATAACATGTGTATGTTAATCTGAGTTTTAGGCCTTAAACTTCGAATAATTTCTGATTAAGCATGTATTTTTTCCTGCCTTGTTTCTTACACAATTGTCATTTCATCAGCAAAATAATTCTAACTGATATAAATGTGTTCATTTGTGTATATATGCTCATTCTCACAAGTTAAGTTTATTTCTATTTTGATCATTGATTAAAGTGAATTTTTATATTTAACCGATGATCGATCGATCACCTTTATTGGATGCTTAAGTAACCGATGATCTGTTATAATCGATTAATCGGTACATCACTCGTTGAGCTTAGCTGTTACAACTTGAAACATAAATCCTGTTGTGTGCACTCATACAGAATGGAATTTACTATATACAGTTCACTTATAGTAGTAGTAGCGAGTAGCAACCAAGGTCATATGTACTTACTCTGCAAATGGGGTCATTGTCATCAAGTTGTTAACACGTACGTTATTGTATACTAGCTTGAGGAAGAAAACCAGTGTGTTACGTATTAAGCTGTATATCTAGTGCATAAAATACACATAGCTGGACGAACGGCAAGACAATTTTTGATATATATGATATAGAGTTGCATCTATAAACGTCCGTATATAAAAAAGGACCCCAGTCACATATCAAATAAATGGGACTATTTTAGAATAAGCCCCAACTTGCATAGTCTCATTCATTTGACGTCTTTGGGTGCTTTTTTTACATACGGTCGTTTATAGATGCACCCTAGACGGAGGACGACACATGTAAACAAGAGGCCCAAGAGGGCCTGTGGACGCTCTACTGGCTAACATGGCTCTTATAACATCAATGAAGCGAGAGACTGCCATTTATGTTTTTAGGAAAGTTTTGGGCAAAATACAGCTTATCAACTAAATCAAGGGCCATAACTAAAGAATTTGGTAAAGTTTGGTAAAGATCAGATGAAAAATGAAGGCCCTACCGTATTAATGAGACAAAATATAGCATTTTTAACTAAATCAAGAGCCATAACTCCCCTGTTACTTGTCCGACTGGTCCAACATAGAGCTAAAAAAAAATGTAAACAAGAGGTCAATTGTCACAAAATGTCACGGGTAGAGCGTACTGGTCGTATATAGCTCTTGTATCGGTTACACCCAAAATCTATTGTTCGAGTAGAAACAATTTCACAATATTTATGATCTATTCATGTAACACGTAAAAGCGTGCACATTTTAAGTGGCCGCCAGAGAGGCCGTGTCATAAGTTTAGTTTTGTGCTAATGCATGTAAACGTATAGGTGTATTTTCCTTAAACGGCAAAATTGTATAAGGGGCCTCTCGTGTAGATTCAATACGGCATATTTAGCCACGTTTGTCACGGACTGAACGGGGGAAATAATGATTTGGGCGTAATGTTTGCTATAAAACCCATTGTCTTCTAGCTCTCGCCGGGATCATCGAAAGTACTTTGTTGGAACAGAGATTGGACGGCAAATTTCACAGGCAACATGTGGTTAGTAGTTTTATTAAACTTTTATCGTACATTTGTATTCAGTGGGCGGCGCCATCTTATTTAGCGGTTACGACATCCGGTTAGCATTGATGTTTCTCAAACATAACTTTAGACTAGCATATGATTTTGAAGTTACTTTATTAGATGTAATTATTGTAATTGATCATTACTTGTAAAACATTATTAATGTGATAACAGTGGATGATAGGTGCATTAGTTAACGTTGGCGTATAACTCAGTGATTGTAATACACGATTGTTAACAATGCGTGCATGCATAACTCAGTGAGTGTAATATATGAGTAATTTGATCATGTTTATATTACATGTATTAGGGGCATTGATTAACAGCGACGTACATAGCGTATACATGGCGTTGTAGAATATGTATACATTGCTACTCATCATTAGTACAGCTTACATATATTGATTGAATAATAATTGTTTGGGTAATGATAATTATGCAAGATTGTTATGTTTGTCAACCGACATCTAAAACGTATGTATAATTACAGCCTAAGCCATCCAGGATATCAGCCATACAGGATATAAGCCATCCAGGGTTGGAGTAAGCCATCTAGGTTTGGATATCCAGGAGTGGAGCTAAGCTTCCACGATTAACGTTACAAGCGGTGGAGACGGTCCCCGTACCTGCGCAGCCAGGTTTTACTAACGACAACCCCCGGGACACAAGGTGGGCCCGTTACCAGTCCTCACTGGAAGGATATCATTCACAATCTCAGTGGAGATTAACTATCATTGCATCGCGTCATCAACCCTTACAGAAGGCATTTGATGACAATCATCCATTGAATTCGCGCATCATCATCTTCATGAGCTCTCGCGCATCACAGTTATCGCGCTAGATCAACATTGTTATAGATTTAACAACACTTTAGTGTCTTAGACTTTCAGTATTTATAACAATACTAAGAACGTCTTACACGTTCATGAGAACATTCTTTTCATAGATCATTTGTGTATTCGCTTGTTTTTTTTAGATAATTGTATATATATTAAACATATTTTAAAAGTTGCATTAAATTTATGTAAATGCATTCACCGTCATTGATTCTTTCCTGAGTTAGCCCAACCACTAAGGTCATCCTTGAAGCTCTACTGATTGATTTTGATTTCAGAAAGTAGTCGCTACAGACTTGTTTTTTGAAAAATTATTTTAAGCCGTGGCGGCCATCTTGAATTTCCGGCCGACCTGAAATTTTGCAAGGATCAATTAGACATCAAGAGCAACATTCATGAAAATCCGTCAAGTAGTTTCAGAGGAATAGTCGCTACAAGTTTTCATTATATAACTCTATGTAAACAAATGTGGCCGCTGACAGCCATGTTTAACTTCGAATCAAAACGATTTTTGACAAGGACTAACATCATGTCATGCTGATCATTTTAGAAAAAGTCCCATATCAATATCACTTATAGTTTTCAAGAAGTAGTCGCTACAAACTTATATCTTGAAAATCTATTTTTAGCTGTGGTGGCCATCTTGAATTTCTGGCCGATATGAAATTTGCTAGGATCAATTAGACATTAAGAGCAACATTCCTGTAAAGTTTCATGAAAATCCGCCCTGTAGTTTCAAAGGAATAGTCGCTACAAATTTTTACTATATAACTCTATGTAAACAAAGATGGCCGCTGGCAGCCATGTTTAACGTTGAATCAAAACAATTGTTTTTAGCCGTGGCGGCCATCTTGAATTTCCAGCCGACCTGAAATTTTGCTAGGATCAATAAGACATCAAGAGCAACATTCCTGTGAAGTTTCATGAAAATCTGTCAAGTAGTTTCAGACGAGTAGTCACTACAAGTTTTCATTATATAACTCTATGTTAACAAAGATGGCCGCTGGCAGCCATGTTTAATGTCAAATCAAAACGATTTTCGACAAGGACCAACATCATGTCATGCTGATCATTTTAGAAAAAGTCCCATATCAATATCACTTATAGTTTTCAAGAAGTAGTCGCTACAAACTTGTTTTTTAAAAACCTATTTTTAGATCTGGCGGCCATCTTGGATTTCACATCAACATGAATTTTTGCTAGGATCAACTAGACTTCATGGGCAACATTTGTGTAAAGTTTCATGAAAATCCATTCAGTAGTTTTAGAGGAGTAGTCGCTACAAAAAAAAGTTTACGGACAGACGGACGACGGACGCCGCACCACGTCATAAGCTCTGCTGATCTTTGATCAGTCGAGCTAAAAAAATCAAAAAAACATTATTATTTTGAAAACAAAATAATTAAAAATGTAAAAAAAAAAAATGTAAAAAAAAATCAAAAAAAAAAATTCAAATAATAATATAAAAAGAAGAAAGTCATAAAATCTGGTAAAGTTTGGCAAAGATCAGATGCAAAATAAAGACCCTATCGTAAGACGAGGCAAATTATAGCATTTTTAACAAAAGCAAGGGCCATAACTCTGCTGTTACTGGTCCGATCTGTCTGGTTTTCGAACTCGACCGAGCTTTTATTGACATTAACAATCTGATAAAGTTTGGTAAAGATCGGATAAAATATAGTCTTAACGAAGCAAAATATAGCATTTTGAACTAAATCATGGGCCATAACTCCGCTAATACTGGTCCGATATGATTGGTTTTCGAACTTGTCCGAGCTTTCATTGATATTAACAATCCGATATAGATCGGTAAAGATCGGATGAACAATGAAGCCCATATCGTCTTAACTAGGCAAAATATAGCATTTTTAACTAAATCAAGGGCAATAACTCCACTGTTAATTGTCCGATCTAGCTGGTTTTCAATGTTGTCCGAGCTTTCATTGATATTAACAATCTTTGCAAGTTTATAAAGATCAAATAATAAATGAAGGTGCTAGAGTGTTCACAAGGCTTAATATGGGATTTTTCAGCAAAACAAGGGCCACAACTCCTGTGAAATTATTTCAATCTTGCCGATTTTCGAACTTGTTTGAGCTTTCATTGATATAAAGACACTGGCAAAGTTAAGTAAAGATCCGATTAATATTGAAGGCCCTAGAGTGTTCACAAGGCAGAAAATAGCATTTTTCAGAAAAAACAAGGGCCATTACTCCGGTGTTACTGATCCGATTTAGCTGGTTTTCGAACTTGTTCGAGCTTTTATTGATATTAACAATCTGTGAAAGTTTGGTAAAGATCAAATAATAAATGAAGGTGCTAGATTGTTCACAAGGCAGAAAATGGCATTTTTCAGAAAAAACAAGGGCCAGAACTCTGGTGTTACTGAACCAATTCAGCTAATTTTCGAACTTGTCCAAGCTGTAGTTAATATTAACAATATGTGCAAGTTTGGTAACAATCAAATAATAAATGAAGATGCTAGAACGTTCACAAGGCAGAAAATAGCAATTTTGAGGAAAAAACAAGGGCCATAACTCCGGTGTTACTAATCCGATTTGGCTGATTTTTATACTTATCTAAGCTTTCATTTATATTAACAATATGTGCAATTTTGGTAAAGATCAAATAATAAATGAAGGTGCTAGAGTGTTCACAAGGCTTAATATGGCATTTTTCAGCAAAACAAGGGCCATAACTCCGGTGAAATTATTCCGATCTGGCTGGTTTTCGAACTTGTCCGAGCTTTCATTGATATAAAGACACTGGCAAAGTTTCGAAAATATTTGAATAATAATGAAGGCCCTAGAGTGTTCACAAGGCAAAAGTTAACGGACGACGGACGACGGACGACGTACGACGGACGACGGACAACACACCATCCCATTAGCTCTGCTGGCCTTCGGCCAGTCGAGCTAAAAATGACAAATATAAAAAATTGTCTTTCTGTTCGTAGACGTGTATTTTAAAAAATGTATGCACTACAACTTGTAATACATGACAGTAACATTTATGGTGTTCTCCTAATTAACAAAAATATGATAGCAGAGGATACATACCATTTTTCAATTATATGGCATTCATTGATCACTACTGCAACAACCCTGCTTTTAAATCTTTCATCTGACAAGGACTTGGCCCTTCACAGTGTTGAATAAGGCTGCTGGATGACAGAGTACCGCAGAATATTTTCCAAGCTTTACATGTTCCAAGCTGACATCCGCTTCAATATATATAATCTCTTCCTCGGAATCAGTCGTAGCCACTACCTTTGTACAAACCTTTGGAGTGCCTTCTTAAATCCTCTATCTGATCCTTATGAATAATATTGAGAGGCGACACAACAAGCACAACTGGATTATCGGTATTATAACTCAAAGCCTGTGGTAATAGATGGTAAATCAAGCTTATACCATACCCTACAGACAGGCTTACTAACAAATTTTAATTTTGATATTGCTAATTATCCCCATTTGGATGGGGATGTTCCCCGAGCAACTTCTTATAGGGTGTATGTATCTCAGCTTATTCGTTTTTCAAGAGCTTGTACTCGAGTTGTGGACTTTAATATTCGTAATCTTTGTATAAAAAAGCTACTCAGTCAGGGTTACCGTTACCATAAACTTCGTAAAACCTTTGCAAAATTTTATTATCGTATTACCTGATCTTCTTGCCAAATATAAAAGCTATTTAAAGACTCTTCTGCGACAAGGACTATCACAACCTGACTTCTATGTTGATGTGATTTATAAACTTCGAAAGATTCTTGGTCATGATCACTTTCATTCTATCTTTGTTAAACGTGTTAAAATGTTTATCAAAAGAGGTTATGACCCTATCATTTTGCAACGTACTGCATGCTTGGTGCTGGCCCTTTTACAGTTCACCACTATGCTTTCCTCTTTAATTGTACGATGACCGGACAGGCTGTGGACCCTATGATGACGCCTACCTAAAGCCAATTGGGACGGTGGCGTTTGATGTTTGTCTATGGTCTTTCTTGTCGTGCCCTTAATGGTTTATTCTCTTGTTGCTCTGGCTTCTGCCAAGTCATTGAGTACGTTCATTGTGGCTTTCTAGGCTATTGTTTTTTGTATTATATTAACATGAACATATTTGTGTTTTACTTATATTGCCTACTGATGCTGCCTTGTTGGTTAGAGATTAGATCATGGCGAGGATTTCTTTATTTACACTGTCCTGTTTTATTGGGATGACAGTAGGGTAAGTGTGAGGTTTGGTGCACCCTAGAACCGGTTTAAACCCCCAGTGGCCTACTTTGCCACTGACCGTTCCAAGGCGGTAGCCCTATTGTCAACCCTTTTTGTGTTTGTGATGTCGTTTGCATTTATTATTACTTTTGCCTTCTTGTTTGTCCGTTTGCGTGTTTGATTCTGTGTTTTGTGGTTGACTGTCCTCCTTGAATGCTACTTTCCCTGTCCGATCTTTTTATATTTTTTCCCATCTTTTAGATAATTTTATTTTTCAGCTGAAAATGTTGTTTATACTTTTCTACTATTCTGTCAAGAGCGTCCATTTTAAAAGGGCGGAGTGATACGCCAAAGTACACTCCTTTATTCTACCGCAATATAATTCCGTCCCTAATTTACGGTTTTAATAAAACAAATCAAGAAAAAACGTGTTTAATTTATATATATGTAAATTGGGGTTTCTGGACCAAAACGAATATGACCCAAACAACCCCAAAATCCACCCAAAAAATCCACCCTTGAAAAAAGCTGGGTTAGAGTTATTTTCTGATATTTTTTAATAAAAGTTGAAATTTACACCTAATTCACCATTTTATGGTGATTTACTTGATTTATTAAAAACTTTTTTAAAATAGGGGTAGTGAAGATTGCAAGTTTAATTTTTTTTATATAGCTATTAAAATTATAAAATGTTTCTTTAATACAAAACAAATTTGTCGATTTGTTATCATAATTACATTCAATTAACAATTTTCTGACCTTGAATACAAAGGTGGTGGATCGTACTCATACACATTACTAAAACAATTTATTACACACTTTTTAGACTTTTTTGTAAGGTTGCCATTGCTTCCTTTCTTCCCTGTTCTACTAGTTCCTTTTTTTGAACTTCACTTATTTTAGCCTTTTTTTGTTTGGTGTCTTCTTTTAAACTATAATATTTATCTAACTCATCCAAAATCAACTTGAACTCTTGATCAGATATTTGTGCATCACTCAACGCTTTTGATATTAACTGCTTTATACTATTTAACTTAGACTCCGCCAAAGTTTTTATTTCATGATGTTTTTGAGCTTTTACATTAAGCTTGCGTCTGATAAAATTTACACAAACACCTGTAGCTCCACATACTATTGCTGCTATTTCTAAAGGTAGCAAAACTGGAACAGCAAATCCAATCCCAGCCATAATAACACCTGCAGATATCAAGGTAGTATCAATTCCATCTGTAATATTAATACCACGTTTATATTTTTTATAAAGTGACTGGCGTATATCTCGTTCTGTAATCAACTTTTTTTCAATTTCTGAAATCTTTTGTAATCTATAATTTTGTCCGTCTTCCACTGGCAACTCAGGATATATACTTGGTGCTGTTGGTTGCTTCATTTTTTATTAATAAATAAAAAATTAAATTAATTCAATTAATAATGATGCCACCGTATTAACAGCGGTAGCGTTGGCAATCTTGCATACAAAGTTAACAACAGAACCAGCACCAATCTCTAAAGGTTCATCAAAGTTATCATGATTGCGTGGAATGATGTGAAGCGTTATGCCATAATTTGGTTGTTCAACACCATTGACAGAAACTATTACAGATACGTCACCAACTAATCGTTCACATGCTAAACCTATTCCCATAATCCGTCCACGGCGTGTCATTACATGCCCCACATTTTTTTCTGCCCCGCCGTTACCAAATGAGAGTATTCTGTTTGACACAAGTGGACCCTTAGCCTCTGCAAATATTGTTATAATCCCATATTTAAGATTATCAACTCTATTTTTCAAATTATTAAACTGGTTAACAAAAGGCACAATTCGTCTATATAAATCTTGAACATTATTTATCAAAGCCTCTAAGTCTTCTGTTTTTTTAGGGCTTGGTGGTCCAAATATACTCATTGTTTTTTTTTTATAAATTATATATTTTTTAAATAATTTCTAAAACACAACTCACAGGCAAACCGTGATTAAATATCTTGTTGCCATACTCATCTCTAACTTCTATTTTCAATTCAGTAATTGCACCATTCATAAGACAGTGATATTCAGGATAAAAACTTGTATATACTATATCTCCAAACTGCTTATTTACTACAGGTACAACACCTATAATAGTGCTTGGCTTACCATTGAAATAATTACTACTCGTATTAACTTGTTCCAGATGAACATATAGCTGTTTATAAGGAGCTAAATCAATTGATTGTTTTCCAATATAAGTACCTTCCACCCATTCTCTGTCCCTGAATCCCAGCATTTTTGAAAGACCGCTTGATAATCGTGTCCTTGTTGATATAATTAAAGAGGCTATACCATTCTGCTCACCAACGGTTAGGGTAATATTCAATCCTTCAAATATATCTGCCAACTGGTGAAAGTTATAGAGTCCATCTGGTATACGATATGTATGGTCTGGTGCATTTTTTTTTCTTATAACTTCATGATTAATATTATACCAACCGACAGTGTATGTAAAACTCCTTAATCCAATGCGCTTTGTTCCATCTCTATTATCGATATACTGTTGTAAATTAATAGAGTTGTCTATGTTTGAAATTGTATGAAACATTTTTTTTAATATATATATATAAAAACACAAATAAAAATGATTTCTAAAGAATTTAAATATAACCCGGATGCTCAATATTCAAATACTTTTAGCAAGAAAGTGATAGATATAATAAATCAAAACATAGTCATTACATCAGACGGTAAAGGCTTTAAAGCATCATTTCCCAATGTCTGTGAAAAATACGAACTCCCGTACGTCAAATCAGATGCTATAGTCCAACGCTGGGAACAGATTGGATGTTATTTTGGCAGAATCAGTTAAACTTTGCTATTTGGTGTGCGACCACTGGCTGTGGTATTGATTTCAACAACCATCTAAAAGCTGATACTCTGGTTGGTTCGTTATTTCGATTTCATGTCTATTACCAAGTCAGAAGAATGTTATTTGAAATGAGTGTAGCAATGCCACAAGACTCAAATTGGAATGCGTTTAATAACACATATAACCGAAACGCATACGAGAGAATATGCAAGGAGTTTAACGTTGATTTATATTCAGACTGGAGACAGAAACAAAGCTATAATAATGGTCTAGGAACAATTTACAATTACTGGACACATATTGGTTATCATCCTTTGGTAAATACTGTATACGACAACAAAACGATGAGTTTTACAGTCTATGAGAGTGATAAAACATATCACATTGATTACATTGCACAAGGATTTGAGGCAGACAACAGCTGGTCTACTTTTATACTAGATTGTTCATCTGGATTTACATGAGCAGGAGTAGAAAGAATCAATGACAGCATAAGAACATACTGCTGGGCAATTCTTGGCTCAAAATCACAAACAAGAACTGATATACTTGGAACTGGAACGGCATTTGATGCACAGAAACAATTTTTAGCAAATGTAGAGGACGCAATAAATAGCCCCATCGACTTGCCCAGTGACATGGAATTAAGAATCGGAATAATACAAGACTACAATAATGAAATTGTAATAGCAACCGATGCACAAGCATTAGGATTGAATAATGATGTAAATGTAAAACCAGTGCCACCAAAAAATATTCAACCTTTTCAAGGCACCACAACAAAAACATTTTTACCGGAACATTCTGACTTTGATAAATCATCAATACATAAAACTGTGGAACATAACCCACCAGAAATACAAAAAATAGCGATTGAACACGAAGATAACAAAACAACTATAATTGTTGGTATTATAGTAATAGGTCTTGCTGCATTACTTATTTACGAGATTTACTGAACCACTCTTTGGCTGCCACATACAACAACCCGGAAACAAACACAAGCAAAGCCCATAGATTGTTACCAAGCCAATTAATAACATTACCTGTTGCAGATAAAAGCCATGATACTATTGCACCAATAACTCCTGGAAGTGCTGCAGCAGCTTTACCAGCTAGGTTGGCAAGAAGTTTACCAAGATTAAGTAGTTGTTTTTTTATCCAATCTTTTACACTTGATGGATCAGGTTTTGGAGTCGGAACAGGTGCAGTCACCCCTCCTGTTGTAGGAATAATGGCATCAACTAATACCCCAATAATCATACCAAAGGCAGTCAAAATACTAACAATAGTAATACCTTGCTCCCTAAACAAGGTTTTGATCCTCTCACCCAATGTTGTGTCTTTTTTTAACACCTTATTTATAGTTTCTTTTATCCTGTTTATTTGACTGCGTAATGCTTCTTTGTTTTTACTCGCCGCTTCAAGTCTTGCACTTCTTTCATCTTCTAAATTTTTTATTCTGTCGCGTAGGCGCTCTTGTTGAAACTCATCCTCCTGCCCGGGGTCGCTAACTTGTTCTAATTTTTGTTTTTCTTTTGCTATATCTTTATCAAGCTCAGTGAGCTTTGAAAGATTATTAGTAAGTTCTCCGCGAAAGCTTTGCAATCTCTTATCTAAACCTCGTATCTCTCGCAGTGTTCGACTTTCTGGTTGAACAGCAGTTTTAGGATGAGTTTCATCTATTATATTACTCAAATCACTCTCAATTGTATTTACAGCATCTACTGTATTTTGCACATCTCCAGTTGTTGAAAAAGTTTGCATTGGTATATTTTCTCCTCCTTTTGTGAGGGTATCTCTTGATTTTAATAAGGTTGCAAATTCTTTTCTACCTTGAGCCAGTCTGGCAGCCGGAACTAAATAATCATGCATTTTTAAAGTGTTTTTCACAAAGTCAATACCATGTTTTTTAACTAAAGTGTCCAGCGCATAAAATTTGACTGCACTATTTCCCCTATGATAAGTAAGTGGAACATCATCTGTTCCCAACTGAACTGCATATAACATTGTCTACCGTTTTTGTCCTTATCCATTTTAAAAAATTTATAATCAATTTCGCTGATATCCTTGTCAAATTCTTTATAAAATTCATCTACTAACCACCGTTTATGTTTAAGCTGTTCTTCTGTTTTATCTTCCCCTTGAAGCTGATCAATATAGTTATTTTCATTTACAATTTGTCTCTGGAATTCTGGGTTAGGTTGTATAAATTCGTCTTCAAGTGCTTTATCCAAGTCTTCTTCAGTCATATCAAACGCAGGATTTTCAAATCCACCCTCAGCCATTGTTTATTTTATTTAATTTTAAAAAATATATTTAAAAAATAAAAACAATGTCGGCTTACGGAAACAAACTCAGCCCTCATAGAAAACTAAGAGAGCCTCATGGTGCCAAAGGCATCCGCACAAGTGTAGTAATAACTAATAATCCATCAACAATAGACCAAAAAAAGAAAATGCTTGTAAGATTTTCCAATCTAAGTACTAATGATGTAATAGTTCCTCGTACTGCTCGTCTTGCCTTTGAAATAGAACTTACAAGCAGAACAGACGCCAACGCTACTCTATTTCAAAATCTGGGTAGAACAATTGTGAAAAAAATGACAATAAGAATAAGTGGCAATGAAGTCATGTCAATAGATGACAGTGATATATATCATTGTTATGTAGATTTATGGAAAAGCCCAACTGAACGATTAAACACAGCTTACCAAGGTATTTGTAAACCAAACATGCTAAAACATAGAGTTAGCGCGGGAGATGCTTCCTCAGACACCGGAGATGAAGCTATAGCAGCAGCTTATGGAAATAGATTTTGTATTCCACTGGACTTTGAAATGTTAGAAAGTCATATGCCATTTTATCAAGCGGGGCTTGGTGATAGGTTAGAATATGAATTAACGTTTAACGATTATAACAAAGTTATCAAAAGCAGTGATGCTGATGCATATTATGTAATAAAAAATATCTGCTTGGAATTTGATACGGTTAGTGATGTTGAATTATCCAGACAAATAAGAAAGCAAATCAATGGTAAGATGTCATTTATGTATGATCGTATCTTGCGACATAGAAAATTAATAGCAAACAAATCTGATACTCTTTGGAACATCAACATTAATGTACCAGCACGGAGCATGAAAGGTATTTTAATGCTGTTTGAAGACCCAGAAAGAACAAGCGAAAAAACCTATTACAACCCAAAGATTGAAAAGGTTGAAATGACAATAGAGGGAGTACCAAATCAGTTGTATAGTCAGGGCATGAAGGCATATCAACATTGGGATGAAATCAACAAATATTTTGCTTTAACATCAAAAAGAAACAAAGAGACAGAAATAGCAGCGAGGGACTTAAACTTTACCAATGTTTCTCTTGAGACTTATTTGACAAAATCATATGCTTTGTGGCTTGACCTTAGAACATGTGAGGACAATTTATTACACGGCAATGGAAGAAGAATAGAAAACGGCAGTGAAGGCATAACGATACTAATAAATAAAAAAGCAGATGCAGATCAAACTTTAAATATTTATATATATATAATACAAGATGCGCAAATCAATTTCGAAGATGGAAGATTCAAAGAAGCAGGATACTAGTTTGAAACAAAAATATCCTAAATATTCACACAGTGCCATTATTTGTGGTCAGACAGGCTGTGGTAAAACAGAGTTTGTTCTTGACATACTTGAACAAGAGTATGTTGGAGTTTTTAAACATATAATTATATTGTGTCCAACCATAGAGTGGAACGAAGCTTATAAAATTGATCCTGGATAGGAGATGTAAAAAAAACCGAGAGATAAAAAAATAATAATTGTCAATCCCGTGAGCAACGGTAAAGAAATGTTACAAGAACTGTTGCGTTCCTTTTTCAAACAATATGCTGGCCAGCCCACATTATACATTATTGACGATTGCTCAGCCACAAAAGAATTAACAAAGAAAAAAGATATGTTGTCAGAGTTGGCATTCTCTGGTCGCCACGCCAAACAATCAGTTTGGTTCATTTCACAGAGATATAATTCTGTATTGAAAGATTTGAGAGAGCAAGCAAAATGGTTGTGTATATTTTACACCAAGGACAGAGATAGTAATGAAAATTGTTTGAGAGAAAATGATGTTATTTCGACGTTGGAGGAGAGAACCAGAATAAGAAAAGCTTTAGCTAAGACTAAATATTCGAAGTTAATTTTGAAGACTGACCAACCAACTGGTTATTGGGTTGAATAATTTTTTTAAAAATAAAAACTAGAGTGTCCCATATAACCCATACACTCAATGCACTAGCCAATATTGGTACAACAGCACTACTCATGTTTTGTGGGTCTTGTAAAACATACTCTCTCGGCTCACATATAAAATATTCTACGCCATCCTTTGTCACAGAAATTACAGGCGTTTCCTGTGCACCTTTTTCGTACGTTTGTAAAAACTTACTTTCTGAAACTCATATACAACATTTTACGTCATCTCTTGTCATAACATCCAGTGCTATTTTATTTTTATTATAATCACTATTCTCACCGTCTGTTATTTTCAAATCCATTTTTTCTTATATAATATTTTTTTATTATTACAAAATATATTTATTCCACGCAGGTATAATACCTTTTTTTACAAATGTTGCTAATAGTAATACTAACAGCAAAGTAGCAATGTTAATAGCAATACTGACCATGAATATAGTATTGCTAATAGCATTGTTCATAGCAAAGTAGCAATGTTAATAGCAATGCTTGCAGCAAATTAATAATGTTAATAGAAAAAATAGCAATATTAATAACAATGCTATTAACAATACTAACAATTACTAGTTGCATGAATATCGCTGCTAGTTGTTTTGTATTTTATATTTATTTCAAGATAAAAAATAAGATTAATAATATAAAAATGAATGCGGAAGAACTATTACAAAATATATCGGAACAGACGGAACCAGATGAATCAAAGCAACAAGAAACAAAAAAAGAAAGATTATCAGCCATAGTGGCTGGCGGTGGTAGTTGTCAATATTTGGGTAAGGACATACAACTCACAAACATAGATGGCATGCCACCAGATGAAATTAACAAACTTTACTGCAGATATGAAGCACGGCTTGGGGCAAGCATGACTAAAACTTTGGGCAATTCTTTTATTAACTTGTATGTGATGGGAGTATCAAAATATTTTAATGTAACCAATCCACCAAAGCTGATAGAAGATTTGGAGGAAGACCCATTTATTAATCATGCTTTGACAAGTGCTTGTTGTGAGTTGTATTACAGGTATGGAATGTGCTTAGCACCATTTACAGCAATACTGACAACTGTTAGACATATTGATTTTAATAAAAATAAAAATATAGATAATATAAATGGAGAACCAAGAGAGTGAAGTTATACCTGTTGTTACACAACCTATTGAACAACAAAAAGTAAAAAATCCAAAAAGAATAGAAGCTGGAAAAAAAGGAGCAGCGGCAAGAAAGGCAAAGCGTTTGCTTCAAGATGCAAATCAAAATGCTGCAAATCAAAATGATGCAAATCAAATAACAAAAATAACAATAGGTGAAGAAGAACCAGAAAAAATCAAAATAAATGTATACAAAAATTATATTCCACCGTGTCTGGTTTTATTAGGCATTGCTGGGTTGGGTTTGTATATTTATAACAAAAAATCTGCTACACAACCTGTAACTGTGCAACCTGTTCATGTTGTACCAAAAGACCCGTTTGATTTTTAATAATTTATTTTAAAAAAATAATCATATAAAAAAAAATGGCAGCAAGTATTGACGGAAAACAAATTGTAAATATGATGTATCATGCAGGAGTGGAAACACTTCTAACTGTTGGATATTCTGAGATTGGCAGAAAACTACTAAAAAGACAAGCACCCAAAGTGGATTTTAATATGACAGATTTTGGGATGCTGTCTGACGATATAATGTTAGCAATGGCTACAAAGGATATGTTGATTAAGCAAGGTATTATTCCTGCGGATATTATGAAATAATTTTAAAAAATATATATATAAAAAAATGGCAAGTGCAGTAACAATGATGATAGGTGGCGCATTAACAAACGCATTGGCGTTTAGCGGTTCAAATTTTTTTTTTTCAAAAATGGGAAGTCATTCAGATGAGGAAAGACAAAGGCATGACAAAGCAGTGGAACAATTAAACGCAGCACAAGCGGAGTGGAATAAAAAAAGAACAGAGAGATTAGATTTTATTAATAAACAACTACAAAAAGAACATCATGCAGAGCAGACTTTTGATGATGTGGACCAAGCTATGAAACAGTATTATTATACAACTGGCAAACATTTGCTTTTGGAACCGGAGCCCAAGTTGAGTGATTTTTATACACCATCTCCGGATCAACAGAATAGGGAAATTACGTTTATTGTGGTGGGCATGGCTGCAACTGGATTTGTGGCGTACAAATTGATTTCATAAAAAAAAAATAGTTTAAAACTATAATTACTTTAGACTTTTTTGGATTTGAAATGACTAAGTTTACTTTGAAAAGACTAAGTCATATGCATGATACCTATTTCTTTTGTTGTTTTTACATGGTTTCAATCCAAGTGGTCGAATATAATATGGTTGTTTAGTACTCTTCTCTAATTTATTTTTGAGATGATCAGGCGCCCATACTTCACCATTGTCTAAAAATGTCAATACCATGGATGGACCATATTCAGTATCTACTATTTTCGTATCTGTAATTTTGTATATTTTATCTATTTCCAAGTCTGTCCATTTCTTTGTGCTATTTTGATATTGCTCTTCAAGAAGTTCATCAAATTGTGCAGTTGTGATTTCCATTTTTTCTTTATAGTTATATAAAGTTTAATCTTTAGTAGAAAAAAATGGAAAAGATTTATTACAGCCCAAAAGGATTTTGGAGAGGTTACACAGCAGTTAAAAAATTGTCAAAAGAGGCTGGTGTCAATGAAAAAAAGGCATGAGAATTTTTAAAGAAACAAGCTGTGTGGCAGAATTATTTACCCGCACCAAAGAAAATAATTAGACCCAGGTTTGATGTTTCTGCTAAAAATGGAGTGCATCAAGCTGATTTGTTATTTTTACCACATGATACTTTTGGCTTTGGTCGCGGCCGCAAGACATATAAATATGCATTGACTGTTGTTGATATTGCAAGTAGATACAAAGAAGCAGAGCCACTGACTTCCAAGGATAGTAAAGAAGTTGCCAAAGCATTTGAGAAAATATACAGTCGGCATTTGAAATATCCAAAGTTATTACAAGTGGATCCAGGCAGAGAATTCATGGGTGCAGTATCGCAATTAATGGCCAAACACAAAGTAAATATCAGACGAGGCAGAACAGAAATACACAGAGACCAAGCTTTAGTTGAAAGATTTAACAGAACATTAGCTGAAAGATTGTTTGGTTATCAGTATGCTAAAGAAATAGATTCACAAAAACGTAATAGAGAATGGGTAAAAAGATTACCAGAAGTTGTTAAAGCCATAAATGCGGAGACAAAAAAGCCTCCTCCTGTTGAAACAAAAATATTAAAAGATGATCCTATCTGTATGAATGCAAGTGTAAGATATTTATATCAACCCGGGGAACAAGAAGGTGGAAGACGCAGAGCAACTGATCCAATGTGGAGTGTAGATATTCACAAGATTAAAAGTTATATGGTGACGCAAGGTATAAGAGTTTATTATTTGAAAGCACCAGCGCCACAGAGAGGATTTGTCAAAGAAGAACTACTTATTGTTCCTGCTGATACTCAAATTCATAAGTTTTTATAGAAACCATATGCATCAGTTGTAATTCCATTTTCTCGAATGTATCTTTTAGTGTAAAATGGTGATAGTGTAACTTTGTTTACTGTTATGCCATATATTTGATGTTTTATTGATCGCATCATATTCATTTCATGGTTATATTTTTTCTTGTTAAATAGTGCATCCTTGTAGTTTTCAAAATGTATATGTTTTTTGACTACATAAGTTTTTACACCCTTTGCTTTTTTAATAAGTTGTTCATCCGCTCTCAAAATAGAATATAGTTGGGTCTTAATCCAACATACTCAGCTATAGCAACACCAGCACATTCGTCTTTCCTTTTACCCAATACTTTTTTGTTTGTATCATCATGCATTGGGTGATCTTGAGGATAATCACTCAAGTCATACTCATCTTTCATTTTAACCATATCTTTGTATGCATCATCTTTTCTGATGTCTACAAGCAAGCTGTCAGTATCTGTGTATAATAAAGTAAAGTTATCTCCATACCTTTTTTTCAAAGTATTATAATACCAATCATACATATGGTACTTTGATAAATCCAATACTGACATCCCAACATACATGACATAAATTGGTTTGTTTAATGTTAATTTTGTTTTGTTTACATGTATTGCTGACAATTCATCTGAAAACTTTATACGCCTGTTAAAGTTGGGTTTGGCTATTATTTTTCTTATCTTTTCATTTTCAGAGCCGTCAGTTCTGACAAGTTTTATATCAGTCCGCTTGCGTAAATTTTCCATTGTTTTACCAAACACAGAGTTGTTCATAAGCTTGTAAAAATCTTTTTCAAATTGTGATTTAGCTTTTTTCCTAAGTTCTGTGTTTAAACGAATATATGATTCCATCCATGGCTTTTCATTGAATTCTATTACTCTGTGTACTTTCTTTAGTTTCATACCCAAAGATAAATACAGTTCCAGGTTTTTGTGATGTATCACATATTTTTCTTTGTCCATAAGATTAGGAACTAGTTGTTCTGTATTTATCATGCTATTATTTTCTAACAGATCTGTCTTGTATTCAGACAACCATTATTTTTCACTGCTAATCTTTCAGGTGCAAGTGGATAGTCATTATGAGATTCATGGGGTTCTTTAGGATATTCCAAATCAACTTCTGCAAAATATCCTTTTCTTTCTTTTGGCTCTGGCAACTTTCCTGATTTCACCCACTTGAAGCCAGAATATGGAAGTGGTTGACTCATTGCCCAACCATAGAGGTTACAGGCATCATAATACATTAAAAAGTTGTTTTCCTTGTTAGGGTTATAAACTACATGTGGATTATTTGCTTTAGCATATCGTTTTGATACCATACTAATTCCACCACGCATACCTTTTCTATAAATAAGTGCATGTCAATGTCTGTCAAAAGTTCTAATTCTATTTCTGAATGTTTGAGTAAAGCATCCCAAGATAATCCAGGTGCTGTATAGTAATGTAAAGCATCAAGTTTGTATGCACTCATACATGTTTTTCTAAAAGTTTGAAACACATCTGCTAACTGAGTTACATCAGTTTTTAGATATAAATCATGATAGTCTCCAAGAGTTTTACAGTTAAACTCTTTCCATATTTTTTGAGCATATTCGTAATCTTTGGAACTCATACTTTCATCTGAAAGACTACTGTAAAACTTTTCTAAAGGCGGTAATTGCGTTTCCTTAAATCTTTCCATACTGTCCATATATTCGTATGGATAAATACCTTTTCGTAAAAGTAAATCTGTTTGTCCCCCAAACTGATTTTTAGTAATTTTGAAATCAGATTTGTCTGTTGCATCAACCAATTTTTCCAGAGACGAAGCCATAAATTGGAAACTGTCTAAAAATCTAAGTTGTCCGGCACTAAATGAAATATACTTTTCAGCGTTGTTTGGAATGCATGTAATATTACCTGTCATTTTATGTATTTTTTGCATAATGAGATGACTATCATATCCTTTGAGGTTGTGAAATATAACAGGAATAATTGTTTTATTTGGTTTTATTTTTAGTTTTAGGTTGCAGTTTTTATGTGCTGCACCTCTGTATTCTCCTGTAAAATGACAGTGATCTCTTACTTTACAGTTTTTGCCACATTTCCTACCTATTTCATTTTCGCATATCCAGCAGTGTGTTGCTTTTTCATAATCTTCCTCATTTTGTTGTATCATAATTAAGGGTTTTGGGTGAGCAAATATTTTATTAATGTTGCTCTTCTCACATTCTAAGTGATTTAAAAACTTTTCAACAACATCTTCACCTCTGTAAATAACAGGTTCTTCTGTTTTACCATCATATCTGACAACTTGATATCCAAATCCACAAGCTTCGTGCACACTTGTGATTTCAGATTTCTTTCCAAATTTAATTGATTCTGGTTTGATTATACTCTCAAAATCAGCATATATTGCATAAGGCACAGGCATCTGATTTTGATGATTTTTAAATTTTACAGTATTTTTACCTTCTTTTGGCATTTCTATTCTGCAAGAATTTTTGTTAATACCATCACAGTCTTCTTTGTGTTTTGTAAGTAGTCCTTGTCCAGAATAGCCGTGAAGGCAACGATCGCAAAAGTAAGTTTGACCATGGTGTTTGTTTTGATCCCAGAGTAGTCTATTCAAATTTTTAATCCAACAATAATGATATTTTGTTGTTAATGTTTTTGGTTCTTTGGAATAATCATCAGGGTTATAGTTGTCATCTATAATTCCTTCTTCATTATTTGGATCGTCTTCGTTTTCTGATTCAACTTCAGTGTCTTCAGATATTAAGATCAAATTAATTCGTTCAAAATCTTTTGGTTGTTCTGATATTTTATATGGAAAAACAGATACCTTTTTATTTTTTCCTGTTATGGTATATCCATAAACGTTGATAGCAAGGTTGTTTTGTTTCTCTACTTTGGTTATTTGAGAAATTGGAGTGGGAAAGTCAATGTTATCTTTCTTCAAGAACTCTATACTAGGATACTTTGATAATCTGTCTGTATGATTGCAGCTGGATTTAAAGCAGAATTTATTGCATGGAACAAACATTTATCATCATTGTTTTTTCACATTTATAATTGCTTTTTTATCAGCTACTGCTTTGGTTAAAGGAATATATGAAGAACCTTTTAACGGCTCGTACTTTGCAATATTTAAGTAAAACGTAACACAGTGATCAATTTCTAATCCGGATGCTGTGTTTGTAAATCTTTCAAGGCTCTCTTGTATATTTGCAGATGATTCATCGTAAAACTCATTTATTTTTTCATGGTTTAAGATTGCATTTTGCTCGCTGTGTAATACTGCTGTGGTATATTTTTTGGTATCACCATCATCTTTAAATAAATCTACAGTGAGACCTAATTGAAACTTTAATCCATTCATCTTTGTCAGCTCTTTGCTTATTTGTTTTGTAATAATGGATTTTTTATCACGCAATAGTTTTTGAGGGTCTTTGTATTTCTCGGTAGATATCTCGTATGCTTTAAATTAGCCACACATTGGTTTGTCAACCAGTTTTAATTTTCTATCTTTAAAAACTTGTTTTAGTTCATTTATCACATTTTCTTGTAATTTAGCATATTTCTGCTTTTGTTCATTTATGATATTTTCTTGTAATTCATCATATTTCTGCTTTTCTCGTTTACGTTGTTTTTTAGCACGTCGTCTCTTTTGGTAATTTTCAAATGATTGACTTACCTCTTTTAGAGTTTCCTTTGGAACTTCTTTAAGAACATCTAGCCCCTTTCTAAGCTGATCATTATTAATTACTCCTTCCCGGTGTAATTGTAAAATGTAGTGAACGTCTTCGGTACTCATTTTTGTAATATATATCATATTAATTTTTTTTCTTTAAATAAAAAAATATTTATTATAACAAGAAAAAGAAAATGGAAAACACTGAGGAAATTAAAAACATTTGCCAATTTCTCAAAGTTGGAGATCACGAACCTTGTAAAAATAAACCAACAAAAGATTCAAACTACTGCAGTTTACACAAATTCAGATTAAAGCAAAGTAAAGTTTTACCGTGTCTAAAATGTGAAAAAGGTACAAGTGCAAAATATCAAATTTGTGTTGGTTGTGGTGCTCATATAGTTAGATTAAGACATAGATACTGGGAAGTAGTAAAGCCATATATTGTTGAATGTAATAGGCTAAAACATATAGAAATTTGATTTTCTAGTAAAAAATCATATTTTATTATATTCGTGTTTATTCGTTGATTTAGGTGTAATTTTGATAACAAATCAACAAATTTGTTTTGTATTAAAGAAACATTTTATAATTATGTTACAAAAAAAGCAATATTTTTGTAATTTTGATAACTTATAAAAAAAATTAAACTTGCAATCTTCACTACCCCTATTTTAAAAAAGTTTTAATAAATCAAGTAAAATCACCATTTTATGGTGAATTAGGTGCAAATTTCAACTTTTATTAAAAAATCTCAAAATATAACTCTAACCCAGCCTATTTCAAGGGTGGATTTTTTGGGTGGATTTTGGGGTTGTTTGGGTCATATTCGTTTTGGTCCAGAAACCCCAATTTACATATATATAATTTGTTAATTCAAGTATTTCATATCACGGTGAATCAGAAAAAAAAGAACCATCATGTTATTTTGCATTTTCCTCATTTGCCAAGATTCTTGGTATTTCTGAGACGTTGACAGAGATTGTATGTGTATGCAAGGAACGATTACTCTAAGTAGAGATTGTTAAAGTTCCTCAAATCATTTTGAATTTTCTCTTTTGTATGTGCTCTTTCTTACATTTAAATTTTTAGACAACAAAATTCTGACTTGACCTGCAAGTGTGGCCTTTCTAGACCGCTGGTAACTGCCGTATATACAGACGATGACAATGTTTACAAACTATGCTATTTCCAACACGACTGTAGTTGTCATGGTATAAATGTTTTAAGAACAACAGAACCGATTATTTATTGACTTATACAAAAATAAGTCGTCAAACATATGAACATATATATTCAAATACAGAACATGACATGAAATATGAACATTGATAAATGTTATTAATTGCAGCTATTTCGTGTGGAATCTATACAAATCACCATCTTCAAGAATACTTATTTTAGGTACTACCAAACAAATACAAATATATATACCTATACCCATATGTTAAACTCTGCATCATTACTACAGAGGATGAACGAGGTATGAAATTAACAATCATGCGATTTATTAGGTTAATATACATATTATTTAATATACTTTGCCGAATATATTAGAACCGTCGTATTGCTTTACACATTTGCCCACACTTGTGCGACGGTCATAGTATGGCTGCTAATATATGTTTTACGAATATCATTGTACAAGTGACCAGCCTAAGGATTTATTTGTTTGTTTGAATGGTATTTTACGTCATTTTTAGTACATGTAAGCGATATATGACGGTCGATTTGTTTTTTGTGCTAGAGGCAGATCGCCACATTTTTACCTGGGTAAACACAGTTTTCTATACCTCTCGCAATCCGTAAGAATCGAAACTTTCTCACTTGATTATTCGAGCTCAAAATGGGATTTTAACTATTCTTAGGAAAATAATTTTATTTGTGTTATATGTTTTGTAAAATTACATATGTAATTTTGCAATCTTTTGAAATATAAAAATATGAAATATGTTTAAACCAAGTGAACAAATAAAATAAAGTGGTACTCGTCTTCAATATCTGTAGAATTACACATTAAACTGTTTCCCCTATTTCTATTTGTTCTTCTTCTGACACATCTAACTGTCTGTATTCTAAATGAATGAGACAGTATAGGAAATCTAGATAAGCGCGACCTTAAAAGAATAGGCAATTTATTCAAGTATGTTTCGTAGGTGAATTTTACTTGAACTGTCTATACATAACTAAAACAGGTTATCTATTAATTTGCTATTCCATTTTTGTTTAAACATTCGACTAATATTTACGTGAAAACTGTGCAAAATATTTTAAATGTTTTTTCAATGCATAGACAAATACATTAAATGCAAGAAGCGTAGTAACGCCCCTCGTCCAATTATTAACCACTTGTCATAAAAGAATCAACTAAATATGCAAAGTTGGTATTATTATAAGAATCTCTCATGGGTATCCAATTCCAACCCATTGTATTATTGTTGTTTTTGTCGGAACCGAGGGTCTGCCGAGGTTTCGATTAAAACATTTATACCGAAGGTTGGAATTTCCTATCTGAACCGGAATACCATGATTGATTCTTTTTCTAACATCACTGACATTTTGTGCGTTCACCTCGCCAATTTCTAATAACCTTATCCGGTATGCAAGAAAACATAACTGAATAAACTACTTTATGCCAGTAGTAAATGATTTTAATATATCTTGCTATAAGATCACCATACACGCGCATGTTATTTGTAGACGGTTTTACCTTCAGAATTTGCTTACAAAATTGTAATGGATTCTTTGGATTCAGAATTACTACAGATGTCATGCCCATAACATAAAGTTGACCCAACGAACGCTTCAAATAACTGACAAAGCGTAGGCGGCTTTCGATTAAAGGTTCTCGTATTTGCCAGAAACACGTGTAGCCTTGACTTCCTTACCGATTAAACATTCTTAGAGAAAACGAACACGTATAACTGAAAAGAGTGACTAAATAATTTGAACTATTTACCACCCGCAGTTCATTATTTTGTACTGTTTACCACCCGCAGTTCATTATTATGTACTGTTTACCACCCCCAGTTCATTATTATGTACTATTTACCACCCCCAGTTCATTATTATGTACTGTTTACCACCCCCAGTTCATTATTATGTACTGTTTACCACCCCCAGTTCATTATTATGTACTGTTTACCACCCGCAGTTCATTATTATGTACTATTTACCACCCCCAGTTCATTTTTATGTACTGTTTACCACCCCCAGTTCATTATTATGTACTGTTTACCACCCCCAGTTCATTATTATGTACTATTTACCACCCCCAGTTCATTATTATGTACTGTTTACCAACCCCAGTTCATTATTATGTACTGTTAACCACCTCCAGTTCATTATTATGTACTGTTTACCACCCCCAGTTCATTATTATGTTATGTCGTCTACTACTAACACCCATGTTTTACAACAACGATCCAACTTATCTAAACTATGTGGGAGTTCAGACGGTCAGTTATCAAGATATCGATGACGAATAACAGTAACATAATCGACAGTTATCAAGATATCGATGACGAATAACAGTAACATAAACGACAGTTATCAAGATATCGATGACGAATAACAGTAACATAAACGACAGTTATCAAGATATCGATGACAAATAACAGTAACATAAGCGACAGTTATCCAAGATATCGATGACAAATAACAGTAACATAAACGACAGTTATCAAGATATCGATGACAAATAACAGTAACATAAACGACCTTAGGTATAAAAGTGGAACAGGAACAGTAACTTTCACAGAACACGGTCAATCAAAACAAGCATTAAAGTAACTGCCACAGAACACGGTCAATCAAAACACGCATTAAAGCAAATACCACATACAATGCTCATAAAAAGCAAGGCACGTAACATCACAAGCGCAAACGGGTTGACCTTGGAACGGTCGGTGGCAAAAAGGCCGCAGGTGGGTTTACACCATGTTCTATTTTGACACTATCTCTCTTTTATCTTTTCTCATCCCAAACAACGGAACAGACTGATTGTAACATGGCATATCAAGTCTTAATCCACAGTATTCACTGTCTTGAAGAAATAAATCTAAATCTTCAATAAAAAGGTAACATTTATGGGAGAATTATACTCCCCTTGCCTTAAACCGACCGCATTTTCAAGTCACCTTAGAATACATATCCTTTACAATATTAATATCCTTTAATGTGTTCCTCTGGTAGGTTTAATCCATGTATATTATGTTAATGTTTCACTACCAAAGCAACTTTACCTGCTAAATATTTCGGGCACAAGTGTGTGTATTTCACGCAATCATGGGTGACGATGTATGAAACCTGTGGTTTCTTTCTTGGCATATCAGTTTATGATGCAGTTTAAAACTTGGGGCCAGCCGCATTTAAACACCATTTAGCTTAAAACTCGGACTGTTTTAGAAGACACAGTTTAAAGCCCTCTTCTCCTCCATCTTTAGAAATTATTGGATGTAGGCGGACACAACTACACGTTTTATATCAACCCAAGACTGTTTGGTGCCTTCAAGTTGATTTTGAAAAAATTCAAGATAAGGGCAATGTTGGTTAATATTTATAGTAAAAGTAGATGAACAGATTATTATTTGCATTTAATTAAAAAATACTAACTTGCCTTGTAAACGTTATACCAGAAAACACACTCATGGTTGTTAGTATAGTGTACCCTAAAATGTATCACAAATATTCAGGAACATCAAAGATACCACTGACCCGTTCCATGGCGGCAGCCCTAATATCAACCCTTTATGTTTGTGGTGTCACTGGCATTGCCTTTTATTTATCCATATACTGGTTGCTTGTTTTGACACGAGTTCTAGGTCCTTGAATGCTACATGTCCTGTTTCACTTTTGTATCTGTTTTTATACTGTACGACAGAAAACATCTGACGATTAATACAAAATAAACGATGTTCTTTGAAGAAGAAAAAAACAGGTATCATCACAAACCTGATAGACATCATCTTCTCATAAGTTATTGTTCGGTTATCATTAAGCTCATACAATTCACCAAATGCACATTAATCTGAAGGCCTACTATTAGGATACGTTTTACGACATCAGGGGGAAAGTAAAATATACTGACGATAGGGTATTAACTTTTATACCCCATCCAAACCCTTCTCAAGGAAGCGAAAACGGGGTTGGCTGGGGTATGAAATAAAACCTTAATTTCGGATTAAAAAGTTTGCATATTGTAAAATTAAAATATTTAATAGGTAATTTTAAACGTGGTATTGCATTTTTTCAGTTAAACAAACGTTTTCAAACGTGTTTTATTGTCGAAATATCCGTTTTAAAATCCTGCTAAAATCCGTCTAATATAAGCTTGCCCATAGCTTAACTGAATTAAGGCGGGACCGCGTACTGATACGTTTATGTTGTTGGATAAATTAGCAACCATTTGGATTAAAACTGCTAAACCAATATATTGTTTTTTGTTAAGTATTTAATCTTGATACCTAACTTCTCTTACATGTCTATTGGTAGGCTTTTATGACAAGCACTTTCGAAGTTATTTAACTTGTCAATTAACATTGTTTACTATGGATGAAAACTGTTTCACGAAATTTCAACCTTCATTAATTTGTCTCTTAATAAACGGCAATTGATTTTACTGGCCACTGACATTATTATGCAATTGATGTTTTTGATAAAATGATTTCCTTGTGCGACGTAATTGAAGAAAACCTGAAATACACGTTCATTTCATGAAAGCAAAACGGTGTAAACCCAGATAAGCACGTGAAAAATGTCAAATGCCGACACATGCTATGGATTATTTTATCATGGTCAGGAAACAAGAAGTGTGACGTAAGCACAAATGATAGTTTACACGGCAACTGACAGCCAATTCGGATAAAAATATTCCTGAAAACAGGGAAAACGTTTTAATTTGTTGAAGTATGAAACTGGGAGCACTAACATCATATGCGTATTAAAATGCTGGTTTTAGCCACACATCTATTTTCTCTCAAGTTGCTATGGTTATCGAGAACATTCAGGAAGTTGGGTTAAGATTAGCATTGATAGAAATCACGAATGCCAACAATTTTGTAGTACAAATCGGATTTGTATTCGTTGCATGAGAAAAACACATGTAGACCAAGTTGTCGACGTATATTTGTTTCATTTTCCATTGCAATTTAACATCTATTTATTGAAAAACTGGAATTTCTCAATGATTTACCGATAGTTTATGGAAATGATAGGTTTCACGAGTACATGGAACATTGGTATAACTCACGAATGAATTTTAAAATGCAAGGTCATCCAGAACTATAAATTAATGAATATTGGTTATTGCATATTGAAGAAATGTTGAAAACTTAAACCGTTATTTAATGTTATGCAAGCAGGTTCAAAGTCCAAATGATACTGGATTAATAAATCGAGACGAAAACTTACTGTTTGATGAAAATATCCAGATTTTGTGTAAGTTTAAATCCTTCCATACATGCGAGAGTTATGGGGTGGACACACACAATCATAGTAACTTACGAACGGACAGACGCATGGGCAACACCGATTCTATATCCCTCCGACTTCGTCGGGGAAGAACATTAAAATGAATCGCCGATATGATTTGTTTTCGAAGAAAAAATACTATAGATTTACAACAGCCAACATGGTAATAGCGCTCGTTCTTTTCCATTTGATGCCACTCTTGTATTTTTTAATAAACCAAACTACTCAAAAAACCAATATACAATTGTTTTTTCAATGGAGAATTAACAAAGAGGTGTAATAAAACAATAAGTTGTGTATGACCTTGCATTTTAGAATCCATTCGTGAGTTCTATCAATGTTCTATGTATTCGTGAAACCTATCATTTCCATAAACTATCGGTAAATCATTGAGAAATTCCAGTTTTTCAACAAATAGAAGTTAAATTGCAATGGAAAATGAAACAAATATACGTCGACAACTTGGTCTACATGTGTTTTTCTCATGCAACGAATACAAATCCAATTTGTGCTACAAAATTATTGGCATTCGTGATTTCTATCAATGCTAATCTTAACCCAACTTCCCGAATGTTCTCGATAACCATAGCAATGTGAGAGAAAATAGATGTGTGGCTAAAACAGCATTTTAATGCGCATATGATAGTAGTACTTCCAGATTCATACATCAGCAAATAAGAAGGTTTCCCTGTTTTCCGAAATATTTTTTCTCCGAATTGGCAGTCAATTGCCGTATAAACTACCATTTGTGGGTACGTCACAATCCTTGTTTCCCGACCATGATCATTGTTTGTCCAAAATGCCTCAAATTATTTAAAATAATTTGTTGTGTGCGTTTTCATTGACCTTGTGTATATATAACAACATATTATACCCACTTAGTGACTAACTACATTGTACTTCATCGTGATTATATTATATGTAGAGGTTAGAATGGAATAATATATGTTTCAATCTTTCTATAGTATGTAATCACATTTTATTTCTGTGGAACGTCGATGGTTCTACCCGGGTGCCCGTAATTGCCCGTAAAATGACAGCAGGAGCACCTGGGTTCCGAATATAAAATGCAATTCATTTCTGTGTTTATTTCATATATTATTTTTATATATTGTGGTCAATCTTGCTATACCTAAATATGTTACTTTCTAGATACAGGTACATAACAGGATAAAGATGTATACTGCAATCCAATTCGACAATCTCACTGCATTCAGGGAATGCTTAATTTCCAGTTGGGCTTGTGCATCCACTTATATGTACCATTATCTGTAGAGAAAAGTAGAGCTATTGGCTTCACGCCTGAGCAAGACTTTGGATTGCAAACAATACTATATTTTTGGAAATACAGACACCCCAATATATGTATATAAATAAGAATAAAATCTTATAATTTATATGCACTAGTTATTTTCTACACCAAACGTCATGAAAAACATAATCAATCATGACATTTATGCTACTATGGTATAACCATGTAACATATACTTTCTATTGTTATTTATTTTATTAAAGATTATCTGAATTTCCTAACATTATGTCCTAGTGATTTTATAATTAAATGTTATAACATGTATTGAATATCATGCATTTTTCTAATGATTTTACAATTACACATTCTGACACAGATGAACATTCGTTATGCTCGTAGCCGTTGTGTTCGATGTATAACATTGTGCAAGTAATATCTATAACAAACATTGAGACTTGTGCTTCTATGATGACTAGAAATGATGGTACAACGCCACCTATAATGGTTCATCTACCCGAGCTATATATATATATACTACTAGTTTGCTAAGTAATATATATAACAAACAATGAGACTTGTGCTACTATGATGACTAGAAATGATGGTACAACGCCACCTATAATGGTTCATCTACCAGAGCTATATATATATACTACTAGTTTGCTAAGTAATATCTATAATAAACAATGAGACTTGTGCTACTATGATGACTAGAAATGATGGTACAACGTCACCTATAATGGTTCATCTACCCGAGCTATATATATATACTACTAGTTTGCTAAGTAATATCTGTAACAAACAATGAGACTTGTGCTACTATGAAGACTAGAAATGATGGTACAACACACCTATAATGGTTCATCTACCCGAGCAATATATATATACTACTAGTTTGCTAAGTAATATCTATAACAAACAATGAGACTTGTGCTACTATGATGACTAGAAATGATGGTACAACGCCACCTATAATGGTTCATCTACCCGAACTATATATATATGCTACTAGTTTGCTAAGTAATATATGTAACAAACAATGAGACTTGTGTAACTATGATGACTAGAAATGATGGTACAACGCCACCTATAATGGTTCATCTACCCGATCTATATATATATACTACTAGTTTACTAAGTAATATCTGTAACAAACAATGAGACATGTGCTACTATAATGACTAGAAATAATGGTACAACACACCTATAATGGTTCATCTACCCGAGCTATATATATATACTACTAGTTTGCTAAGTAATATATATAACAAACAATGAGACTTGTGCTACTATGATGACTAGAAACGATGGTACAACGCCCACTATAATGGTTCATCTACCCGAGCTATATATATATACTACTAGTTTGCTAAGTAATATCTGTAACAAACAATGAGACTTGTGCTACTATGATGACTAGAAATGATGGTACAACGCCACCTATAATGGTTCATCTACCCGAGCTATATATATATACTTCTAGTTTGCTAAGTAATATCTGTAACAAACAATGAGACTTGTGCTACTATGATGACTAGAAATGATGGTACAACGCCACCTATAATGGTTCATCTACCCGAGCTATATATATATACTACTAGTTTGCTAAGTAATATCTGTAACAAACAATGAGACTTGTGCTACTATGATGACTAGAATTGATGGTACAACGCCACCTATAATGGTTCATCTACCCGAGCTATATATATATACTACTCGTTTGCTAAGTAATATCTGTAACAAACAATGAGACATGTGCTATTATGATGTCTAGAAATGATGGTACAACGCCACCTATAACGGTTCATCGACCCGAGCTATATATATATACTACTAGTTTGCTCAGTTATATCTATAAGAAACAATGAAACTTGTGCTACTATGATGACTAGAAATGATGGTACAACGCCACCTATAAGGGTTCATCTACCCCAGCTATATATATATACTACTAGTTTGCTAAGTAATATCTGTAACAAACAATGAGACTTGTGCTACTATGATGACTAGAAATGATGGTACAACGCCATCTATAATGGTTTATCTACACGAGCTATATATATATACTTCTAGTTCGCTAAGTAATATCTGTAACAAACAATGAGACTTGTGCTATTATGATGACTAGAAATGATGGTACAACGCCACCTATAATGGTTCATCTACCCGAGCTATATATATATGCTACTAGTTTGCTAAGTAATATCTGTAACAAACAATGAGACGTGTGCTACTGTGATGACTAGAAATGATGGTACAACGCCACCTATAATGGTTCATCTACTCGAGCTATATATATATATACTACTAGTTTGATAAGTTATATCTGTAACAAACAATGAGACTTGTGCTACTATGTTAACTAGAAATGATGGTACAATGCCAGCTATAATGGTTCATCTACCCGAGCTATATATATATACTACTAGTTTGCTAAGTAATATCTGTAACAAACAATGAGACTTGTGCTACTATAATGACTAGAAATGATGGTACAACGCCACCTATAATGGTTCATCTACCCGAGCTATATATATATACTACTAGTTTGCTAAGTAATATCTGTAACAAACAATGAGACTTGTGCTACTATGATGACTAGAAATGATGGTACAACACACCTATAATGGTTCATCTACCCGAGCAATATATATATACTACTAGTTTGCTAAGTAATATCTATAACAAACAATGAGACTTGTGCTACTAAGATGACTAGAAATGATGGTACAACGCCACCTATAATGGTTCATCTACCCGAACTATATATATATGCTACTAGTTTGCTAAGTAATATATGTAACAAACAATGAGACTTGTGTAACTATGATGACTAGAAATGATGGTACAACGCCACCTATAATGGTTAATCTACCCGATCTATATATATATACTACTAGTTTACTAAGTAATATCTGTAACAAACAATGAGACTTGTGCTACTATAATGACTAGAAATGATGGTACAACACACCTATAATGGTTCATCTACCCGAGCTATATATATATACTACTAGTTTGCTAAGTAATATATATAACAAACAATGAGACTTGTGCTACTATGATGACTAGAAACGATGGTACAACGCCCCCTATAATGGTTCATCTACCCGAGCTATATATATATACTACTAGTTTGCTAAGTAATATCTGTAACAAACAATGAGACTTGTGCTACTATGATGACTAGAACTGATGGTACAACACACCTATAATGGTTCATCTACCCGAGCTATATATATATAATACTAGTTTGCTAAGTAATATATATAACAAACAATGAGACTTGTGCTACTATGATGACTAGAAACGATGGTACAACGCCCCCTATAATGGTTCATCTACCCGAGCTATATATATATACTACTAGTTTGCTAAGTAATATCTGTAACAAACAATGAGACTTGTGCTACTATGATGACTAGAATTGATGGTACAACGCCACCTATAATGGTTCATCTACCCGAGCTATATATATATACTACTCGTTTGCTAAGTAATATCTGTAACAAACAATGAGACATGTGCTATTATGATGTCTAGAAATGATGGTACAACGCCACCTATAACGGTTCATCGACCCGAGCTATATATATATACTACTAGTTTGCTCAGTTATATCTATAAGAAACAATGAAACTTGTGCTACTATGATGACTAGAAATGATGGTACAACGCCACCTATAATGGTTCATCTACCCGAGCTATATATATATACTACTAGTTTGCTAAGTAATATCTGTAACAAACAATGAGACTTGTGCTACTAAGATGACTAGAAACGATGGTACAACGCCACCTATAATGGTTCATCTACCCGAGCTATATATATATACTACTAGTTTGCTAAGTAATATCTATAACAAACAATGAGACTTGTGCTACTATGATGACTAGAAATGATGGTACAACGCCACCTATAAGGGTTCATCTACCCCAGCTATATATATATACTACTAGTTTGCTAAGTAATATCTGTAACAAACAATGAGACTTGTGCTACTATGATGACTAGAAATGATGGTACAACGCCATCTATAATGGTTTATCTACACGAGCTATATATATATACTTCTAGTTCGCTAAGTAATATCTGTAACAAACAATGAGACTTGTGCTATTATGATGACTAGAAATGATGGTACAACGCCACCTATAATGGTTCATCTACCCGAGCTATATATATATGCTACTAGTTTGCTAAGTAATATCTGTAACAAACAATGAGACGTGTGCTACTGTGATGACTAGAAATGATGGTACAACGCCACCTATAATGGTTCATCTACTCGAGCTATATATATATATACTACTAGTTTGATAAGTTATATCTGTAACAAACAATGAGACTTGTGCTACTATGTTAACTAGAAATGATGGTACAATGCCAGCTATAATGGTTCATCTACCCGAGCTATATATATATACTACTAGTTTGCTAAGTAATATCTGTAACAAACAATGATACTTGTGCTACTATAATGACTAGAAATGATGGTACAACGCCACCTATAATGGTTCATCTACCCGAGCTATATATATATACTACTAGTTTGCTAAGTAATATCTGTAACAAACAATGAGACTTGTGCTACTATGATGACTAGAAATGATGGTACAACGCCACCTATAATGGTTCATCTACCCGAGCTATATATTTATACTACTAGTTTGCTAAGTAATATCTGTAACAAACAATGAGACTTGTGCTACTATGATGACTAGAAATGATGGTACAACGCCACCTATAATGGTTCATCTACCCGAGCTATATATATATACTACTAGTTTGCTAAGTAATATCTATAACAAACAATGAGACTTGTGCTACTATGATGACTAGAAATGATGGTACAACGCCACCTATAATGGTTTATCTACCCGAGCTATATATATATACTACTAGTTTGCTAAGTAATATCTGTAACAAACAATGAGACTTGTGCTACTATGATGACTAAAAATGATGGTACAACGCCACCTATAATGGTTCATCTATCCGAGCTATATATATATGCTACTAGTTTGCTAAGTAATATATGTAACAAACAATGAGACTTGTGCTACTATGATGACTAGAAATGATGGTACAACGCCACCTATAATGGTTCATCTACCCGAGTTATATATATATACTACTAGTTTACTAAGTAATATCTGTAAGAAACAATGAGACTTGTGCTACTATGATGACTAGAAATGATGGTACAACACACCTATAATGGTTCATCAACCCGAGCTATATATATAAACTACTAGTTTGCTAAGTAATATATATAACAAACAATGAGACTTGTGCTACTATGATGACTAGAAATGATGGTACAACGCCATCTATAATGGTTTATCTACACGAGCTATATATATATACTACTAGTTTGCTAAGTAATATCTGTAACAAACAATGAGACTTGTGCTATTATGAAGACTAGAAATGATGGTACAACGCCACCTATAATGGTTCATCTACCCGAGCTATATATATATGCTACTAGTTTGCTAGGTAATAGCTGTAACAAACAATGAGACGTGTGTTACTGTGATGACTAGAAATGATGGTACAACGCCACCTATAATGGTTCATCTACTCGAGCTATATATATATATACTACTAGTTTGCTAAGTAATATCTGTAACAAACAATGAGACTTGTGCTAGTATGATGACTAGAAATGATGGTACAACGCCACCTATAATGGTTCATCTACCCGAGCTATATATATATACTACTAGTTTGCTAAGTAATATCTGTAACAAACAATGGACTTGTGCTACTATGATGACTAGAAATGATGGTACACCGCAACCTATAATGGTTCATCTACCCGAGCTATATATATATACTACTAGTTTGCTAAGTAATATCTATAACAAACAATGAGACTTGTGCTACTATGATGACTAGAAATGATGGTACAACGCCACCTATAATGGTTCATCTACCCGAGCGATATATATATACTACTAGTTTGCTAAGTAATATCTGTAACAAACAATGAGACTTGTGCTACTATGATGACTAGAAATTATGGTACAACACACCTATAATGGTTCATCTACCCGAGTTATATATATATACTACTAGTTTACTAAGTAATATCTGTAAGAAACAATGAGACTTGTGCTACTATGATGACTAGAAATGATTGTACAACACACCTCTTATGGTTCATCAACCCGAGTTATATATATAAACTACTAGTTTGCTAAGTAATATATATAACAAACAATGAGACTTGTGCTACTATGATGACTGGAAACGATGGTACAACGACACCTATAATGGTTCATCTACCCGAGCTATATATATATACTTCTAGTTTGCTAAGTAATATCTGTAACAAACAATGAGACATGTGCTACTATGATGACTAGAAATGACGGTACAACGCCACCTATAATGGTTAATCTATCCGAGCTATATATATATACTACTAGTTTGCTAAGTAATATCTGTAACAAACAATGAGACTTGTGCTACTATGATGACTAGAAATGATGGTAAAACGCCACCTATAATGGTTCATCTACCCGAGCTATATATATATACTACTAGTTTGCTAAGTAATATCTGTAACAAACAATTAGACTTGTGCTACTATGATGACTAGAAATGATGGTACAACGCCACCTATAAGGGTTCATCTACCCGAGCTATATATATATACTACTGGTTTGCTAAGTAATATCTGTAACAAACAATGAGACTTGTGCTACTATGATGACATGAAATGATGGTACAACGCCACCTATAATGGTTCATTTACCCGAGCTATATATATATACTACTAGTTTGCTAAGTAATATCTGTAACAAACAATGAGACTTGTGCTACTATGATGACTAGAAATGATGGTACAACGCCACCTATAATGGTTCATCTACCCGAGCTTTATATATATACTACTAGTTTGCTAAGTAATATCGGTAACAAACAATGAGACTTGTGCTACTATGATGATTAGAAATGATGGTAAAACGCCACCTATACTGGTTCATCTACACGAGCTATATATATATACTACTAGTTTGCTAAGTAATATCTATAACAAACAATGAGACTTGTGCTACTATGATGACTAGAAATGATGGTACAACGCCACCTATAAGGGTTCATCTACCCGAGCTATATATATATACTACTAGTTCGCTAAGTAATATATGTAACAAACAATGAGACTTGTGCTACTATGATGACTAGAAATGATTGTACAACGCCACCTATAATGGTTCATCTACACGAGCTATATATATATACTACTAGTTTGCTAAGTAATATCTGTAACAAACAATGAGACTTGTGATACTATGATGACTAGAAATGATGGTACAACGCCACCTATAATGGTTCATCTACCCGAGCTATATATATATATACTACTAGTTTGCTAAGTAATATCTATAACAAACAATGAGACTTGTGCTACTATGATGACTAGAAATGATGGTACAACGCCACCTATAATGGTTCATCTACCCGAGCTATATATATATATACTACTAGTTTGCTAAGTAATATCTGTAACAAACAATGAGACTTGTGCTACTATGATGACTAGAAATGATGGTACAACGCCACCTATAATGGTTCATCTACCCGAGATATATATATATACTACTAGTTTGCTAAGTAATATCTATAACAAACAATGAGACTTGTGCTACTATGATGACTAAAAATGATGGTACAACGCCACCTATAATGGTTCATCTACCCGAGCTATATATATATACTACTAGTTTGCTAAGTAATATCTGTAACAAACAATGAGACTTGTGCTACTATGATGACTAGAAATGATGGTACAACGCCACCTATAATGGTTCATCTACCCGAGCTATATATATATGCTACTTGTTTGCTAAGTAATATCTGTAACAGACAATGAGACGTGTGCTACTGTGATGACTAGAAATGATGGTACAACGCCACCTATACTGGTTCATCTACACGAGCTATATATATATACTACTAGTTTGCTAAGTAATATCTATAATAAACAATGAGACTTGTGCTACTATGATGACTAGAAATGATGGTAAAACGCCACCTATACTGGTTCATCTACACGAGCTGTATATATATACTACTAGTTTGCTAAGTAATATCTATAATAAACAATGAGACTTGTGCTACTATGATGACTAGAAATTATGGTACAACGCCACCTATACTGAGTCATCTACACGAGCTATATATATATACTACTAGTTTGCTAAGTAATATCTATAATAAACAAGGAGACTTGTGCTACTATGATGACTAGAAATGATGGTACAACGCCACCTATACTGGTTCATCTACACGAGCTATATATACTAGTAAACTACTTGTTTGCTAAGCACAAACAATTCAATTCGACATTTTACCTACAACATGCAGTTTCGAGCGATATTTGAGGTGAAATGCTTAAACGGTTTTGTACGTGGCAAACTTTGAATAGTATATATGACGTCAACGGTTAAAAAAATAAAAGTGGTAATAATATAATTATTAGACTTTACAACAAGAATGCAGAAAACAAAATGCGTCTCCGTTGCCGAATGGTTGACGACGTTGCGTTGTAAACCTTCGCCTCTCACCGCTGCGGGTTCGAATCCCACTGGGAGCTCGACTTGTAAGTGAGGAAGTGTCGATTCTAACGGATGGCGGGAGGTGTACCAAGTGAGGAAGTGTCGATTCTTACGGATGACGAGAGGTGTACAGTACTGGTTCTACCCAGGAAAAGTGAGTGGTCTGCCTCCACCACAAAAATCGACCATCATATATATAACATTTCATGTGCTGAAAATGACGTAAAACACCAAACAAACAAACAAAACTGAATACTTTATTTAACCATTACATGAACGTGATAATCAATACAATTGTGACAAACATTTGCATATATTCGACACTAAGCATAAGTAACTCATTATACTCAGGTTCAACATATACATTTATATTAAGATGAAATACATAGATACTTTGACAGGTTTCGAGAAGGCGTGTTATGATTTTTCGTTCAATCTTGATATTGGATCACCCATATATGAAGGTGCAAACATTTACAAATGTGCAATGCCTTCCCGCTGTTTTTCATGAATTTAGTACATTAATTAATGTTGCTTACACGTTAATCCAAATTGTATCAGTACAATCGTTAGCCGTGTTGAGAATATCGGCAAACATAAACATTTACTGTTATTACCTTGAAAAAAGGTCAAACGATGTTGTAGATATTTTATTGTCTGATTTATGTTTAAACATTATTTAACATGGTGACTCTGTACAAATAGTTATTCCTTATATTATGGGGGCATCCGTGGCCGAGTGGTTAACGTCTCTGACTTGAAATCACTTGCCCTTCATCGCTGTAGGTTCGATCTCTCAGGGGCCTAGGAATCTTTATGTGAGGAAGCTATCCAGCTGGCTTGCGGAACGTCGGAGGTTCTACCCAGGTGCCCGCCTTTGCACGAAAATTGCCCAGAGGGGCACCTGGGGTCTTCCTCCACCAATGGAAGCTGGAAAGTCGCCATATGACCTAAGCGGTTGGTGCGACTATAAAATCCAATTCAATTCCAATTCCTTATATTATGTTTATGTATATAGTGACTGAGAGTAGGCGTAGAAAACTAACCATCTGCTGTACATTAGATATCACAGATCCACTCCGTGTTATCTACTGTCCGAGATTATAACATTGCATCGTATTTTATTTCGTATTATTGCTTTTTTTTTAAAATGAAATCATATAACGTTAAAGTCATCAACTGTTGGTGTTCAAATGATGTTTTCATGTCTGCAACACTGTGGTCATGATTGCTGAAGTTCTGTCTGCCGTCTGTCAGTCGCTCCTTTTTCCGTACTCGCGTAAATCAAATCAGATTTTATACGCCCGGAAGGACGTAATATGTCGTGGCTTTCTCCTTCCGTCTGTTCGTCCGTCCATCCGTTTGTCCGTTACATTTTACCTGACAGAATAGTGTGGCTAATAACGTTCAAAGTATAACGCCTACAAAAATGATACTTTGTAAATATCTTTAGCATGACCGAATGAATAGATCTGATAAAGGCCCATAACTCTCTTGTTTATATTGTTTGAGTAATTCCCATTTCAAAAAGGTTTAACCTGGAATTTAGCCGTGTCTTTTACAAGTGATTTTGGTTAACATCATTCGAAGTATTAGGTTTACAACCTTGTATTTTTGCACACATTTTCAGCATGATCCAATGAATACATCTTATAAAGGTCCATAACTCTCTGATTCGTATTTTTTATTGTTTCCCTTTTAAAAAAAGATTTAACCTGCAAAATAAACTTACCAACGACGGAAGTGTATGCTCCGTTAGATTGTTCAGTTACTCTGTCAGTCAGTCTGATACTGACTTGCTCGCTCGACCCCCACCAACCCTCATTGCTCGCTCGCCCAAGCGCCCGCACGCCCACCCGCTCTCACTCACTCACTCACTCACTCACTCACCAACTCATTCACTCTATATATACAGCAATCTATCTATCAATCTCTCTATTCAATGTAGATGTTCGTCCGTGCGCTTCTCCGTCTGTCTGTCATTGCATTAACAAGATGAATGCAATCCTCTAACAACGTATCGTACAACAACACTTAATCAATGATAATTATAGTACACGTTATAATGATACATATTTCTATAAATTACCATACATAAACAACACACACAAATAATTCAGGAAAAACGAGAATATGTGACACTTACTTATTGTTGCTAAGGGTAGATAGGCAAAGTTTGAGGACGATATGAACATCGTATAGGGAAAGTTTAAATAAAATGACATTTGAATTGAAACTATGAATTAGACCGTGACCTTGATGTTTATATGCTTGTATGGTGGTGTGGTTATTGTCATAATAATTTTGCATCTGAATCGTATAGAATCAAAGAAAACGCGTCTATGGCATGTTAAGTTTTGGTGACCAACAATGAAGTCAAGCGTTGACCTTGACGGTAACCTTGACTTCGATAAAGTAATAGGGTCACGTTAATATTGCCTTGAAGTGTATATATTAAACAGTCGAAGGGAAAATATAAATTAATTACAAATGTTATACCAAGTGTTATAAAAATGACAGTTGAACCAGAATTTAAACTTGACAATGACTATGACCTTTACATAATGATAAGGTCACGTCACTGTTATCAGAATGAGTATACGTTAAAGATTTGATGGAAATCTGAAGGAAAAGACACTGTAATACTCAATGTTAAGTTTTCATTTTCATTGCAAACACATGATATTGACTGTGACCTTGACCTTTAGATATTGGCAAAGTCAATTGATAATTGTCATCATTTGTATATAAGGAAAGGTTGAAGCAAACAAAACTAATGAAGATATATAAAGTTTTAGCCAACGACAAAAGCAAGATGACGGTCAACGTGATCCTTATGTATAGCCTTTCTTCAAACATGTGACATACAATCCAGTTCAATGAATAAACAGTTATTTAACACGATTGTCACTATTCAAAATTCCGTGGTTTGGATGCCGTCCGTCGCAAAAAGAAAACACTCTCTATTTAAAAATAAATGACAATCGAAGCCATCTGCAAATTATTTCCATTTAACACGCTGCTAAAGCTACCCAGACAAGCTAAACAGAACTGTTTGTTTTCGCTGGTTATAATGAGCGGGTGGGGGTGGGGGCAAGGGGGGTTGGGGAAGGTGGGCAAGGGGGTTCCCATAACAGGATAACAGCACATTGAATTTGCTGATATCAGTTAACAGTAAATTAAAAAACAATGAAAACAGTTAACAGTACATCTAATAACAGATTACAGTTAATATTTTTACACAAAAACAGATAACAAAATACAAAATTTCGTCAAAAACAGCTTAACAGTATAATAATTACCCACCCCCACCCCGCCACCTTACAGCCGCCCCCCCCCCCCCTCCCCGTCTCTCTATAATGGATATGCGTAAGAACGAGTCGCTGTGAAAACACTGACATCATACCTCTTAACAAGACTTAACAAGACTTACAGAATGCTGTGTAGTCCAGATAGAATATACTCGTACTGCACAAAATAAGCTTAGCACGACTTTTAGGGACATTGATTAAACTAATGAACAGCGAAATAAGCTTTTAGAAATGCATACGTAGTGCTTTGAACCAATTTAATGTTTGGCATTGACAATAATTGTCCATTCTGTCATTGTTTAACAACAGCTTAAATGTGTTCATGAACCGTTACTGCTAAGATAATACTACGAACGTTATGTGTTACTACTAAGATGATATTTCGAATGTAATGGGTTACTGCTAAGATAATACTACGAACGTTATTTGTTATTGCTAAGATGATACAATCATCTACGAACGTAATGTGTTACATCTTAGATGATACTTTGAACGTTATGTGTTACAACTTCAGACCCAGTTGCGTTCAAGTACCCCAAAAATGCATTCCGTTTGCGTTTTTCTTTTGCGTTCCGTTTGCGCTCCGTTTGCATTCCGTTAGCATTTCATTTTTAAACGCATTTTTTTAAAACTGCAAATCATTTGCGTTCTTGGATGCGTTCAGCGTTTATAAACGAAACTGTGCCTTCATTTAAATGCACGGAACGAACGCAACATAATGTTTGCGTTTAAATGCTCAACCGGAGAAAATGCATTTGCGATCGTTCGTTCAGCGTTTACCAATCGCAACATCTCTCAAGATTAAATTATGCATGATATCTAGCCATGCCATTTTTATCACGAGTCGGCGGCTTATGTTCATGTGATCATATTCAAGAATGGGTCTTTTTGTTGACATTATTTGGTGGTGAACATGATGATTATTCTGTTTTCTTCGGTGTTTTTATTAATTTCATCACAAATGTACCATACACTACATAACGATATACCGGCTGTTTTTTATCAACATTATTTTAGTTGTGTATTGAAATAATTAAAAGTTTGTGCTACACAACAAACACAATATGTCCCATTTTGAATCAGTAAAAATTAAAGTAAATGTGTAATCGTGCTTCAGCTCCATTTACACAGTGTAATTCTTTATATTAAAATACCAAAAAACACTCTTCGTTTCAACTCAAAAGGATAATACTAGACGTTATCCGAAATAGCGAAATGCATTTGCGTTTCCAGCGTTTAGCGTTTTAAAAAATGCATTCATCGTTCATTTTTTAAAACAATAAACGCTGAAAACGAACGCAACAAACGAAACGAAAGAAACGAACGCAAATGCATTTTTAAAATATAGATCATACAACGTTCATTCTGCGTTCGTTCTGCGTTCATTCTGCGTTCATTTTCGTTTCGTTCAGCATTCGTTCTACGTTCGTTCTGCATTTAGTAGGGGCACTTGAATGCAACTGGGTCTGTAAGATGATACAACAACCGTTATGTGTTACTGCATTGTACTTTAAACGTTATGTGTTATAAAGGTCGTTTCACATATACACCGAAACCGAAACGAAACCGAACCGAAAGTACCATCAGCAGTTACTGCTAAGATGCTACCACGAACGTAATGTGTTACCGCTAAGATAATACTACGAACATTATGCGTTTACTGCTAAGATAATACTACGAACATTATGCGTTTACTGCTAAGATAATACTACGAACATTATGCGTTTACTGCTAAGATAATAATACGAACATTATGCGTTTCTGCTAAGATAATATGTCGAACGTAATGTGTTACCGCTAAGATAATACTACGAACATTATGCGTTTACTGCTAAGATAATACTACGAACATTATGCGTTTCTGCTAAGATAATATTTCGAACGTAATGTGTTACCGCTAAGATAATACTACGAACATTATGCGTTTACTGCTAAGATAATATTTCGAACGTAATGCGTTTCTGCTAAGATAATATTTCGAACGTAATGTGTTACCGCTAAGATAATACTACGAACATTATGCGTTTACTGCTAAGATAATACTACGAACATTATGCGTTTCTGCTAAGATAATATTTCGAACGTAATGTGTTACCGCTAAGATAATACTACGAACATTATGCGTTTACTGCTAAGATAATACTACGAACATTATGCCTTTACTGCTAAGATAATACTACGAACATTATGCGTTTCTGCTAAGATAATATTTCGAACGTAATGTGTTACCGCTAAGATAATACTACGAACATTATGCGTTTACTGCTAAGATAATATTTCGAACGTAATGCGTTTCTGCTAACATAATATTTCGAACGTAATCTGTTACCGCTAAGATAATATTTCGAACGTAATGCGTTTCTGCTTAGATAATATTTCGAACGTAATATGCTATTACTACGAGCGCTACGTGTTGCAGTTAAGATAATACTTTGAACGTTATGTGTTGCTGCTAAGAAACTGTTTTGAATGTTATTTGTTACTGCTAAGATAATACTAAGAACGCCATGTGTTTCTGCTGAGATAATAATTCGAACGTAATGTGTTTCTGCTAAGATTATATTTTGAACGTAATGTGTTTCTGCTAAGATAATATTTCGAACACCATGTGTTACTGCTAAGATAATATTTCGAACGTAATGTGTTACTACTAAGATAATACTACGAACGTTATGTGTTACTGCTATGATAATACTTCGAACGTTATGCGTTACTGCTAAGATGATATTTCGAATGTAATGGGTTACTGCTAAGATAATACTACGAACGTTATTTGTTACTGCTAAGATGATACTACGAACGTTATGTGTTACTACTAAGATGATACTACGAACGTTATGTGTTACTGCTAAGATAATACTACGAACGTTATGCGTTACTGCTAAGATGATATTTTGAATGTAATGGGTTACTGCTAAGATGATACTACGAACGTTATGTGTTATTGCTAAGATAATACTACGAACGTTATGCGTTACTGCTAAGATGATATTTCGAATGTAATGGGTTACTGCTAAGATGATACTACGAACGTTATGTGTTACTTCTAAGATGATATTTCGAATGTAATGGGTTACTGCTAAGATAATACTACGAACGTTATGTGTTACTGTTAAGATGATACTACGAACGTTATGCGTTACTGCTAAGATGATATTTCGAATGTAATGGGTTACTGCTAAGATGATACTACAAACGTTATGTGTTACTTCTAAGATGATATTTCGAATGTAATGGGTTACTGCTAAGATAATACTACGAACGTTATTTGTTACTGCTAAGATAATACTACGAACGTTATTTGTTACTGCTAAGATGATACTACGAACGTTATGTGTTACTGCTAAGATAATACTACGAATGTTATGTGTTACTGCTAAGATGATACTACGAACGTTATGTTTTACTGCTAAGAAGATACTACGAACGTTATGTTTTACTGCTAAGATGATACTACGAACGCTATGTCTTACTGGTAAAATAATACTAGAGATGTTCAACTTATAACGTAACACTTTCATTTTTAACGGAATCAAATATTTTGACATTCGCGCCGAATATGTTCAATTTAATGCCAAGCCTAATGATTCCTTCGATATAAAAGATTTTGACATGAACTATTATGTTCTTCCTAATTTCGTTGCACCCGTGTTTTTGAAAAAGGGTAAAAAATGATGTTTAGAAGCAAACATCTTCAATTACAAAATAACTGCAATAAAAATTAACAAGAGATCAATGACCTTGAAGCTCTACTGATAGATTTTGATAGCCAGCCAAGGAAACCTGTGAAGTTTTATGGATATAAGACCAACACTTTCGGAGAAGTAGGCGCCATAAGTTTTTCCTATATCACTCTATGTAAAAAAGATGGTCGTTGGCGGTCATGTTTGACATAGAATTAAAATCTATTTTGTTTAGGACCAACTACATGTCATGTCTGTCATTTTAGTAAACGTTCAAAATCAATACCACTAATGGTTTTCGAGAAGTTGTTGCCTTAATCTTGTATTTAAGCTGTGGCAGCCATCTTGGATTTCCGGCCAACCTGATTTTTACTTGGGACTAATTGGACATCAAGACCAACATTCCTGTAAAGGTTTATGAAAGTCATTTTGGTAAAGGTACCACACCGATACCACTTATGGTTTTAGAGAAGAAGTCGCCACGAAATTGTATTAAAAATCTATGTGTGCCATGGCGACCATATTGAATTTTAGGCCAACTTGATTTTACTTAGGACCAACTAGACATCAAGAGTAACATTCCTGTATTCCTAAATATGTAAGTGATTTATTATGCAATATTACCTATGCAACATTATAATCACATTCAATTTTATCCTAGTCTAAAGAATTAATCTTTTTCAAGCTTATAAAAATTGTCTTAATGCTACCATAAATTTTAATTATAAAGCTATATCAATAAAATCACTTACAACATCAACCTTAGTATATCCTATTTAACAGTAATTTCTCCAAATAACCCTTTTGTAACATAAATGGAATGATCCGTGTACATAAATATAGCAGGTATGTGACCAGGTCACAGGTCATGTTATGCAATTTCTTCTGAGAATTAGTTTACTCTCTCACCAGTACAAGTAGATTTGCTCTTGTCTCAGTGGTTATATTTGGAAAATCAGAATCAAAATAAAATCTTAAAATCCTACAATTTGTTTTCAGTCTTTTCCTGAGAGCCAAAAATACAAAAGAGACTTAATCCTTACCCCTCTATGAATGTATAATGGACTGTCCTTTCTTTGAATTTGGACCAGATTTATAAAAGAATCGGTACACATGGTACAATACGAGCAAACTGTCCTATTATTTGTCAATTTCTTAATGTTGCGATAAAATTCGAACTTTTATTTCAACATTTATATTTTTATCTTAAAATAATGACATACTGTCATATTTAAATTACAAACACAGTCCACGGTTTTAAACAATTATGATCTGCATTTAGTGGAATTGTTTCATTTAAGGTAAAACTCTACGGCAATAGAAACATATAGGTTTAAAATGGGAAAATAGTATGCACCTAATTCAACATGTAATTTAGGGCGAACCGCGTCAAACAGGAGATTATTTTTTAATCCATACGTTCTAAATGACAATTTTAGATAATTCAATCACGCATTTTTTATGATAATCACTTCCGCTGGAAAAAAAACGTCGTTATAAGTTGAACACCTCTTGTAAGTTACGAACGTAATGCGTGAAATGAATAAAACATAAATTTAAGTAAGGTTGAAAAAATGAACAATAGTATAACATATACGTATGAAGACTCCTGTAACATGCGGTATATCGACGCCATGTCGTAGTCATAGATTCATGAGTGCCTCTTTGTCCTCCTGTTAATGGGTAATATACGGCCAAACTACCACTTTCTTAAAGGGACACACGGAATTCTAGATTTTATAAAAACTGTCAGCGTCGCTGCAGTTTTTTTTCTATATTTACTTGCATATTTGCAAATCATTATGAATTGTTTTGAACATTACAAAGACAAATGTGTTCGTGTTTTACTAATTGTTGATTATGTTTCACTAATAATGTATGTACATGTAAATCTACGATAGAATAACGAAGAAAAATTAAAACTCGAACAATTGTATTATTTTAGTTAATTATATGTAAGCAGATTAAACGTCGAACTGATGTTATATTAATAAATCGATATGAAAGTGTTAATGCTTGATATATACTTTGTGATTTCCGTGTGTCCCTTAAATGCGAAGTAATATGCTTATTGCTTAGATATATCGAACATCAATATTCCCATGTGCCATTTAGCAGCGTTGTGGTCAGGCCTTATTCGCCATGACCCCAGAAAACACCGAGCTGCTTCTTCTACCCTACCCTCCTGTATATAGATCCACCCCAGGAGATTGTACGCAGTTTCAGGATGGCCGAGATTCGAATCTTCCCGAATCATCCACTTCAATTTCTCAATTGCCAAATCTTTGTGATCGTGTTTGTACATCTTGGAATAGACGAGATACTGCAGGAAGTATAGGTATACTAACCCGTCGACGACGACCCAGTCATACCAGTAGTCGTGTATTCCGTCCCTTGATCCAGGAGGTGTGTACACGGACCGGTACATCTCAAAGCAGAGAGGAGGCGGTATTATCTCCATATCTGATGGGAGGAATATCAAACATGATGAAACTATTTTGTTTAATATTTTCATAATTGACAGGTTTTTACGACGTATATAGTTTAAAAATTCACTGTTCCACACGTATTGTTCATACATATGGCATCTACAGTGTGACCGGACATGTACTATAACATCCGCGTCTAACTTCTCTAAGATTTGTTCACACGTGTTATACTCCCGGGATTTGAAAAACGCAGTTGCGACCATTAATCTTGCGCTAGACAAATCAAACTTTCTGCCTTGGCGTCTGTGGTAATTACTCCTCTGGATCAGCTGATGACTGACGTCATTATCATCACTTGTGAACGCTAACGAAACAAGGCATTGTGCTAGTTGTAAATGTACGACTGGGATCACGTATGAGACGGCCTCTTTGGTTTGTTGTTCCGTATGTTCAGTTATACACTGAGTGTTCATTATTTCGTGAAGCCGATTCGTAAGGATTATAACTGACTGGTTATTATCATTGATTCCATTTACTAACTTGGATACTTCGTTGCGAACATATAAAAATACGCCAATCAAGAAAAAAGTAATATTGTTTTCACGCTTGATGTTCTTATCGTCGACAGTTTTGTACAGTTGAGATCCTCCTATGTCCATTAATACGCTTCCAATGTTATTACACTTTAGCTCAAGTAGGTACCGCCTTACGCTAGACACTAAGTCATATAATAATAGCAGTAAAGGATTCCGCAAACGTCCAAATGCAGGTCTATCGAACATGTTCTCTTCTGGAATAAAGTAATTTGGGCAGTTGCCATAATATACCCATATCATTAAAACAAACAAACAAAAACGCAAACACTGACACAAATTGTCAGGTCTCCAGATATCTGCTCTTGTTTTTTCTATGACGTAGAACATACATGTTTTACAGTGATATGAGCTGATGCAATCCCCTATGAAATGCTTGATTATTTCTTTTTTAATCATTTTCAACAAAACGTAACACTTATGCTGTGTTGGATTTAAACTGAACATGAGTTCTCTCTCCTGGAGCGAAAACGATAACCTCCATTCCAGATGGCATTCATGGCTAGACGGATGTCCTACACCAACAACAAAACAACCTAACGATCTCATTTTGGTAAGTTGATGTCTTGAAGGCCATTCATAAGATCGACGTCGACAAGTCCATTCATTGGCGAAGTATGGTATCTTCCCGCATCTATATGCAAAAACTAGGTCTTCATCATTAATGCTCCTTCCAAATCGTCTTCCTATCATTGTGCCAGCCGGTCCGTGCCTCTCATGAGCAAAATCAAACATAACATGCTTTTTACATATTTTACCAGTAGTGTCCATGACTTCGTCATTAAGCAATTCTCTATCGTATATTGTACTTGGCCTACCATTATCAACTAACTCAAGTTTGACATAGCCCGGGTGCGTGTGGTCCTCCCTGAACATGAGGAATGATACACCACGAGCAGGAGCTTCACGAATATCAACACTAACAGGATATTGGTCAAAACTGAGAAGAGTATCAACATCAGAATGCATGTCTACAGTTGTCGTTCCTTCGCTATGACTTCCAAAGATATAACTCGACGCTTGTTTTTGTTTTAAGAGATGGTATAGAGTGGTCTTCATAATCTCCCGTGTAATAGCCGTGTCCTGGTGTAGCTTCCTTATCTTCTCTGAAGCGCCGACCTTCTCCAGTGCATCATACAGTCGTAATGATAAATCACGGTTAACGTCATCCATGTTGGTTGCTGAATAAACATTCAAAATATAATTAATACGAGCAAATACGACATTACTACCAGATCTGTTTTAAAGGGACACACGGCAATCTTGAGCTTTTTTAAAAATTCGTTGTGTCCCGTTAGTTTTTCCATATAATGTGCATGTGTTCAATAATTAATATTAAGTATCTGAATAATAGAGAGCTAGTTATTTTCTGTATAATTATTACTAACTATTAAATGTATTGTACCAATAATATATAATAAAAATAAACCTATGGCAGAATAAGAAGAAAACATGAAACTCAAAATTTTATTTATTTATATGCAAGCAGATTTCGAGTCAAAATGATACTTGATTAATAAATCGAGACGATCATTTTGAGGCTTGAAAAAAAAAAAGAAACGATTGCCATGTGTCTCGTTAACAGTCTAGTTTTATTTATATAATATTTCATCATTGTAGATGGAACAACGTTCATATACTGTCTGTAAAACAGTAATTCATCTTTAGGCTACATCATGGGTGTGGACAGTCCTAGATTATACTGATTGTCTGATGTTTCACATACTTTTCAGCACATTTTAGGCTATGTATTACGGTCGATATCTTTGTGGTTTCTCACTAATAAGTCGAGCTCCCAGTGTGATTCGAACTTGCAGCGGTAAGACGTACCTGATGGAGATTGGGTGGTGCATAACGGAAATTTGGTGGTACACGACGGAGATTTGGTGGTACATGCCGGAACTTGGGTGTTGCATTGCGGAGATTGAATGGTGCATGCAGTATATTTTACGAAGTAATTAAAAATATGTATCAAAAGAATCTTCTATGTGTAAAGGTAGACAACAATTCTGTAACGGATTCCTTTGTTTCTCAGATAGGTGTTAGGCAAGGAGATAATCTCAGTCCGAACCTGTTCAAACTCTTCATTAATGACCTGCCAGATTATTTATCTGATACTGCTGATCCGGCTATTCTTAACAACACTAGGCTATATTGTCTTATGTACGCAGATGATGTTGTTCTTTTATCTACTACAGCTCTTGGGTTACAAGAAAAATTAAACAAGCTTAATCTCTTTTGTCAGGATTGGTGTCTCAATATTAATATTTTGAAATATAAAGTCTTAATCTTTAATAAGGCCGGTAGGCTAGTAAAAGAGGAATATGTCCTTCAGAACCAATCTTTAGAATGTGTCTCCTCTTATAATTATCTTGGAGTTACATTTTGTGCATCTGGTTGTTTTTCACGAGCTCGAAGTGACTTGTATAAGAAAGGTTTGAAAGCCCTTTTTATGTTAATTTTTTTTTAACTCCATGCATCCGGGTATATTCACAAGTGTGCACGTGTCTGACCATACAATCAAGCCAATTTTACTATATGGTAGTGAGTGCTGGGGATCTTTTGGAAAAAGGAATTTTAATCCTTGTGACTTTACTAAACTGTCTCATAAGTTTGAATTTGAAAAATTACATATAAGATACTCCAAATATATTTTAGGGGTACATAAGAAAACCACCAACTTTGCTGTTATGTCTGATTTGGGTCGTTTTCCTGTGTACTTTGATGTTATCATGTCGATGTTAAAATATTATCATCGTCTAGTAAATAATCCGTCCAACCTTCTTGCGGATGGTTTGCTTGAATCTAAAAGTCTTCATCATAAATGTATTCACTCATGGTACTCAGAAATTGTATCAATTCTTGAAGTACTTAACATGGACATTGATCAATTTTCTACCCACTCTCCCTCAGTAATGTCAATGGCAAAACTTATAAAAACAGTAATACTAAAATTAATTGATAAATTCCAGGAAAACTGGGACAAAGACAAAACTAAGCTCCTTCATGGAAAATTGAGAACTTACTTGACTTTTAAAAATGATTTCTAATTAGAAGTGTACCTGTGTATAATTGATAATTTTGAAAAACGTAATGCCGTTGCTAAATTTCGTCTAAGTTCCCATAGACTTAAAATCGAAACTGGAAGGTATACTAATACTCCGGATGAACATAGATTGTGTGAACATTGTACCAGTAATTCTATAGATGATGAGGTGCATTAACTCCTAACATGTCCTTATTATTCAGATGGAAGAACTAATTTATTAACATGCATATCTTCAGAACGTTATCGGGTATTAGTATAGATAACGTTATCGGGTATTAGTATAGATAACGTTATCGGGTATTAGTATAGATAACGTTATCGGGTATTAGTATAGATAACGTTAACGTTATCTATATTAGTATAGTTAACGTTATCGGGTATTAGTATAGTTTACGTCATCGGGTATTAGTATAGTTAACGTCATCGGGTATTAGTATAGTTAACGTTATCGGGTATTAGTATAGTTAACGTTATCGGGTATTAGTATAGATAACGTTATCGGGTATTAGTGTAGTTAACGTTATCGGGTATTAGTATAGTTAAAGTTATCGGGTATTAGTATAGATAACATTATCGGGTATTAGTATAGTTAACGTTATCGGGTATTAGTATAGTTAACGTTATCGGGTATTAGTATAGATAACGTTATCGGGTATAAGTATAGTTAACGTTATCGGGTATTAGTATAGATAACGTTATCGGGTATTAGTATAGTTAACGTTATCGGGTATTAGTATAGTTAACGTTATCGGGTATTAGTATAGATAACGTTATCGGGTATTAGTATAGTTAACGTTATCGGGTATTAGTATAGTTAACGTTATCGGGTATTAGTATAGATAACGTTATCGGGTATTAGTATAGTTAACGTTATCGGGTATTAGTATAGTTAACGTTATCGGGTATTAGTATAGATAACGTTATCGGGTATTAGTATAGTTAACGTTATCGGGTATTAGTATAGTTATATGCCAAATATAATCTCACATTCGTGCTTATGTAATATTAATATTGAATGTATTCATTGAATTGAATGTTGTTTAACGGCTCATCAACGCAGTATAGAATATTTAGAGCCGCCCCTGAGAGAAGGGAATGATATCTCCGGGAACTGTCCTACTTTTACTAACGAATAGATAGGTATGGTTCTTTAAAGTGCTTGATTGATAGACTTAGATTTACGTCTCCATCCGAAAAACGAGTCTTAAAGAAAGTGTAATGCCCGAACACACCGGCGAAACTCGGTTGACAGCTGCGAGGCTTGAGCCCGGTTCCTCCGCTTTTCAGTCCACTGACCTGCGCCAGCCGTCTGAATTGATTTAACTCGTATAAAATTGATAATATGCTCGGCTCAGCATTGCATCATATACGTTTATCTTACTCGGGTAATGAATTAAATATTACACGTGCACTCATGTTATATCATACAGCCAGGATTTGTTCTACAAAAGCTGTGAAATCTCCAATTGTCAGGATTTATTCTACAAAGGCTGCGATGTCGAGTCTTTGGCTGCAACAATATTCATAAACGATGGTGTGCTCAAATTAAGTGTGAATGTATGGCTTGAAATAAGGCTTGATCATTTGCTATGACTGGTTTTTGCTCGTGTGTAACATCTGAAAAATAAACACATTTAGAATACTTTTTTTTTTTTAAAGTTTTCTTCGGCAGGACCGCCGAACTACTCTCTTTCCCTCCCCATACCCCGCTTAACGTACTATGTTCCCTTTATACTTTAGAAACATAAATACATATCACACTGTCAGCGATCATTTTGTTGTAGTAGTTCATGTAGTTAATGTGATACTTTAGTAAGGTGTTCAACGTCGGGTTTTACAATTTTCCAGACAACCCCCCAAATAACGACACAACTACACTACAAAACCGTTTATCAAAATTCTATCCATGTCTTCAGTTCATATAATAATGTATATGTGCAGATTAAAAGTATAGGTTTATTAACGGGTTCTTAAAATACCTGTGATTGAATATTCGTAACATGAAGTATGAGTTGGTAACACTTAATTCGACGCTTCAGTTCCGGAGTTCCACTCCGACTGGCTGTTGTAAAACACAGAGCCTGAATGGGATATGTTACAGATAACCCTGGTGATGAACGGGGCCCGCTCCCGCTGTTTTAATAAGCCAATGGTCTTCGTGTTGCGTTATAAACACTGAAGCGCGTAATAGGTTTATAAACCGGGGTCCAGGCAGTACGTACAGAGAACAAACGCTTTGCATAAATATCCAATTACTTCGCAATTAGATTAGTTATGCGCATTGTTTATTCTGGGAAGTAAGTAGCAAACAACTAGTGGGTGTAGTGTCGATATATGCCACACAGTGACTTTTTATTTACAAGGGTGTGAATATGTTTAAGTTCAAATAGTAGACATGTAATAATGCATGAAACATTGTAATATTATATATTTATTCAAAATACAAAAGACCTTTAGGTCCATGAGTACACAGGTACAACACAATACATTATATATATACACGGCAATAAATGGCAACATATAAAGTCTATTTTGTCACATATCATGTTTTGTCATACATTTTTTCCATTAATCGCTTACTAAGAAGTATTTCAGTTCAAGGTTCGTTCTCTTGGGAGAGTGAAAGAGTGATTATTTATATATATATATATATATATTATAATGTAATGCATGATTTTATTTGATTGCACATGTATTTTTTAATATCAACATATTTTAATACTTATGAGTGTTAGTAGCAAACAATGGTTAACAAGAGCTATACTAATTGATTTGTAATACTATGATCAATTATTATAGATAATAGAATTTCTTAGTCTAAACTCCTCATATACATATGTAGATAGATTTCTTATAGTTGTGTCATTTTCACATGTTATTAACTGAATGAACTTCGGAATATTTGGCCTAAACCAGAAATGGCGATTTATATATTTTTTCCTTAAATCAGTATATAGTGTACATTCTAAAATAAAATGAAATTCGTCTTCCAATGTGTTACAAACGGACCATGTCCTTTCATTAACTGGGGTTTTATGTGGCTTTTGTAGAACAAATCCTGGCTGTATGATATAACATGAGTGCACGTGTAATATTTAATTCATTAACCGAGTAAGATAAACGTATACGATGCAATGCTGAGCCGAGCATATTATCAATTGTATACGAGTTAAATCAATTCAGACGGCTGGCGAAGGTCAGTGGACTTAAAAGCGGAGGACCCGGGCTCAAGCCTCGCAGCTCTCAACCGAGTTTCGCCGGTGTGTTCGGGCATTACACTTTCTTTAAGACTCGTTTTTCGGATGGAGACGTAAATCTTAGTCTATCAATCAAGCACTTTAAAGAACCATACCTATCTATTCGTTAGTAAAAGTAGGACAGTTCCCGGAGATATCATTCCATTCTCTCAGGGGCGGCTCTAAATATTCTATACTGCGTTGATGAGCCGTTAAACAACATTCAATTCAATGAATACATTCAATATTAATATTACATAAGCACGAATGTGAGATTATATTTGGCATATAACTATACTAATACCCGATAACGTTAACTATACTAATACCCGATAACGTTAACTATACTAATACCCGATAACGTTAACTATACTTATACCCGATAACATTAACTATACTAATACCCGATAACGTTAACTATACTAATACCCGATAACGTTAACTATACTAATACCCGATAACATTAACTATACTAATACCCGATAACGTTAACTATACTAATACCCGATAACGTTAACTATACTAATACCCGATAAGGAGAACGTTATCTATACTAATACCCGATAACGTTATCTATACTAATACCCGATAACGTTATCTATACTAATACCCGATAACGATAACGTTATCTATACTAATACCCGATAACGTTATCTATACTAATACCCGATAACGTTATCTATACTAATACCCGATAACGTTAACTATACTAATACCCGATAACGTTAACTATACTAATACCCGATAACGTTATCTATACTAATACCCGATAACGTTAACTATACTAATACCCGATAACGTTAACTATACTAATACCCGATAACGTATATTTATTAATGTTGGTGCCTATACATAATGTTGTGGTAGGATGATGTCGTATGTGACGTCGCATGTTGTTTCAGTCTTACTCAGTACGACACCGAACCTCGGAAATGCCGCGTCGATTTCCGTAATCCGGTATTTCATACGGATACTTAGCTAACGACCGAGCTAAGATTCAACTTCATTTGCATATGTATTACACTAGTGTATTATTAGACGCCGCCTGAAGTCGGCGGCTAGTAGGAATATGATCCTGGTGGAGATGAGTCATCGATTTGGGAGAGACTTGTGTTATGGAAACATCAGTAAATGCAATACAGATTTTGTTTAGTAGGCCTACAGTTATTTACATAAAACAATACATAAAATAAAATAAAAATTGTAGTAGTACATTATGAGATACGTATTTGAATAGTATAGACACTTATAATTGTAATAAGAAGGAAAGTAAATATAATTTATAAATAAAATATATCGAGGAAAAAAATGGGTAGGGGCTAAACTTCTGTTATTATGGAAACGGATACGTCATAAGAGAAATAGAGAATATTATGTCAGTGCCTTTTACTATCAAGTTTATTAGGCGAGGCTTAGAAAACGAAAAATGGCGAGGCTCTCTATTTATCATGTAGATAATCCATATTTTCGGTATGAATTGCCATTATTACCTATTTCTCAGAATGGTACGCTTATCGAGGACGTCGCCATGTTTTTTTATGACGTCAGGCAACGTCAGATAACGTTACGTACAATAAACGCCGAGAGATTCCGCATTGATTTGCTTAATTGGTCAGTGCCTTATTAAATTGAAGTGAATTGAATTGGGGTTTTAAGGCGCACCAACACATGAAAAGGTTATATGGCGCCTAAAAGGCATGAACATGGCAGGCTCATCTTCCATGTACATCGAGATAAAATATGGAAAATGGGCCTAGAACCTTCTCACCCTGAACTGCAGAGTTGCTGCAAATTCTTTCGTAGAAACTCCATTTACGCTGGAGCCACGTTATTGTTTTACTGCCACTGCTCTTTTGATGCGAGCGAGATAGCACCTGAAACAATGCAGGGATCATGATGAAGACCTTTAATGAACATGAACAAAAAATGATAAAATGAACATGAATTTGGGGGGATTCTACCCCTCTGCCTACCCCTCTGCATACCCCTCCAAAGGGATCTGCAGTGGCCCTATTCTCTGCCCCGTGACCAAACGGGGGCACCCGGGAACCACATGGGGCTAAGCAAAATTTAATAGGTCACCCCTTTATTAGGCAGAAAAGTGCATATTCTTCCCGGGGGCTCATATGGTAGAGGGACTATAAACCTTAGAATGAAAGAAACAAAAAATCTGCATGATAAACGTCTTTTCATGGACACGTCATTAATGGCTATACTTAATAGTGTTCAGTACATCTTTTATGTCTGTTTTCGTCAAGTCATCATCGAAATCTTGAAAAGTTGTAATGAAGGAAAATATTCTATATTATAGTCTATCTATATATTATAACAAGGTTGGTGTATGCCAAACCGATATTGTGGTTCAGTGGTAGAGCGCCCGCTTCAGCCGACTCGGATGGTGCATGGAGCATAAGTAGATTATATGTGCCGAACAATGTGTGGTGGATTACTGAAACTGTGTTGTCTATGACGAAAATAGTGCGGTGATTGGCGGAGATTGTGTGGTGCATGCCGTAGATTGGGAGGTGCAAGATGGAGATAGGGTGGTCCATGACCAAGATTGTGTGGTCTATAACGGAAATTGTGTGTTCTATGATGGACATTATGTGGTGCATGATGGAGATTGGTCGTGCATGCCGGAGATGATGCATGACGGAGATTGGGTGGTGCATGATTGAGATTGGGTGGTCCATGACACATTTTATATGGTCTATGACGTAAATTGAGTGGTGCATAAGGGAGATTGGGTGGTTTATGAAGGAGATTGGGTTGTAAATGAGGGAGATTGTGTGGTCCATGACAGAAACTGTGTGATGGAGATTGTGTGTTACAAGACCGGGAGTATGTGTTCATGATGGCGATTGTGGGGTTCATGATGGAGCTTGAGTGGTGCATGGCGGAAAATGTGGTGTGTATAGTATGAGGGCGGTTTTCTGGTACTTGACATACATTGAGTATTACATGACCACTTCTGTGTGTTGCATGACGGCGATTTGAGGTACATGACGGACATTGTGTTGTACAAGACGGCGATTATTTGGTACATGATGGAGCTCGGGATTGTGTGGTTCATGATGGAGATTATGCTGTACATGATGGCAAGTGTGTGTTGCATGAGGATGATTGTTTGGTACGGTTATAATATGGCGGATAAAGGAGATTGTGTGGTGCATGACGGAGATTGGTTTGTACATGATGGAGATTGTGTGGAGCATGACGGAGATTGGTTGGTACATGTTTGATATTGTGTGGTGCATGCCGGAGATTGTGTGGTACATGACGGAGATTATGTTGTACATGACGGCGATTGTGTAGTACATGATGGAGATTGGTTGGTGCATGACTGATTTGTAGTGGTGCACGACAGAAACTGTGGAGTGTAGGGTATGACGGTGATTGTCTGGTACATGAGTGAAATTGTGTGTTACATGACGCATTCTGTGCGGTGCATGACGGAGATTTGATGGTACATGACAGAAATTGTGTTGCACAGCGTTGTTTGCGTGATCTATGAAGGAGATTCCTGTCGTCATGGTAGTGATTCCGTGGGTTATGATAGAGATTGTGTAGTGCCTATGTCGGGGATTGAGTGTTACATGACGATGACGAGATTGGGTGGTATATGATCGAGATCGGGCGATACATTTTATTTCCCGTCGCTACAGTACACACAATAAGTTGCTGCGCGAAAAGATAATGATAGAACATTTCATGAAATACAGTGTGTAACGAATACATTTTACCCGGACCCTTGGTTATCTTGCGATATTCTTTCTCTATCATTTTTCGTTCAAATTAGAATATCGATTTAGCTATGGGGCGTGAGAGATGTTGCACCATTTAAACTGAGTCTGCTACTTTTCTCTCTTGCTTGTGTTCGTTTGTTTAAAAGGATCTTCTTTTGATTTGACACCGTCATTTTATGACGGAAATATTTTTAAACCATATGCATATATACATGTAATTTTGTCGAGCAGCATTTCTAGCGTGAAAATGCATTTTTTTTAGTTTATTCAAAGGAAAATAACTAACTTATTCAAATTGATGGTATCTGGATTTAGAGCCATTAACCTTGATGTATGTTTTACTGTAGAAAACAAAATAGTACACGTAAAGAAAAACAAATGGAACAGCTGTCTATCCGAGGAGCATGGCACGTTCGTAATTAATTATGTTACAAGAAGAACTGATGCAAAGCATCAGGGCGGCGCAGAATGTTTTCAAAAGGAGGAAACAAACGTGTGTATCTATTTGCACATGTTTTATTATATAAAAACAAAAATACGATCTTATGGCCAGTCTTTTACTCCCAACATTTTTTATCACGCGTTCCTCAATATGTCACGTGCTCCTCTATATGCAACATCAAAAACCAATAATAAATATTAGGCGCGCGCTAACTTTAAGGAGAGGATCACTATAAGATTTTTCTTGCGTTCCAATCCTATTAACTATGCACTGCAATATATACACGTTGTAAACATGTTGAAATAAAATATGTTTAAACCAACCTTATGCACCCCTACAGAAACGCCCCAGCCCGATAACTCCTCCCCCATCACCACCCACACACACAAGCACTTATGTGTCATTTTCATCCCCACTAATTTAACCAAATATCATAACTTTCTTGCCATATAACAATGTATTCTAGCAACCTATTTACAGGGTGGACATTATTATGAACGTTTTTTTTCAGCTAAGAAGTCGAGGATCGAGGACAGTTTGGTTTGTGTTCGAATGTCGAGCATCAGGGCCAATTGCTTTGCATGGGCGTAGGAACGTTTCAATTATTGGTTGGTGGGAGCGGGGGCAAACTTTTCGAAAACGATATTTGACAACAATCAAGAAAATATTTCCATTATTGTGCGGGGTGCAATTTTTTTCACAAAATGTTTGATAAGCAAAAAAAACCGTTACCTATGCTCAATTACACCAAAACTCACAACATTATATAGTGAAAAAGTACTTTTGAGCGCAAACCATTTTGTCCCCCCCTCCCCCCACCCCCCCACCCCACACCCCCACCACCCACACACACACTATACGCCTATGCATTCTGTCTGAATACTAAGAAGTCGAGGATCGTGGAATTCTATGTTCGAATACTAAGAAGTCGAGGATCGCGGTCTTTTGTGTTCAAATACTGAGAAGTCGAGGATCAGGAATGTTTGTGTTCAAGTATTAGGAAGTAGAGGATTCAGGACAATTGCTTTGTGTTCGAATGCTGAGACGTCGAGGATAAAGAATAGTTGTTTTGTGTTCGAATTCTAAGAATTCGACGATAGAGGTTTTCTGTGCTTGAATACGAAGAAGTCGAGGATCAGGGACAGCTCTTTGGTGTTCGAATACTATAAAGTCGACTATCGGGGATAATGATTTTTGCGCTTGAATACTAAGAGGTCGAGGATTGAGGATAGATGTTTTTTGTTCGAATACTTTAGCAGTCGAGGGTCGAGGATCGAGGACAGTTGTTTAGAGTTCATGGACTGGGAACATTTAATTTGTGTTCGCATATTACCGAACGGGGACAGAGGTTTTTCTTTCCACCAGGCTACCGAAAAAATGGTTTGAGGTCAATTTTCTCCGTTTTATTCATTTGTTTTTCCCAAATTACGAACGTCTTCTTTTTCAAAGCACGGATAAACATCCGTTTTTAAATTGATTCCACACTATATTAGCCCTGTTACCCCGCCTTACTCATTGCTTTAAAAGCAAACTAAAAACGATATCAAAATAAAGTATAAACAAAAAGGAGTCTACTTACTTCAGTGATTACGCGCCCTCTATCTGCCTCCTATAGACATACTGTCGCTCATAGTCCTGGCCCGGAGGCGAGAAAGAAGAAATGGCCAAAATCACGAACTTCATTCTGATGAAAACTCGTTGGTTTTCTTTAGTATGTTTAAATCTGAATTACAAATAAAAGTACGATGTGATTGCCACAAACAAACGTTTCAATGTAAGATATATGTATATATGTATAGGTAAAGCGAATCTTGAACGTCAACTTTAAAGGACACGGCAACATTAAATTACACTACAAAATCGTTTGTCCAAACCCTATCCAGGTTTTTAGGTCATAAAATAATGTATATGTGCCGATTATCGAGTTTAAATTGTCAATATATGTCAGCTATCTATCTATCGTCGTCAGTAAGTTTAGAAACGATATTCATATGTCGGCCTGTTGCTGGCGGGTTAGTGACTTTAAATCGTGTGCACTACAATGGACGGATACTTATACCATTACTGTTAAACATGATACTTTATTTTTAAATTATAGTTTAGGTGAGGATTCGGGGAATGTGGGCGAAACGTTTCAATCGCGCATTCCCAAACCCACCCCCACCTAAAATCAGAAAAGTAATAACAACTCGTGATTTGGTTATCAATTGTTTTAAAAATTGCACACCTCCCCCTTAAATTTGGGATTTCGAGTAGACCATGCTATCCACTAGGCCACACCAGTCACCCAATAAGATGTAGAAGAGGGGGTCCTCACCATAGCAAATTTGGAAATAATGACCTTAAACATCCTGACCAAGTTCTGAAATATTGCTCACATATTTCGTCTGTAAGAATATGTTAATTACTAGACAAACGTTAGTCGTTTAGTTAATAAAAGTATATAAGGTGTTATCGGGTTGTTCTCCTAAAAAATTGTAAAACATTACGTGACTTTTTTTTTGTCAAATAACGCGTTAGGACGCTAATTGCGTCGTGACCTTCGCATTATATTAATTTGCATGTAATGCGTCGTATATAGTTATTGATTTTTTTTTTTTCAACGCGAAACGAAACAAAGGTACTTCTACAGTATCTGTTTAAACCGTGAATCATGGGTTAGACAGTGGTTCTAATTCTTGGTCTTCTTGACCTCACTGGAACTACACGTGGCCGCATATAATATAGCTCCAGGATAAATTCCTACATTCAATAGTCGCCAATATTTCCATAAACAGTAAAGCTGTCATTAGACAGCACGATTGACCCTAGCGAACGTATACACATTCAAATGAATATCTGTACTATATTTAAATATTTTATTGATTTAATTTTAATTTACTCGTACCTATATTTAAAACTTTCTAAATAATCATAAATCATATTTACCTTTAATTTCTCTGATATGTGTTTAAAATTAATTTCACTCGTCCGAAACGTTGAATATGAACTCCCCGATCTGTCTTTAAAACTTCAGTCAGAAAGATTACCAATATATCAAAACGAGGCTTACATGTACCATAGTAACTCCATATCAATACATATCAATACATTAAACAGGAGTAGTCTATTAATAAATACAACTAGCACATTGTATCATATGAATGCTTTTTGTTACGGCGCATATTTGAAATAAATTTCTTTTTTGGCAAGGACATTATGTCGTGATATTTACACAAAGCAATCAGATCGATGATCTCAAGTGTGAAACTATTATTCATGTTCAAATCTTAATTCTAAAGAAATACGTAATTCATCTCTTTGTTCATTGGGGCCTATTCGATAAAACAATATAGATAATCGATTGACAAGGACGTTTTGCAGTCAACGTGATTTGTAAGTAGTTGTAGTATTATAGAGATTATTTAACTGCTGGGATCTATTATAGGGAAAACCTTCACGATATGATAGGCGTAATGTTCTTGTATAAACCATGTATACTGCTTCTCGATAGTCGTATACATGAGAACAATTATGCTGTAAATATTTCGTACAATAGCCGTAATGTTTTTTTCACAAAAAGTCGTTGTCTACCCGTGCCCAATCTGTCAGTGATAGCACTACTTAAATATACCGACATGTATCAATGTTGATGAGCAGGAGCAATTGAAAACATTAAACTATAGTACAAGTAGAACGTGTATAATGTGTTGGTGAGCCGTTAAGCAATACTCAATTCGATTCAATTATTAAGCTATACTATCACATCCCCCCTCTCTCTGGGTTGTCTCTAATTAACTAAATACTCTCCCTAGATAAAATACAAGTTATATACTTGCTTCATGGAATTTCATAAGAATACATGAGTTTATTTATAACATACTTGAAGCATGTGTATTACCTGTATTTCATCAGTGGATCCTTGAGATTCTCACGCACTTTATATATCAGTTTATATATTTATGACATCTATGAAACATCTGTATTACGTGTATTTCATCCTTGCTTCCGTGTGATTTTCACGCACTCATACGTTTATTTATGACATCTATGAAGAATGTATATATTACCTTTATTTCATCCTTGGATTCGTGTGATTCGCACACATACATTCGTTTATTTATGACATATATGACGCGTGTGTATTACCTGTATTTGATCCGTGTGTTTCTCACGCATACATTAGTTTACTTATAACATCTATGAAGCATGTGTATTACCTGTATTTCTCACGCATACATTCATTTACTTATATATGAAGCATGTATATTAATTGCATTTCATCCTTGTATCCGTGCGATTCTCACGCATACCTTAGTTTATTTATGACATCTTTAAAGCATGTGTATTACCTGGATTTCATCCTTGGATCTGTATGATTCTCACGCATGCATTAGTTTATTTATTTCATCTATGAAGCATGTGTATTGCCTGTATTTCATCCTTGGATCCGTGTGATTCTCACGCATACATTCGTTTATTTATGACATCTATGAAGCATGTGTATTACCTGTATTTCATCCGTGTGATTCTCAAGCATACATTCGTTTAGTTATGATATCTATGAAGCATGTGTATTACCTGTATTTCATCCGTGTGATTTTCACGCAAAAATTCGTTTACTTATGACATATATGAAGGATGTGTATTACCTGTATTTCATCCTTGGATCCGTGTGATTCTCACGCACACATTCGTTTATTTATGACATCTATGAAGCATATGTATTTCCTGTATTTCATCCATGTGATTCTCACCCATATATTTGTTGGCTTATGACATATATGAAGCATGTGTATTACCTGTATTTGTTCCTTGTGATTCTCACGCATACATTCGTTTACTTATGACATCTATGAAGCATGTGTATTACCTGTATTTCATCCGTGCGATTCCCAGACATACATTCGTTTACTTATGACATCTATGAAGCATGCGTATTACCTGTATTTCATCCTTGGATCCGTGTGATTCTCACGCATACATAATTTTACTTATGACATCTATGAAACATGTGTATTACCTGTATTACATCCGTGCGATTCCAAGGCATACATTCGTTTACTTATGACATATATAAAGCATGGGTATTACCTGTATATCATCCTAGGATCCGTGTGATTATCACGAAAACTTAGTTATTTATAACATCTATGGAGCATGTGTATTACCTGTATTTCTTCCGTATTATTCTCACGCATACATTAGTTTACTTATGACATATATGAAGCATGTGTATTACCTGTATTTCATCCGTGTTATTCTCACGCATACGTTAGTTTACTTGTGACATTTATGAAGCATGTGTATTACCTGTATTTCATCCGTGCGATTCTCACGCATACATTAGTTTACTTATGACATCTATGGAGCATGTGTATTACCTGTATTTCATCCGTGTTATTCTCACGAATACATTAGTTTACTTATGACATATATGAAGCATGTGTATTACCTGTATTTCATCCGTGTTATTCTCACGCATATACATTAGTTTACTTATGACATCTATGAAGCATGTGTATAACCTGTATTTCATCCGTGCGATTCTCACGCATACATAAGTTTACTTATGACATATATGAAGCATGTGTATTACCTGTATTTCATCCTTGGATCCGTGTGATTCTCACGCATACATAAGTTTACTTATGACATCTATGAAGCATGTGTATTACCTGTATTTCATCGGTGCGATTATCACGCATACATTTGTTTACTTATGACATCTATGGAGCATGTGTATTACCTGTATTTCATCCTTGGATCCGTGTGATTCTCACGCATACATTAGTTTACTTATGACATCTATGAAGCATGTGTATTACCTGTATTTGTTCCTTGTGATTCTCACGCATACATTAGTTTATTTATGACATCTATGAAGCATGTGTATTACCTGTATTTTATCCGTGCGATTCCCAGACATACATTCGTTTACTTATGACATCTATGAAGCATGCGTATTACCTGTATTTCATCCTTGTATCCGTGTGATTCTCACGCATATATAAGTTTACTTATGACATCTATGAAACATGTGTATTACCTGTATTACATCCGTGCGATTCCAAGGCATACATTCGTTTATTTATGACATATATAAAGCATGGGTATTACCTGTATTTCATCCTTGGATCCTTGTGATTATCACGAAAACTTAGTTATTTATGACATCTATGGAGCATGTGTATTACATGCATTTCTTCCGTATTATTCTCACGCATACATTAGTTTACTTATGACATATATGAAGCATGTGTATTACCCGTATTTTATCCATGTTATTCTCACGCATACATAAGTTTACTTGTGACATCTATGAAGCATGTGTATAACCTGTATTTCATCAGTGCGATTCTCACGCATACATTAGTTTACTTATGTCATCAATGGAGCATGTGTATTACCTGTATTTCATCCGTGTTATTCTCACGAATACATAAGTTTACTTATGACATATATGAAGCATGTGTATTACCTGTATTTCATCCGTGTTATTCTCACGCATATACAATAGTTTACTTATGACATCTATGAAGCATGTGTATTACCTGTATTTCATCCGTTCGATTCTCACGCATACATTAGTTTACTTATGACATCTATGGAGCATGTGTATTACCTGTATTTCATTCGTCCGATTCTCACGCATACATTAGTTTACTTATGACATATATGAAGCATGTGTATTACCTGTATTTCATCCTTGGATCCGTGTGATTCTCACGCATACATTAGTTTACTTATGACATCCATGAAGCATGTGTAGTACCTGTATTTCATCGGTGCGATTCTCACGCATACATTTGTTTACTTATGACATCTATGGAGCATGTGTATTACCTGTATTTCATCCTTCGATCCGTGTGATTCTCACGCATACATTAGTTTACTTATGACATCTATGAAGCATGTGTATTACCTGTATTTCATCGGTGCGATTCTCACGCATACATTAGTTTATTTATGACATCTTTGAAGCATATGTATTACCTGTATTTCATCTGTGTATTTCTCACGAATACAATCGTTTGCTTATGACATCTATGAAGGATGTGTATTACCTGTATTTCATCCTTGGATCCATGTGATTATCACGCATACATTCGTTTAATTATGACATCTATGAAGCATGTACATTGGCTGTATTTCATCCGTGTGATTCTCACGCATACATTCGTGTACTTATTACATATATGAAGCATGGGTATAACCTGTTTCTCATCCTTGGATCCGTGCGATTCTCACGCATACATTAGTTTATTTATGACATCTATGAAGCATATGTATTTCCTGTATTTCATCCGTGTGATTCTCGCGCATACATTCGTTGACTTATGACATATATGAAGCATGGGTATTACCTGTATTTCATCCTTGGATCCGTGTGATTATCATGGAAACTTTAGTTATTTATGACATCTATGGAGCATGTGTATTACCTGTATTTGTTCAGTGTGGTTCACACGCATACATTAGTTTACTTATGACATCTATGAAGCATGTGTATTACCTGTATTTCATCCGTGTTATTCTCACGAATACAATCGTTTGATTATGACATATATGAAGCATGTGTATTACCTGTATTTCATCCTTGGATCCGTGTGAATCTCACGCATACATTAGTTTACTTATGACATCTATGAATCATATGTATTGCCTGTATTTCATCCGTGTGGTTCTCAAGCATACATTTATTTACTTATGACATATATGAAGCATGTGTATAACATGTATTTCATCCGTGTTATTCTCAATAATACAATCGTTTGCTTATGACATATATGAAGAATGTTTAATTCCTGTATTTCATCCTTGGATCCGTGTGATTCTCACGCATACATTAGTTTACTTATGACATCTATGCATCATGTGTATTGCCTGTATTTCATCCGTGTGATTCTCACGCATACATTTGTTTACTTATGACATATATGAAGCATTTGTATAACCTGTATTTCATCCTTGAAAACGGATATGGGAGTAGCCATTTTGAGAACTATAAAGTCATAGTTCCAAATTACCATATATGAAAAATTAGTAAATATCATTTAAACCAAATAAAATAAATGCAAATAAATTCAAAATCCTTTACTGGTCATATACAGCATTATTACTATTTAGTTTTTTTGTATACAGTTGCTGTTATTTTCCCCCTATAAATCAGTATACATATTCCAAATATGGTCATTTAGAACTATGATGTCATAGCTTTCAAAAAGGCGGTTTCCATATCCGTTTTAACAAAACCTTTAATTGATCACATATTTTTTGTTTATCATCCGATTTTCATAATTCGTTCACCCTATTCAAAGTTTTTTTCAGAACTCTCAATAATAAATATTGTTTGGCTGTGTCGCTACATCCCCTTTAACACCAGTCACTCTTCTAGATCGCCTCCGGTCTCTTTAATCCACATCTGCACATGCGTGTTTCTTCGGCCTCGTGCTAGACTGTCTTTTGTGTAGTCAGATTCGGATAGAAATAATGAATATTGATGAACCCGTGCAAATATTACAATTATAAAAGTTGTATTACAGATTGATAACATCTTTTTTGACATTATCGTGCCCGTGCCATACATTACAATAGTTTTATGACTGTTACCACGTGATATCTCTAAGGAGCGATACTCGAGTATGTTCAAATACCACGTGCATTGTTGAATTGCTGTTTGGTTGGTTCGTTAAATCGTGTTTTACGTCATTTTCAGTCCATTTTTAGGCTATATATGACGGTCTATTTTTTCCATGGTGGAGGCAGACCACCAACTTTTTCCTGGGTAGAACCAGTACTCTACGTAAATGTAATTAAAAGCATGACATTTATTATAAATAAGCTTTATACACTCCAATAAACCCACATAAATCAACAACACCAACGGTTATTTGTTGCTGTTTCTTTTTGCATTAGTTGCGACTTTCCTTCATAACACGTGGTAACGGATTATTGCAAAACTGCGATACCTGTGGGAAGTAGACCAACACACGTTGTTGTTTTTTACCTGCAATACACATATGAAAGTATAAGTAATAGGTAATAGGTAAATATATGATCCGTCTGTTGAAGGATGTACCCACAAAAAAATCACCAGCAAACATGAGGTAGAACATATACAGATAGGTAGCACCGGGTCGGTACGGGGTCCTACCTTGCATTCTAACCCAAGGAATCGTGGCTCTTTGGTACATATATACTATCTCACGTCTAGATAAAATACTATGTGGTATGATAAAATACAATATAACAAAATGCGGTTACCGCCTGGGATCGATCATTTGCTATATATGACTGGGACTACATTAAAAAAACTCACTATTCTTCCTCGTGTCTAAAAATCTTCACTCTCCTCCTTGATGCACATAAAACTCACGCTTTCCGCCAATGTCCAAACAGTTCAGTCTTCTCACTGATGTCCAGAAACTTCACCTTTCTACACGATGTCCACAAACCTCGCTTTTCTACACGCTGTCCGCAAACCTAACTTTTCTACACGATGTCCGTAAACCTCACGTTTCTTGTCCACGAACATCACTTTTCTGCATGATGTCCTCAAATCCCATTTTTCTACACGATGTCCGCAAGCCTCACTTTTCTACACGATGTCCGCAAACCTCACTATTTCTACACGATGTCCGAAAACCTCACTTTTCTACACAATGTCCACAAACCTCACTTTTCTACAAGATGTCCACAAGCCTCACCTTTCTACACGATGTCCGCAAACCTCACTTTTCTACACGATGTCCACAAACCTCACTTTTCTACAAGATGTCCACAAACCTCACTTTTCTACACGATGTCCACAAGCCTCACTTTTCTACACGATGTCCACAAGCCTCACTTTTCTACACGATGTCCACAAACCTCACTTTTCTACACGATGTCCACAAACCTCACTTTTCTACAAGATGTCCACAAGCCTCACTTTTCTACACGATGTCCACAAGCCTCACTTTTCTACACGATGTCCACAAGCCTCACTTTTCTACACGATGTCCACAAACCTCACTTTTCTACACGATGTCCACAAGCCTCACTTTTCTACACGATGTCCACAAGCCTCACCTTTCTACACGATGTCCGCAAATCTCCCTCACTCCTTTCGCCGATGTCCACAAACGTTTATGCTTACAAACATTACTATTCCCGCTGCTTGTCAAAAACAGCTTGGAAAGGACCTTTATAATCATTTTACTTTCGTTGCAATCCATTTATTTCCATTTACTGTTGTATGTTACATTTGTATTATACTAAACTATGTTTAAACCAAAACGTTACTCTTCTACTCTATCTCACTCTTTTCCTAATGCCATTTGGGAGTGTATATCACAAACGTTACTCTTCTCCCGAAAGTCCACAAACATCACTCTTCTTCTCCCTCACACAACTCACTCTACTGTCCGCACACCTTTCTACGGAGCCCCGCAGGTGACATGCAGAAAACTAATTTAAAGCGTTCGCACGCTCTGCTACAGGTATTATTACAGGTTTGGCAACAATTACGCCATAAGAACACGCAGATCGTGTTATGGGTAGCGTGCCTAATATAATCCAAGACTAGCATTATAATTGTTATTGAAAATCACTTTGTATGCACTATTATATCTAGTAGTCTTGGAGTAGTAAACATTTAAATGTAACTCGTCTTTGTCAACAAGAGTACCAATAACTATCCATAAGTATGAGTGGAATACACGGAATAGTAAACATTTAACTCAAGTTTAGTCATCTTTACCAACAAAAATACCAATAAACAATATACGTATGAGTGGATTAATTGGAATAGTCAGTACTTAAAGCATGTAAAGTCATCTTTACCAACAAAAAATACCAATAAATATCAATATGAGTGGAATACTTGGAATAATAAACTCTTAAATCGTGTAGGTCAAAACGAGTACCAACAAATATCGATATATATTATATTGATTGGAAAATTAAATACCCTAAAACTACTTCACAGCCTAAAACAAGTAGGAAATATTAAAACATGTTTTTCAAGAAATACTATGCAATTGCTCAACTTATGTACTCGATTAACAATTCAATTGGTGGTTATTATGACACACAAATTAATACAACGCTACGTCATGATAAGTACCATTATTACATGTGTTACTATATATAGTAACATTTCGCGTAATACGGGCATTATCTATGCGGTCATATTACACAAGCGCGTTAAACGGCGGGCCAAAAATCCATATGAAGGGCCAAAAAAAACATATGGGGGGCGGAATATCCTTATTTAATCTAGACGTTATATACATTTAGCATTAAAGAATAGATATTTGTTTTAATACAGTCATATCGTGCATCAACACGTGGATCCAACGACAACTGCGTCGGTTGAAAATGGCGGCCAGAATGCTCGCTACCCTGTCAAGATTACCATAGTGTACTCAGGAGATCGACAGAAGAAGATACAGAGACGAGGATGGATATTAATGAAATTGTGGAATAATGAAAAACAAGAACGATTCAGTCTAAATCTAAATATGACGTTAAAAAAATGTGTGACAGGCTCGGAGATGTTGAACGGCTCGAGGAAAACCAACCTGAAGAACTAAATAAGGGCCAAACATTCATTTCTTTTTGCGTCTGTCAAGCGATAATTTTGAATAGAAAGCAGTCAGTTTCGTATATATATATATATAGTATTATCAAATTGTTTTATTTTGATACTTTAATAAGAGTTTTTATAACCATAATCTCAAAATTCATAAAACACTGCTGCACTTTGCCATATCTGCACTTTGCCATATGGAAAATTACACGTGTAGCACTGCGTCATACCTTGCGACTCACTATGCCATACTGCAGCAGTAAGCCATATAAGCTGCTGCAGTGAGCCATATAAATGGCATACTACAGCAATATGGCATACTGCGTTTTCACATAGCTATCTCGCATGACCTCAAACTGTGGCATGTATAAAATATTGGCAAAAACAACAACACGTATTCAGTAAAGTTCGAGAAGCCACAAAGCTAATTGCAACACAAAGCACGACGTGGGGTGTAGGTGTTGGGGTGGGGTGGGGTGGGGTAGTGGGCAACCCATACGCGGTCATCTTGTGACGTTACAATGCTATTTTAATTGCAATGTAACATATATGTGTTTCGTTAATATTAATTTGTCTATGGTGGGTGACTTCAGTGAGAAATAGTGCTGCAAGTATTATAAAGTATATTCATCCTTTTTTAAGAACATTTTCTGAAAAACAGTCGCGTTCTACGCTGAAACGATATAAGTAAGCTAAATTATTTTATGCTTTCCATTGATTTATATAATTTTCTCAGTGAAATAAAAGTGGTAATCCACTAAAATTACCATAAATAAATGTCACTGTTTTTGGAACTTCTTTTTCTATAGTGATTATCTCCTTTCGAAAAGTTGTTATTATTACCTCAGTTTGATGATAGTTTTATGTTTGCCGTGATAACTATATATTTCATAGATTTTTGCATAAACTTTGATGTTTATTTCACGATTTTTTTTTTAACAGAAATAAACAATTTGGAAATATTTGTTGTCGTGTATTAACTATTGATCTGTAGTGAAACGGTTATATTGGGGCTAACAGTGGGGAATACACATGTGAAATAGACACAAAAACACCGATGGAAGAATAAAAATAAAAAATAAAAAATTTCAATGGAAGATGCAACTTTATTTCATCTCATCAGTGCATCTTCGTAGCCACTCGTGAGAAAACTGTTTTTGGAGCTCACTACATGAAATAAAGTTGCATCTTTAGCCGAGTCTTCTGTAAGTCGAGTTTGCTAACCCTATGATTACATTTATTTAAGCCCGAGGCGGCATTGTGGGAATAATCATGTTTCGTCTGGAATTATTACACTGATATCAGTTTCATACGACACGACGGTGATTGCTCCATCTTTTAATATAACATGAAGATCAATGATTCAGTTGGGGCGCAACTATCGACCAATATCATTAATGTAACATCTACTTACATTGTAACACTACCATACCCTTTAATAAGTAATAATAATATTTTAATAACAAGTAGTAGAAGTATATAACAGTTAATAGTAAATGACCATTATTCTACAATTTGGGATTTGCCTCTCAAATAGCAGATATTATATTAGCTTACTCAGGTATACAGGGTAGGCGGAGTATAGCGTTGATCCAATTGAATAAATGTGTCGAAATCCAATAATATTATGGCACGTGCATGCAGGTATATATTGGTAGTTTTAAAGAGTCTGTGAGAGTCTGTGAGAGTCAGAGGTTGTTAGATATTGTCTGAGCATGTAGAGATTTGATGAGTAACATCTGTTAGAATAAATAAACACTATACGGATCAGAAATGGGATAGTTTTAAAGATTATTAAAACGTGTGTTTAAAAGTCTGGACTTGTTTAATTATTAATGCCCTGGTGACATAGAGTGTTACAGGACTTCTTTGGTGCTATCGTGACCAGGATTATGTGTAAGTTCGACATAATTTACACTGCGAACTTGGTGTTGTGGGCAGATTTTGAACATGTGTGTGGACAATAGTCGATCATAAATGAACTTTATTGACGGTTGGTGACAATTGTGCAATACGTGCAAGAAGAACTACAGGCATATTCGACTAACGTGACGTGAGTAGCTTTACTGTATTACTCTAACAAATATGGCTGAACAGACAGAGTTTGCAAATATGTTTAGGGTAATGGGTGACCAGCTTACGGGGTTAACAACAACCATGGGGGCTCAGGGTGTAGCCAAAGTCATTACGCCATTTGAGGGGGAAAGCAAATTATTTAAGGATTGGATAAAAAGTATTGAGAAATACTCTTTGATTGTTGGCATGGCACATGACAGTATTAAATTGGTTGCTTATCAGGCAAGTAAGGGTCCCGTTAGTGATTTCTTGAAAAGGTATATGGATGCAAACCCTACCCACACATGGGCACAAGTTAAAGCAGAACTTCAAGCTCGTTTCGCTGAAGTTGTTGACCCACAACATGCACTTTTGTTACTACGCAAAGTCCTTCAAAAACGTAATGAAACAATTCAGGTGTATGCCAAACGTCTTATTGCCTTAGGTGATGACGCCTTTGCAGGGCAGGCCCGATATGTTAGGGATAGACAATTGATAGGATATTTTATCGATGGTCTCCATGACGATGGAATGAAACTTCGAGTAATTCAAACCAACCCAAACACGTTGCAAGATGCATGCCACTGCAACAGCAGAACAGAACCTTAGAAAGAGGTTTCAGTTAAGGACAGGTCATCATTACCAGAATTATAATGAACCGACACATGAACAGCCTATGGAAGTTGACCATTTAAGGAGGCAAAAATGTTCTTATTGTCATAAGAATGGTCATGTAGTGGACGAGTGTCGAAAGAAAAAACGGGAAGTAAATGCTATTACTGAAAATAAACCCCGTCGTAGGCCGATCGACCGTACACGGTTAATGTGCTGGCAATGCCAAGAAATAGGTCACTTTGCCAGTGAATGTCGAAATGAGACAAATTGGTCGAACGGACAGCAAGGTAGACTGGCTAGGGGTCAGTTAAACGATTCCGCTCCTCTCATGTAGAAGCCGGTGGGAGGAGAAATAGAAGCAAACCCACATTTAATATTGCATAAACATCAAACCCAAATTATCGTCTGTTAAGGATCCAGAAACAAAAACTTAGGGCGTTAATTGACACCGGAAGTGACGTGTCACTAATTAATCGAGACGTTTATGACAAATTTAAACTAAAACCAAAATTAGATACAACTCGCAAAGCTTACTTACAGTCTGTTACCGGAGGTCCGCTTACTTGCGATGGGAGCACAGAAATCATTTTCGAGATAGGTGGTATCAAAATGAGTCATAACTTTTACGTAGTCAGGGGAATGAATAGGAGAATAATAATAGGAAAAGACTGGTTACTTAATAATGGTGTTCGTATTTATTATGACCTTGGGTGTATTAGGGTCGCTGGTAAATATGTACCACTTCAGGAAGATATTCACATTTCATCGATAATTCGTTTGAAATCTAAAACTAAACTTCCAGCTCAAACGAGCGTAGTTTGTAATTGTCGAGTTAGAAAAAGTCCAAATTTTCAAACAAATGGTCAAACTTACCAAGTTTCAGCAGTTGAACGTGGCTTTCTTAGCTATGAGCCAGGTTTATTAGGTGCAAATTCAGTTTCGAAAGTAAAAAGAGATAAAAGTGTTCCTATTGTGATAACAAACACAACAAACAAAATATTTACCTTAAGGAAAGGTTGCGCGGTAGCTAAAATAGAATTAATTCAAAATCAACAAATTTCTAGTGTAACTAAGGATCAAAATGGTGATCTTAAGGATCAAAGTGAATTTGATAGCGTTGATGCTCCCCCCGAATTTAAGGCAAAATTAATTAAAATACTAAAACAAAATGCTGATCTGTTTGCACAGAAAGATACTGATTTAAGTCACACTGAAACAGTCAAAATGAAAATTGACACAGGTGAACATAAACCAATTAAATTAAGACCCTACAGAACAGCACTAAACAACCGAAAAATAGTTGATCAGGCAATAGAAGAAATGTTCGATGCAAATATTATTTCCAGATCAAAATCTCCTTGGAGTTTCCCTGTGGTCATTGTAGATAAAAAGGATGGGTCTAAACGATTTTGTGTAGATTTAAGGGCCTTAAATAAAATTACAAAATCAAACGCTTACCCTTTACCATTAGTAGATGACTTATTGGTCCTTTTAGGGAAAGCTAAATACTTCTCATTACTAGACCTCAAATAAGGTTATTGGCAAGTAGCCATGTATGAAGATGATATTGAAAAGACAGCTTTTGCTTGTCATAGAGGGCTATTTCAGTTCAATGTCATGCCTTTTGGGTTAACCAATGCACCAGCTGTATTTCAAGAACTTATGTCACATGTTCTTGCTGGGTTAGACAGTTACACAACTGCTTATCTTGATGACATCTTGATATTCAATTCTACACTTGAAGAACATTTGGATCACATTGAAAAGGTATTTCAACGGTTAAGGCAACATCGTTTAAATTTGAAGTTAAAGAAATGTAATTTTCTAAAAGCTGAGACTGAATATTTAGGCTTTGTTATCAATAAAGACGGAATTAAACCTAATCAAAAGAAAGTGGAAGTCATAAAATCGTTACCTGCGCCTACCTGTGTAAAAGAGGTACGCAGCTTTATTGGTATGTGGAGTTATTATCGTCGATTTATTCCAAAGTTTTCGGAAATAGCACAACCAATCATAATTCTCACAAGAAAATATGCTAAATTTAAGTGGGACGCTAACTGTCAAGAGGCTTTTGAAAGTTTGAAGAACAGTTTAGCGATATTACCAATGTTAGGTTACCCTGACCCAGGAAAACCTTATATCCTTTATACGGATGCAAGTAACAATTGCATAGGAGCTTGCTTGACACAGCCAGTTGATGAACCAACTGAGGCTGTTCCTGGTATAAAAAATGAAAAACCCATTCACTTTTTGTCTCACAAGTTGAGTGATACCCAGTGTCGTTGGTCTACTGTCGAGAAAGAAGCTTTTGCGATCCATTACGCTTTGCAGAAGTTAGATCATTTTTTACATGGGGTCAGATCACCTTCCATTGATATATCTGTTAGATTCCCCTATGCAAAATAAGAAAATTCAAATGTGGGCTCTCGGTATTGCCGGCTATGACTGCAAATTGGAGTTCATCCCAGGGGTGAACAACAGTGTCGCAGATATATTATCTCGTTTGCCTTTAGATGCTGTACCCGAGGATGTCGAGGGTTATGACCCTGATATCAATGATAACACCTATCATATTAATGCACTGAATTCGAATAGGTTTGAGCCAAGAAGGTATGTTAAGTGCAATGTTAATCTTGAAGGTCATTTGCAGAAACCTAAGATCGAACCTGGTATAGACATGGTAACTGAACAGGAAAAATATGAAATTTTAGTCGAAATCAAGGCTGGACTTCGAAATGACAAATTAACACCTACCTTAGCAAATAAGCATGCTATTCACGATGATATATTGTACTATATCTCAAACGCTGATTCAGATCCTATCTTACGTCTTTATCTCCCATGTCACTTAAGACCACAGTTAATTCAGCAATATCATGACTCTAACGGTCATATGGGTGTTGACAAGACATATGACACAATTAAGCAGAAGTATTATTGGCCAAACATGTTTAAAGAACTGCTAAATTATGTCTCTAGTTGTGTTACCTGTCAAACCAGAAACTTGCAAAAGATCAAACCTCCATTACAAGAAACCGATATTCCTCCGTACGCTTTTGCAAAGGTAGCTGTAGACGTTTCTGGCCCATATCCAACATCACTGTCTGGTAACAAGTACATCGTAAGTTTTATCGACCTATTTTCGAGCTTCCCCGAAGCTTTTCCCGTGCCCGATAAGAGTGCTGCGACAATCGCACATTTGATAATTGATGAAATATTTCCAAGATACGGGTCATCGATGGCTCTCGTCTCAGACAATGGCGTCGAATTTATAAATAGAACTGTTAAAGAGACCATGGCTACTTTGAACATTCATCATATTACTACGTCCTATTACCATCCCCAGAGTAATAAAATAGAACGATACCACCGCGTGTTAGGTGATATTTTAGCAAAGAAATTGAAGGATAATTTAAATACATGGGATGTGTATTTGAATCAAGCTTTGGCTGCAATTCGCTTTAATGTCAGTGAGTCGTTGAAATTTTCACCATTCTTTTTATTATACAATAGGGATGTAGTGTTGCCGATAGACACAATTCTCAAACCACGCAGAAAATATGCGGGTGAGGATATGCATAAAATCGCGTTGGAACAACAACATAAATCATATCTCTTAGTTCATCAAAATCTTAAAGATGCAAAACGCCGACAAGCCAAATATGCAAACAAAAATACTAAACTAGTCACTTTTAAAGTTGGGGACCCCGTCTATTATAAAAACCACACTCGAAAGAGCAAATTAGAATCAAAATGGCGTCCTTATTATCGCATTATCAAACAAACCCCACCTGTCACATACATTATCAAAAGCCAGCTCGATGGGTCTGTCACTAAGGTATACGCACACCACCTACGTTTAGCTAATGTGGATGAATGGCAGATACCAACAGATAAGTTAAGTCATCCAATTAGGAAAACTAATTATGTAGTTCCACCGATAAGCGATCATACTTCAAACCCCACCTCAGATATATCTGACAGTAATGATGACGATGAACTGCCATTAGCTCAATTAGTCAAACGTTACCGCCAAGAACGTAATAATTCTGACGATGAATCTGACGTCCCTTTGATGGAATTACGTAAACGCACTCGTGCACAACATAACTCAGATCATGAAACTCTAATTCTGACACCAATGTTCTTCACTTGACACCTCCTTCTTTTTCGTCAGATGATAAGGAGATTGTTAAAATGGAAACAACACCCATCTCATTTTCATCAGGTGCCACCAAAATGAGGGAATCAGATTCGGATAACATGTCAAGTAGTTCAGATGAGCCAGATAAAAAGGGAAATGAAATTTCTGTTATCTCACGCAAGAAGCGTTTCTTACGAAAAAAATCCGACAGACAGACACAAAGTGAAAAAATGAGGAAGATGGAAACAGCCATCAAAGCAATTAGTGATTTGCTTTAGGCTTCACATTTTAATTTTAAGTTAAGAATCATATTTCTGTATGCTTTGCAACACCATATTGGGGAATTGAAAACTCAACCTTTCAAAATTGGAGATTTTCATTTGGGACAACTGCCTTAATAGCTCTGGTCACTGGGGATAAAAATGTAAAAACTCTGTTCTGCCAAAAGTTTTGTGTGAGTATACGGTGAACTCTCAGAGAAGACTGAGGGGTTTAGATGCCGGCTCAGATTTCCGGGCAGCATGTTTTGCTGAAAAGTGGTCAGCAACCCTTTCATCACGTGATAAGCCAATGGACATAACATACCGTCTGATCTTCACGACACGGTATCTGTGTAAATATCCGGATATATCGATATATGTAGAAATGTAGACACACGTGTAATACGAGACATTATGTAATTGTGAACAGTGTATACTAATATATATACTCTATATACACTGGTGTTATATAAACTGGTGACGTCAGTCAAACATGTTGTAAAATAGAACATGTGTAATTTAGATGGACTAACAATGGTTTAGCCCGAATGCTACCCCATACATAACTTTTACAATATTCAAGTATTTGCACCAATGTGTGTAAATATGACCCTGTCGGAAATTAATAGGAATTGTTTTTGGAAAACAGTACACCTTTATCTTGGCTGCAGTCAATTACCTGTGTTACAGGAGAGGAACAACTAGACGCTAATAGACGCTAATCGTTTACCTATAGATAATTGGAATTACGGTACCAGTCGTTATCAGCAACAGGTGTTCGGAATTACCTATAGGAATTTAACTGCGATATACTACGGAGTAGATTAACCTGGACAGAGTTATAAACTCTCTGCATACAACTTTAAAGGGACTTGCAGTTATCTAAAATGGTACGACAAACAAATGGGACGATGCCATGGAACACGTTCTTCTGAGGGCCGATGGTGTAACGTTTGGTGGAACCCAACTGGACAATCCATGACGATACCGGGACAACGATGGCAGTGGACATGGTCATATATATAGACGCTTTGCAGTGATTATTGTGACTAACTTTTGTGCCGTAGCATTTACATTTACCGTTGATTAATAACTTTCTTTATTCAATGTGTAACTGGATTTATTTATATGTATACAGTGACTAATGGCACAAACATTTAATCTTGCATTTTAGTCAAAGAACTTGATTAGAACTGTTAAAATTTCATTATAACATTTCAAATTAAATTTGGAAGGAATTTGTAACACTACTATACCCTTTAATAAGTAATAATAATATTTTAATAACAAGTAGTAGAAGTATATCACAGTTAATAGTAAATGACCATTATTCTACAATTTGGGATTTGCCTCTATAGCGTTGGTCCAATTGAATAAATGTTTCGAAATCCAATAATATTATGGCACGTGCATGCAGGTATATATTGGTAGTTTTAAAGAGTCTGTGAGAGTCTGTGAGAGTCAGAGGTTGTTAGATATTGTCTGAGAATGTAGAGATTTGATGAGTAACATCTGTTAGAATAATAAACACTATACGGAACAGAAATTGGGTAGTTTTAAAGATTATTAAAACGTGTGTTTAAAAGTCTGGACTTGTTAATTATTAATGCCCTGGTGACATAGAGTGTTACAAAATGCCTATTTGTGTACCGACTTGTTGAGTTCAGGCTTTTGTTTGTGAATTGCATGCACAATAAACTATTCATCAGGGCATCAGGTGTTTTAAAAGCTGAAACATTTGAAGACAGTATCGCAGAAAATAGATCATTCGGGATTTGATATATCGATCTTGTTGGCATTATATCACCTGTATTTAGAATATAGCTTAACCAATTTACATGTGGGCTTTTATCGTCAAGGTCCATGACTAGATAGATATTAAGCGAAATCGGGTTGCAGGAAGTAGGTTATCTGACGTCTGTTTGGTTAATATTGCTCCAGAAGCCTTTTATGCCTCAACCACCGAATGGTGATGGGGCATACAGCGTTAGCCATGTCCATCTATCAATCAAAGTGTCCGTCCCGAAATGTGTGTGTGTATATCTCCTCCCACAGTTTTCAACCGCTTGTTTTACAGGATGTATACCTACGATGTCAAGATGTGCACAGCGATTCTGCGTCGAAGTCGACATTGTATTACTGGAATTAAGGGCCTTATGCCGTGTTCAGGCGAATGAACACAACATTCATCTTGCTGCATGAACACAACATTCAATTCACCTTGCCGCATGAACACAACATTCACCTTGCCTCATGAACTCAATGAACACAACATCCACCTTGCCGCCTAAACACAGCATTCACCTTGCCGCATGAACACAGCATTCACATTGCTGACTGAACACAATGAACACAGCATTCACCTTGACGCCTGAACACAACATTCACCTTGCTGCCTGAACACAACATTTACCATGCTGCCCCAACGCAACATTCACCATACTTCCCGAACGCAGCATTCACCTTTCTGCCTGAACCCAACATTCACCTTGCCGCCTGAACACAGCATTCACCTTGTCGCCTGAACACAACATTCACCTTGCCGCCTAAACACAACATTCACATTGCTGCCTGAACACAACATCCAACTTGCCGCATGAACACAATGAACACAACATCCACCTTGCCGCCTGAACACAGCATTCACCTTGCCGCATGAACACAACATTCACATTGCTGCCTGAACACAATGAACACAGCATTCACCTTGCCGCCTGAACACGACATTCACCTTACCGCCTGAACACAACATTCAACTTGCTGCCTGAACACACCATTTACCATGCTGCCCGAACGCAATATTCACCATACTTCCCGAACGCAGCATTCACCTTTCTGCCTGAACCCAACATTCACCATGCCGCTTGAACACAGCATTCACCTTGTCGCCTGAACACAACATTCACCTTGCCGCCTAAACACAACATTCACATTGCTGCCTGAACACAACATTCAACTTGCCGCATGAACACAACATTCACCTTGCCGCATGAACACAATGAACACAGCATTCACCTTGTCGCCTGAACACAACATTCACCTTGCCGCCTAAACACAACATTCACCTCGTCGCCTGAACACAACATTCACCTTGCCACCTGAACACAACTTTCACCTTGCTACCTGAACGCAGCATTCACCTTGCCGCCTGAACGCAGCATTCACCTTGGGCATGAACGCAGCATTCACCATGCCGCCTGATCGCAGCATTCACCTTGCCGCCTGAACGCAGCATTCACCTTGCTGCCTGAACGCAGCATTCACCTTGCCGCCACCTTGCCGCCACCTTGACGCCACCTTGCCGCCACCTTGCCGCATGAACGCATCATTCACCTTGCCGCCTGAACGCAGCATTCACCTTGCCGCATGAATGCAGCATTCATCTTGCCGCATGAACACAGCATTCACCTTGCCGCATGAACACATCATTCACCTTGCCGCATGAACACAGCATTCACCTTGAGCATTCACCTTGCCGCATGAAAACAGCATTCACCTTGCCGCCTGAACGCAGCATTCACAGCATTCACCTTGCCGCCTCTTGCCGCATGAACGCAACATTCACCTTGCCGCCTGAACGCAGCATTCACAGCATTCACCCTGCCGCCTGAACACAACATTCACCTTGCCGCCTGAACGCAGCATTCACAGCATTCACCCTGCCGCCTGAACACAACATTCACCTTGCCGCATGAACACAACGTTCACCTTGCCGCATGAAAACAGCATTCACCTTGCCGCCTGAACACAGCATTCACCTTGCTGCCTGAACACAACATTCATCTTGCCGCATGAACACAACATTCACCTTGCCGCATGAACACATAATTCACCTTGCCGCCTGAACACAACATTCACCTTGCTGCCTGAACACATCATTCACCTTGCCGCCTGAACACAGCATACACCTTGCCGCCTGAACACAGCGTACACCTTGCCATAGCATTCACCTTGCCGCATGAACACAGCATTCACCTTGCTACCTGAACACAACATTCACCTTGCTGCCTGAACACAACATTCACCTTGCTGCCTGAACACATCATTCACTTTGCTGCATGAACACAGCATTCACCTTGCTGCCTGAACACAGCATTCACCTTGCCGCATGAACACAACATTCACCTTGCAGCATAAACACAACATTCACATTGCTGCCTGAACACAACATTCACCTTGCTGCCTGAACACACATTCACCATGTTCCCCGAACACAACATTCACCTTGCCGCATGAACACAACATTCCCATTGCTGCCTGAACACAAAATTCTCCATATCTGAGTTGCAATCTGTGTTCAACTACAACGTCTTATGCTGTGATCTAGTGGATCCGGAGACATGATTTTTGAGCAAAACTGGCGCCATTTGGTTCCTTGTGTGTGTTCTTAGACAAGACCCTTCCCCTAGCATTGAACTCCTGAAGGGGACGTAAACCGGACTGTCCCTTATATTTAAGAAATAGAACATCGTTTACTGTGAAATATCGTTTAATATATCACGGTTTGGAGTTCGATTGTAAACAATAATTTCACGAGCCCGAAATTATTGTTTACAATTAAACGACAAACCGTGATATATTATAGATAATTCACCGTAAACGATGTTCTATTTCTATTCTAATACCCCTAAAATGTGAAAATAACGCACACATCTGAAATCTTTCACATTGCGTTGCATACTCTCCTAACGTTGCATACGTAACAATGAGCAATGCGCAATGCTTATTCTCCTAACTTTGCAAAAATTACAGTGATATATCGTTCAATATAACGAGATGTTTTATACTAGGCTAAATAGTGCGGGTGTATTAGAATGAAGTATATAATCCGAGCACGTTAAAGAACCATATGAATCTATTCACCAGTAAGAATAGGGCATGGCTCCCAGATTTCCTTTTTATCCTTCCTCCCTCCCTAAGAGGGATCGAAATAACCTAAACAATGTGTTGACGGGCGGTTAAACAGTTCAAGAAAACCATACACCATATTCACTATATATACTCTACGCCGGATCTCGTTCTCCACAGTGATCAGATGATTTTATTGCCATTGATGCTATTAAACTATGATGACACTAATAAACCACTACTGTATGAGAATAAATCGAAGTAATAAATGATATAACATTACATTTTCAAACCTGGCAACATATACTCGTCTTGTCTCATTGATGATTTTTATCACATAACATATGACGTCTGGGAGTTTAATAAAACCATGACTTATTTATCGTATTACACAATAGTGTATTAATTATGCAAATAATGACAGATTCGCTGTGCTTGTATACAGTAAAACATTTAGGAGCATTTATCAGACCTACATGTTTGAAATCTTATGTTATAAAATGCACGTAAACAACGTTAACTATTCGGTGCTTTAAAGCTAAAGTCCCTTTGCTAAATTCGGATGCCGCCTTTTAGGTGTGTCTTTATTTGTAATTTCTTGTTCGACACCTCATGGCAAACTGAGGGTATTTAAGCGATTACACTTTCCAGTCATTTACTTTGAAGACATCGATCATTGCACATCGTACGTTTTTACATGTAGCACTACAATTTACAGGAAAAGAGTTAGTTTCTTTCTGGGTTCGAACACACGACCTTCTGATTTACTGTCAGGCGCTCTTATCACTGAACTATGAGACTTCTTGAGAGCACATATATTTAGTAACGTGTATTACGATGCAAACATACTAAAAATACTTGTAAGCATCTCCAGATGAATCAGTATAGTCCATCATGTCGAACATGTAAATTGACCACTATATTTTATCTAAGGAAACTATGATTCCGTCTGAAAAAATCTTTATCTCGATATTTTATTAAGCGCTTGATAAGTGTATGCTCTCGTGTCCGCGAGTTATTGCGTGGTGTATATTTAGTGTCTCATGCATGCTACAAGGTATCAACACATATCGGCGGTATAGGTAGCCATGGCTCTTCAAGATTTCAAGATTTTCAAGATTTTTATTTGAAGTCTAGGCTCATTATGAGCATCAGACAGAACAAAACATAGTATAACATCAGTGATAACAAGCAAGGTTTTACGCAAGCATAAAATAGCTAACGAGAGAAAATAGCATTATTTCTGGGTAGGAACTGGGAACAAAGTTTAACATAATAACAGACCAAGTCACGGGTGTTAAAACAATATTCAAAAAAGAGTTGTCACGGAGACGTAAACACGGCATGACCGTTTTTTTTACCAGACACTTTCTTCCCAATTTATGCTACGCGAATCCGTGACATGCCTTACAAATTGATTACATATTCACCTTTGTAGCACGACGTCAGCACAGAAATAGAATTACTCATATGTATGGGATGCGTTTGCGTTAGCGTGCATTACAACACAGATAAACTGTTCATTGCTACCATGTGTAATTATAAGATTGCGTTATCAAAGTAAAAAAACTCAAAGAAACTATTCATTACTACCTTACCATGTGCGATTACTAAAACAATATAAGAGTCGCTGCCGTTCCGGCAGCGAATGACATAATGAAAAACAATGGAATGATAAGTGAGGTATGAATAAATGGAGAATGAGTTACCATATAGATATAGATAATTAAGTTATCTATAGGCTGACATTATGTTTTTACAGAATAATGATAATTTTAACAGGGTTGGGTTATCATTACTATTCATCAATTGAGAGAATTTAATTGGGTGTATAAAATAGTCATCATCAATGTATTTCTTTCTATCTACTTTGACATGTGAGCACTGGAAAGATAATGTAGTGTTATTTGATAAAGACTATATCTTAACATCACTGCGCATGCTCACCTTCAGAGATTCACGGTGAGTCACTCTAGAAATAAAAGTTAGAGACAACATGCTTTTTGTGAATCCTTACAAACCATAGAATACAACATAGTGTCAGAAATTGTGTGGATAATTGAACATACGAAAAACTATTTCTATTGGATTAACTGGTTAATACATTTGTATAACAACATTCGCAATTATGGATTTAAGCGGTATTCCTCACCCTGCCATAAACTGGGAATTATCAAATTTACCAGAGGAATTGGACAGATTCCGGATGCATGTGGAACTTATATTCACTGAACATCTTAAAGCAAAATCCGAGGAAGAAAAGGTCTCCTACCTACTCCTATGGGTAGGAGAACAAGGCAGACAAGTGTACAAAACGTGGACTGGCATAACAGCAGAGGATGCCAAAATACTAAATACATACTACGCGCGATTTAAGAAGCATGTCCAGCCCAAATTAAACCCAATATTTGGACGCTATCGCTTTAACAATGAAATACAGGGCACGGACAAGATCGACGCGTTTGTCACACGCCTCAGAATCAAAGCTCGGGACTGCAACTTCAAAATAGGTGATGTCCACATGACAGATGATATGATACGTGACAGAATCGTCTTCGGATGTTCAAGCCAAAAAGTGCGCGAAAAGCTCATCATTGAGGGAGAAAAATTAACCATGGACAAAGCCATACAAATAGTGCAGAACTATGAGTATTGCCAACAGCAGTTGAATTCCATGGCAATGACAAACAACAACGTAGACGCAATCAATAGACGGACGTCTGGAGCATATCCTAAGACCATGCAACACCAGATTAGACCAATTACACACGGCAACGATCATCAGCACACGACGAAACCACAAGACAACGCCTCAAGAACTGCATATACATATAAAACGTGGAAATTGTTGTGGGCCTAATCACTCCAAAAACAAATGCCCGGCTTTTGGAAAAACGTGTCATAAGTGTGGCAAACTAAACCATTATCAGCAACTGTGCCGTTCATCTAGAAATGTGCATGAAATAGCAAACAATTACGAATCAAATGGTGCATATGGGTTTGGCCAGTTACTTGTTGGCCCAGAAAAATCCACCACAAAGTTCAAGGTAGACACAGGCAGTGGAGTGAATATTTTGCCGTATTCACAGTTCCTATCACTGAACACCAAATACCCCTTAGAAACCCCTCAGCACCAGTTAACTTCATACAGTGGAGACCTTATTCCAGTAATCGGAGTTGTCAAGCTGGCCTGCTGCCACGATGACCGGGTTATCGAGTCACTATTTTATGTAGTGGAAATTTCCGCCTCTCCGCTAATTGGCCTACAGTCGTCAATTGACCTTGGCCTGATCAAATTAACTTACTCTGTTGATACTACCACGCCTTGTACCCCTTCCCTCAACAAACAGTCAATTTAAAACGAATTCGGGGATTTTTTTAAAGGGATAGGTGTAATTCCTGGCGCTTGCAAGTTGCATCTCAAGGATAATGCGGTACTTGTTGTCTATCCGCCTCGCCGGATACCGAAAGCACTTAAGACTTAAAACTGAGTTAGTTCGTATGGAGGATGACGAAATTATAGCTAAAGTTAAAGAACCCACCGATTGGGTTAACTCTATTGTCGTGGTTGAAAAACCCAAAACGGGCAAGATTAGAATTTGCCTCGATTCCAAAGCACTTAATGATTCAATAAGAAGGCCTCACTATCCCATGCAAACAATGGATGACGTAACATCCAAGTTAACCGGTGCTATGTATTGTAGTATACTTGGCATTACTCACGCGTATTGGAGCGTAATGTTTGACGACGAATCGTCGTATTTGACAACCTTCAGCAAGCCCTTTGGACGATACCGTTACCATCGGTTACCATTTGGTATTTCATCGTCGGCCGATATTTTTCAAATGAAAATAGATGCAATATTTGAAGGCATGCTAGGCGTGACAGCAATTGTAGATGACATACTTATATATGGCCGCTCGATGCAAGAACACGATAAAAACCTGAGAAATGCGCTACAACGCGCACGCGAAAAAGGCATTCGTTTCAACCCCGACAAATGCACTATAGATGTAAACGAAGTGCCATTTTTTGGTCACATTATAAGAAGCACAGGCCTGAAACCGGACCCTAGCAAGGTGGAGGCCATCATGAAACTTGACATCCCAGACACTCGCCCAAAGCTGGAAAACTTTCTGGGAATGATTAATTACCTAGGAAAATTCGCGCCAAACCTTGCAGAGGTTACAGGTCCCCGTATGAGCCTTTTAAAAAAGGGAACTGAATTTTTCTGGGACGACCCGCAAGATAGGGCATTTCAAGAGGTCAAGAGCATTATAACAAACACTCCCGTGCTAAGATATTATGACCCTAAGGAGCCTCTTACGCTTGAGGTAGACGCGTCAAAATACGGTATCGGTGTATTTTTTATGCAACATAGCCGTCCCATCGCGTACGCATCAAAAGGCTTGACCAGCACAGAAATCGGATACGCTCAAATAGAGAAAGAGTTACTTGCAATATTATTCGGGTGCAAACGTTTTCACCAGTTCACATATGGACAACAGGTTAAAGTCTTATGGGATCATAAGCGAATTGCATCCATCGTAAAAAAGCCCCTGTCTGCTGCCACGCCCCGACTTCAGCGTATGTTGTTACAGTTACAAAAGTACAACATTGATGTTCACCACATTAGTGGCAAAGACGTGCCTATTAGTGATTTTCTCTCACGGCAATCACTTCCGAACACATATCCAACCTTAATTGAAGGTTTAGATTTGCATGTGCATACAGTCAAGCAGCAATTGTACGTCACAACAATCGACTACAATCTATCAAAAATGCAACTGAAGGTGATGCCCAAATGAAAAGTCTGATACAGACTATAGCTAACGGATGGCATGAAACACGGTCACAATGTAACCCCGCGGTTTCAGATTACTGGAATCATCGCAATGAGCTGTAAGTAAAAGATTCCCTGATATTTAGAGGTCAAAAGATCGTAATTCCTGCCACGCTTCGAGCGTAAATGCTCAAAAGGTTCACTCAGGTCACCCAGGTGTTACGAAAACAATAGAATGCGCATAAGATAACATTTTCTGGCCAGGAATGACAAAAATGTCACTGAACACGTGTTACAGTGTTCAGTATGCCTCACTCATAGGGATTCTAACGCGAAGGAACCATTAGTTCCGCATGAATTTCCGGAACGGCCGTATCAGAAAATAGGCACAGATATCTTTCATTTTGAAAGCAAGAACTATCTGCTGACAACTGACTACTATTGTCGATTTTTTAAATTGACTGGTTAAGAGATACACGCGCCGCAACAGTTATACAAAAGTTGAAAGATCACATGTCACGTAACGGAATATGTGACATTTGCGTAAGTGACAATGGCCCACAATACACATCTCAAGAGTTTAGCAAATTTGCACAGGAATGGGGGTTTGAACACAAAACGTCCTCACCCTTTCATCCGATGTCAAATGGGCTAGCAGAGAAAGGTGTATCCATTGCTAAGAAATTGCTAAGGAAGGCAAATGACAGTGGTATAGACCCTTACATTGCATTACTGGAATACAGAAATACACCTCTGGAGTGTGGCTTGTCTCCCACTCAGCTGCTCATGGGCCGTAGAACCAAGTCAATCGTCCCTATTACGAGCACATTACTGCAACCCAAAACTGTCAAAGCATCAACAGTCTCAGAAAAAATGACAAAATCAAAATATCTGCAGAAAAATAATTTTGATAAATGAGCAAAGCCCTTGACCCCATTGAATGTAGATGATTCTGTGAGAATTCAATTTGGCAAGATATGGAAACCTGCGAAGGTCATTAAGAAACATGATCCTAGGTCATACTCAGTTCAAACTAGAAATGGCGCCATTTACCGCAGAAACAGGCGACTGCTAATCAAAACAAAAGAAAACACGTTTGATATTGAACCCATGTACGCCAACATATTAGCACAACCAGCACCTCCCACTCCCCAAACTGAGCCCCTGCCATCCAACAATTCGACCAACCCCATTTATATCCCAGGTCAGCCTGATGTAGAAACTCACAAATCAGACGAACCTTATGTAACACGGTCTGGGAGAGTAGTTAAGCCTTGCCAGCGTTATGATAACGAGCACTGGTTTTACATACAGGTAGATAAAATGGACAGCTGGAATGCTTAGTTGAGAATCTTTGATAGCAGCGACTACAAAATAATACAGTGGACCCATCGTATTACATCTAGAACAGTTATTCATATCACTCATTATACGTATTGTCATACTTATTAAAACTTTAAACTACCACATTAATACATTTATGCATGATTTCTTATATGTCTTGTACAATGCTATTCTTGAGAATTATTAATTTACATTATCAGATTTTATATGTACACCATTTCAATAATATGAATTGTCCGTTATGTTAAGTTATAACGAGGGAGATGTAGTATTATTTGATAAAGACTATATCTTAACATCACTGCGCATACTCACCTTCAGAGATTCACGATGAGTCACTCTTGAAATAAAAGTTAAAGAGACAACATGCTTTTTGTGAATCCTTACAAACCATAGAATACAACAATATTGTAGCTTCGAATCTGGTCAAGCACATGGATAGCAACAACCTCACGTACGACCTCCAGCATGGCTTCAGAGAACGCAGGTCCTGTGAAACACAATAAGCCATGCTGGTGGAAGATTTAGCCAGAAATACCAGCAATGGTAAACAGACTGATCTTATTTTATTTGACTTCACCTGGGCCTTTGACAAGGTTAACCACGAGAAGTTGCTCCTCAAACTACACAGTTATGGCATCCGCGGTCTAACTTTGCCCTTGATACGAGCATTTCTGAGTGGTCGGACACAAACAGTAGTGCTGGAGGGAGAAAGCTCAGACATGATATCAGTAACATCTTGTGTACCTCAATGGTCTGTCCTTGGTCCATTTTTGTTCCTGGTATATATTAACGACTTACCCGAAATCATCATCTCGCAAGTAAGGTTGTTCGCGGACGACACAGCAGTGTATCTGAAAATCGACGGCAAACTGACAGATAGCGCCAAACTCCAGACCGACCTAAACACAAACTCATTTTCTTCCAAGTGGGACATGAGCGTTAATATCTCTAAGTGCCAATTCGTTCAGGTTACCCAGGCGAAAACTCCAATCCCCACCAGTTATTCTCTAAATGGACATGTACTAGAAAAGTCAGCAGGGCTCGATATCTAGGGATAGACCTTTCAGACAACTTGTCCTGGAATACCCATGTCAATCGCATATCAGCAAACGCTAACCGTACGTTAGCTTTCCTACAAAGAAATATTAGGACAAAAGCACCTAAGGTAAGGGAATGTGCTTATAAAGCCCTAGTCCGCCCCCATCTAGAGTATGCCAGCTCTGTCTGGGATTCAAACGTCCAATCTAATATAGACAGGCTGGGAATGGTCCAGCGCCGAGCTGCCAGATGGACCCAAAATGACTTTTCCAGGTACTCGAGCGTCACTGAGATGCTGGAGAGGATGCGCTGGCGATCCCTCGAACGGAGGTCAGATGTACGTCTATGTCTTTTTTATAAAATTGTATATGGCCTAGTAGCTATTCCGATTCCAGCCTATGTACAACAGGTTTTCAAGATACTGCCATTCAATCACATACAGACAAATACACACTAGAGTGAACTATTACAAATATTCCTTTTTTCCTTTAGCCATAATACAGTGGAATGCTCTGCCAGAAAATGTTGTCCTTATGCATGACTTGAATAAGTTTAAGCATGCTGTCAGCCGCATCAACCACACCAAACCATAAATGCTGTAGTGTTGTTTTTACTCTGATTTTATCTTTTTCACACTTTAATTTTAACACACCTTTCGCATTATTTCCTTACCTTTTCTTGCTTTTAAACTTTTTATCTTGTCTACTAACAGACACAGGCGCACAACCTGCTCAAACCCGTGAGAGTATAAAAGCAAGGTTTTACGCAAGCGTAAAATAGCTGCCGAAAGACAAAAGGTTAACATACTAATAGATCAAGCCACGGGTGTTAAAACAATATGGAAAAAATTAAATGTTGTCACAGAGACATAAGCACGCCACGACCGTTTTTTCTTACATTCTTCCCGATTTTTAAAATCAGATCTTCCTACCAGGCATTATAAATCAATGTTGGCCGTGTACGTTAGCGTGTTCATTACAGCACATATAAACTTTACACTGTTACATGTGTTATTATTAGATTGCTATCAAAGTGAAAATGGTAAAGGAACTCTTACTACTTTACCCTTTGCAATAATGAAAAGCATAATAATGAAAATTAAAAAATATAAAAAATATCAGCAAGCCCGAACATACATATAATAATAATGACTACATGCTACATATTTCAGTAGACTGGTTTAGGAAAACGTCATTTCAGCAAGTGAAATGGTAAGCTTTAAACATTACAAAATATGTGTTTATACCATTCAAGTTTTTAGACCAGTTCACTAGTAATGGAAGTTGTAATCCATGCTTATCGTCGACTATATGATTCACAGTCTGTTTACCATAGACAAACACAGAAACCAGGCAGCTGAATAATACCCTACTGTCTATATAAACACATGGTAATAAAGACAGTTGTCGTTCGTTCTGTATTTTTGTCAAATCAACGATTTGTTTGGAATCCTTTACCCCGTTCTTTAGGTCTGCTTCCCGTCGTTCGTTCTGTATTTTGGTCAAATCAACGATTTGTTTGGAATCCTTTACCCCGTTCGTTAGGTCTGCTTCCCGCTTCAAAACTCTGCGGGGAGAAATTTACGTAAAATCACCGTGTGTTACCATTACAACCTTTACTACGAAACGAGGTTGGTGTCAACTGTCTTCTTACCATGTGTTTATATAAACAGTAGGGGTATCATTTTTAAAATATATATCTATATATTTCTATATATAGGTAAAGAATAGTATATATCTTACAAGACCCTTTCTGGAGCACTGAATCACGAGGATTCCGGGAAGATAAGTATTTTCAATTCTTTATGCAATTCTTTATTCACTTAGTTTCATACATATGAACAGCATAGGCAACAGTTACAAAATACATTTATATCAATGGCCACATATCATCAAATATAATTCTAAACACGTATACATCAGGAAATGACTATATACAAACTATCTAACAGTGCGGTTTATGGATTTCTAACCAAAATGTGAGTATACTAAATAATATACTAGATGTTACAGTGTCTTGTCTATTTGGGCTCTGAAGCCAGGATAATAGCGAGGATTTTGCGCATATAAAATCGATTCAAGCTAACCAGTAGGCCTTATTGCCTACTGACCGTTCCAATTTGGTAACCCTGTCTTCACCACCCTTTCTGTTGTTTTTTGTCTCTTTCGATGTAGTTTCAAGTCCTTGTTTGCAGTACAGTGCGGACCTACTATGCCATTGCGTTCGGACGCTGTGGTTACTATAGGACCCTATACATCATGTTTTATTATTATTAATAATAATAGTAATAATAATAATAATAATAATAATAATAATAATAATAATAATAATAATATAATATAATATTAACAATAATAATTGTTTTGTAAACATCGTTTCAGATAATTGTATAGCATGTTTATGTCTTTATACAAAAATAAAAAAATTAAAGTTAACAGGTTTTTAAACTAATTTCGTATTTCTGCAGCCCTACCGAAACGAAATGTAGAGCGCATTTTGTCAGTGTTATACATATTTTGACCAAAGACGCACCGTTCTACCGAAACGAAATGAAGCACTGTGTTTGGTCATCTTTATTTAAATGTCTTAATGAAGTCATTATAATCTTACATTCTTTATTATTTTATCCATGAATAAACTAAGTTTTTTTTGTTCCGCATACTTTTCAACTGATAATAATGATGTGAATTTCAGAATATTAGGGCGATTATAATATAATTTATTGATACATTTCTTCCTCATTTCACTAAATTCAGGATAAATTAAAAGATAATGAAACTCATCACCTATATCATTGCAATATACACATTTTCTTTCGTTTACGGGTATCCCTCTCCACCTCCCTACTTCAATAGGCAAGCGATGATTTCTAGTTATAAAAGCCATAAATCGTTTGCATAAAACGTCAGGCAATAGTTTTATAGAGTTACTTTGTCTAAAATCTGTTTTTAACAGTTTATACATATTAATGTCTGATGTTCTATCAATTTCGGCCCTCCATTTTTGAATAAAAATCTTTTAACCTTTGATAAGAAGACTTAATCATCCACTTTGAATTTACAAACATCTGGCTATCCCAGATTCCCGAATAACCAGAAGAACATAGAATATCTTTCAAATTGTCCATCCATGCTGATTTTACTTGTCTAGATATATACAAATCATGTAATAGCGAATACACCATGGATGATAGCTTATAACTCTCATTTCTATTAATATTTTCTATTAGTTTGGACCAATAAGCAATAATTTTGCTTTTTATGTCTATGGATAAAGGACGAATTCCAGTCTCTCCATATACCATATAAGAAGGCGTTGATTTCTTAAGATTAAAACTGAATTTTAAAAATTTAATCTGCACTCTTTCTATAACGTCAATATTACATACAACCCAAATTTCGCTACCGTATAGTAATATTGGTTTCACGGTTTTGTCAAAAAGATCAATTTGTATTTCAAAAGGAAGCGATAGTAATTTAATTTTTCGTAGTAAAGAAAACAGAGCTTTGTTTGATTGTTCTGCTATGTACTTTTTGGTAAAAGATAAATGTGAGACAACATCTTTATATAATCTGTAAACGAAGTTTTGGACCAACCCGTACAATGATCGCTGAACCATGACATTCGACCGTAACCCTTATTATCTCAGTTGATAATTCACAATAGATCAACAATAATTATCGTATATAATGAAAGTTTGCGAAAAAAAAATAATCTTTTTATTGGTTACTCGAATGTGTCCGTAACTCTTACTTTTTATGGACTTTGCGACATTTTACAGACCCTTTCAGCGTTTGTGATATTTTTTTAAAATCAAGTCTTGTTTGGAATTTAATGTTTCTGGTATCAAATTAACCGGGTATGGTAGACCGTGGTTACTAAAAAAATATTTAAATTTTATCCACTAGTTTTATTTTTATATGACTTTATATACCCTGATCCAAAACTTGAGTGTATATATATATATCTATAATTATACTATTCGCGTCTCAATTGCCCAGTAGGGTTCAAATCACTCGCTGCTGTTTGAGCTCCTCCTGTTAATAACGCCCCGACGAAGCTCCAGCTGTTGTTTGAGCCGCTAAATATCTTATAAATGGCGTTTTCACAATAAAATCGCAGTATATATGTGTTGAGTCCCTTTTGTTGTGAAACGCCATTTAGGGGCTCAGACAACAGCGGGAGCTTCGTCGGGACATAATTGAGAGGAGGGGCTCAAACAACAGTGAATGAGTTGAACCCCTCTCCAATTGCCAGTGTCGTGATGTGGTACGGCTGTCACAAAATGTCACGGGTAGAGCGTATTGTAACACGTTTATTTTTGTGCTAATGCATGTAAACGTATAGGTTTATCTTCCTTAAACGGCAAAATTGTGTAAGGGGCCTCTCGTGTAGATTTTAATACTGCGAATTAGCCACGTATGTCAAGGACTGAACGGGGGAAATAATGGTTTGGGCGTAATGTTTGCTATAAAACCCATTGTCTCCTAGTTCTTGCCGGGATTGCTTGATATAGTTGCTTTGGTTGGAACAGAGGTTGGACGGCGAAATTCACAGGCAATATGTGGTCAGTATTTATTTTATTAAAACTTTTATCGTACATTTGTATTCAGTGGGCGGCCCCATCTTGGTTGGCGATTACGACATCCGGTTTGCTTTGATGTTTCTCAAACATTAACTTTAGACTAGCATATGATTTTGAAGTTACTTTATTAGATGTAATTATTGTAATTGATCATTAATTGTAAAACAATATTAATTTGATAACAGTGGATAATATGTGCATTAGTTAACGGTGGCGTATAACTCAGTGGTTGTAATTACCAATGAGATGAGTGACTAGGATAAATGTTCGACGCGTATGCATAGCGTTGTATAATGTGGTCATTAGTTGACATGCGTAACTCAGTGAGTGTAATATACGAGTGATTTGATAATGTTTTATATTACATGTATTAGGGGCATTGATTAACAGCGACGTACATGGCGTATACATGGCGTTATAGAATATGTATACATTGCTACTCATCATTAGTACAGCTTACATATATTTATTGAATAATGATTTGTTTGGGTAATGATAATTATGCAAGATTGTTATGTGTGTCAACCGACATCTAAAACGTATGTATAATTACAGCCTAAGCCATCCAGGGTTGGAACTAAGCCATTCAGGGGTGGAGTGGAGCTAAGCTTCCACGATTAACGTAACGAGCGGTGGAGACGGTCCCCGTACCTGCGCAGCTTGGCCAGGTTTTAGTAGCGACAACCCCCGGGACACAAGGTGGGCCCGTTATCAGTCCTCACTGGAGGAACATCACCCACAACCTCAGTGGAGGTTAACCATTATTACATCGCGTCATCAACCCTTACAGAAGGCATTTGATGACAATCACCCATTGGATATGCGCATCATCATCTTCATGAGCTCTCGCGCATCACAGTTATCGCGCTAGATCATAGATCAACATTTTTATAACTTTAACATCACTTTAGTGTCGTATATAATCAGTCGACACATTCAGTATATATTACAATACTAAGAACGTCTTAAACGGTCATGAGAACATTCTTTTCATAGTTCATCTGTGTATTCGCTTGTTTTTTTTAGATAATTGTATATATATTTAACATATTTTAAAAGTTGCATTAAACCTATGTAAATGCATTAACCGTCATTGATTCTTTCCTGAGTTAGCCCCAACCACTAGGGTCATCCTGTGACAACGGCTAACCCACTGTCAGATGTAAATATTCGTGACAAAACGGTGAAACTGCGACAACTCGCTGATACTATTGATTGCTGTAAACTTATTAGTAAATGATTTAAAACAGGACATTTACCTAAGCATTTCATGAAATCAATATCGCATGAATAAAACACACGTTTCTCGACCGGTAACATCTGTTTGATTTATTTTGATATGTAACATATAAGCGGTAGCTCCATCGTTGACATCTGTTGTTGATGTTGTTGTTGTTGTTGTTTTTCATAGGTAGAACGTACTTTCCTCGAAGATAACCCCATATAAGTTAATCATGGTATTATGGTTTAAGGTCTAACCAGAATAAGCAGCGGTACTTGTAACCATATGCTATTCATGACACAGCGATTCCGCGCGTGGCCAAATGGTTAACGACTGCTGCGGGTTCGAAATTCCACTGGGAGCTCGACCTGTAAGTGAGAAAGTGTCGATTCATACGGATGGCGGGAGGTATACAGTAGTGGTTCTACCCAGAAAAATGGGTGGTCTGCACAGCATTCACCATGCTGCCTTAACACATCATTCACCTTGCTGCATGAACACAGCATTAACCTTGCTGCATGAACACAACATTCACCTTGCTGCATGAACACAACATTCACCTTGATGCCTGAACACAGAATTCACCTTGCCGCCTGAACACATCATTCACCTTGCTGCATGAACGCAGCATTCACCTTGATGCCTGAACGCAGCATTCACCTTGCCGCCTGAACGCAGCATTCACCTTGCTGCCTGTACACAACATTCACCTTGCCGCCTGAACGCAGCATTCACCTTGCCGCCTGAACGCAACATTCACCTTGCTGCCTGACCGCAACATTCACCTTGCCACCTGAACGCAACACTCACATTGCTGTCTGAACACAGCCATTCACCTTGCCGCCTGAACACAGCATTTACCTTGCCGCCTGAACACAACATTCACCTTGCCGCCTGAACGCAGCATTCACCTTGCTGCCGGAACGCAGCATTCAACTTGCTGCCTGAACACAACATTCACCTTGCTGCCTGAACACAACATGTGCCTTGCTGCCTGAACTCAGCATTTATCTTGCAGCATGAACACATTATTCACATTGCTGCCTAAACAAATAATTCACTTTGCTGCCTGAATACAGCATTCACCTTGCTGCCTGAACACAATATTCATATTGCTGCATGAACACATCATTCACATTGCTGCATGAACATGTCATTCTCATTTCTGCATGAACACATCATTCACATTGCTACATGAACACAGTATTATCCATCTTTGAGATACCATCTGTGTTCAGCTACACCCTCTTTTGCTGTGACCTAGTGGACCCGTAGATCATGTGTTCCGAGCATAACTGGCGCCATGGGGTTACTTGCGTGTGTTCGTAGACAATACCCTTCCCACAGCCTTCAATCCCTGAAGGGAACGTAAATCGGGCTGCCCTGTACATCGGAGTATATCATCCGAGCACATTAAAGTACCATACAATTCTATTCAGTAAGAGTAGGCCATGGCTCCCAGATTTCCTTTGTATACTTCCTCTCTCTCTGAGGTGGATGAAATGTAAACAATGTGTTGACGGGCGGTTAAAGGGGTTAGAGGGTTTGATGCACTACTAAGAATTAGCAAAATGCCATGAAAAATAAAGGAGATATGACCTATAGAAAAATTGCTAAGAACTTAAATGGAGGCGGCCACCTTGGAACGATGACGTCATTGTGCTTTTTTTACCTTATATGGCATATTGACAAAATACATTTGAAAGTAAAGAAAATCACTGCAGAATGATTAAAAATTAATATAGAGATGTAAAATGTATATATTGTATGCTTATTTTTCATTTGCAGTAATTTTCATTTTGTCAATATGCCATATATGCTATGACGACATCGTTCCAAGTTTTGAAATGGTGCTCCTACAAGTTACATATATTTGTCCGGAATAGAGTCATTGTATGCTCGAAAAAAGAATTCGTAACGTTGCACCATTACCCCTCTCATCTCCTCTTCTACCCCGCCCCTCCCTTTGATTTTATTGCGTTGTTCAATTTTTTAGGAGTTTTTTTTTCAAGTTACTCCTGGGAGTAAGAGAGTAAGCCACGCTACGCCCCTGCCCATTTTCCTGTAAATCACAGTGCGACATGTGAAAAGGTACGATTGGCACTATTCGATGTCTATACCGCCCATCTCACACACGTGACTATTGCCGGTTATCGATCTTGACGGTTTTGTGTGTGTGTGTGTGTGTCAGCTGCATTCATGGGTTGGGTCGGGTTTAGTTTCCAAACACGGACTGAGATCAAACTAGAGCGAAGAGATATATTTCGATAGTAAATACCGAACATGTCCGAAATTATAGAGTTTGTTACAAAAACATACTCGATCGGCGTGCTATTCTTCTCTTTGATGAAGTGTATGCATGCAATGTGTGGCATTTAAGGTTTGTTCTATTGAAATACGGCGGTTGTTTACGCAGGTTTTGCGTAATGTCTTCAAACACCTCGCGGGAAAAGTGTGTACAGGGTCGTTACGGGGGTACTGCATATATGTCAACGCACAGGATGCATGGCTATCATACTACCATAAGAGCCACGATTCTCACAACTAAGTGTCAATATGTTCAGATATGTTCGGGTATTAAAGAAAAAGTAAGAGTTCAACGTCCCTGGTTCAAATACGACTCCGAGCAACTACTAGTATCACGGGGATACATCGTACACCGGATATAGCTGCTAAAGTGATCAGAAAATAAAGAAAATAGTGATTTATTTTTCTATCCAAGGTAAGTTTACACCTAACTGACATATATTTATCAAACCAAATGAACATCATATCAGTTTTTCATTTACCTGAATGTTTAATTGAGCCTCGAAAGGTGTAGATTCAGCTAGTACTATGCAAACATGTGAAAATATATGATTTAAAGGTGTACGGATCGCTGTCAAATGTCGATCCGCAGTAAAAAGTATCCTGTTTTTTGTTAAATTTTGAAATTCAGAATCGTACGATTTCATCATTTTCATACTATGTGTGTTCGAAAATTTTGAAATGAGTGTGTTATTTGCCAAATATCATGTACGTTAGTGTACAGGGTACAGCATTATTGTGTAGGCATATGGAGATAGGCATATGACACAACTGAGTGTACGGGGTATAGTTTGAGAAATTTTATATCTCGAGAGAAAAATACTAGATATATCTGTAAATGTGACATCTGTAAATACACTTGACCGATGTCCTAACACCACCAATAGATTGTTGTGTCATATTACTTATAAAGTATAAAACGTACGGTGAATTTTCAAGTAAAAGTAGTACAAAAGACATGATTGTAAAAATGCACTATTAACAAATTGGTGGTGTTAGCTCTTTTTTTCTCTAATTTTCTAATATCGCATTAATGATTATACAAAATGGAAAGATATCAATGTCCAATAAACATGTCAAAAAGTAAAGCATTGCTAGCTTAAACGAAAATTCATAGAATTAAATCATTTAAAATCCACAACAAATGTATAACAGCCTAACAAAAAAATTTCTTCTTACTGCAATAAGTTTTTTTCCATATTTTTTACTATTTAAAGGGACAAAATCTAATTTGATGACCAAATTTTGCGAGCATGGTTCTAGTGTCCCCATCTTTTATTTATGTGTTATAAGGTCAGATACCACTATTGATTTGGGGCTTCTGATTGGTTGTACAAAGTATAGGGTCTATTAGGGCATATAGTCAGATTGTAAGGTAGATTCTGATTGGATTAAATTAACCAAATCATAACAAATCCCCATAAAACATCAAACTATTGTTTCCATCATAAAACATGTTGATTTAGGATATTTTGACTGACATTTGCATTTTTATGGATACAATTTTACTGAGAGTATATTTGCAAAAAGTAAAAAAAATCTTTAATGCCATTCTGGGGGTGGCCACCTTCAGTGAACTATTAGAGGCTGAAAGCATCAGATTATCCCCAATTTGCTGGTCATTTTTGAGTGTCTCTAAGATAGTTCTTTAAAAAAAGTTAGGTTTTATCATCCATTCGGATATAGGAATAGTGGTTGTAGGCCAAAAGGTTATAATGGAGGCCTATGGGAAATGCAATAGTGGTATATGACCTAAAGCTAGATTCTGCATGGGGTAAAAGTGAAGGTAGACATACTTGTTTTCTAACACAATGATTTGAAAGTGTGAGAAATGTTGAATTATGTTGTATTTTGATTTTTCTTGTAACTTTTTTTAATGATTGTTAAATATTTGAAAGTTTTATGATGCAATATAGGTAATTTAAATTCTTTTATTAGGGTTGTGGACACAAAAATAGCCATACCTGACACCTGGTATACACAATTGGCCTGTAATGCACCTATTCGACACAATTAAAGATAAACCTACTAAGTTTTATTCATTTCTGAGGGCTTTGCATACATTTTTTGGCAAAAATGTCAGAAAGCGACAAGCTGCATCTGTCTGTTAAGATGTCGAAAAGGCGCTTATGTCTGTTTTGAAAAAGATGTTGAGGTGAACTCTGACTCCGAGTTCATCGCGACTTACGGTTAGTGTTGATATGCAAATATTTTATGCGGTTTAATATATTTTACAAATTAAATAATTTAGTTGGCAAAAAATATGACATTTTCTAAAAAAAAAATAAAGTTTTTTTCTACTCCACCCCCTTCATTTTAATGGATTTTCATGGATCTGTACTGTCAACAGTGCTTCTTGGCTGCACGGTTGCATGAAAATGACCTGTAAAGATGGCACAAACAATATCTAACAAAAAAAACCCATTAAATTGTACAGTTACAGGCAATCTTGTCTAATGAGCATATTGTTAAACATGAAATGGCCTTAAAAATGGAGTTGGAGAGGGTATTCTCAGAATTATTTTTTGTCATTTTTAAAGTGAAAAGTTGCATTTTCTTGATGGTTTCACATATAAAAAACTGCTGCATAATGTTAATTAATCCATTTGAATGAAGATTTTGAATATATACAAAAACAGTGGCATTTGTATGGTAAAATGAGCTATTTTGAGCCCTGAAAATCACAAATAACTTTTTTCAGTAGAAATGATTTTCAAGAGAGCTTCAACTGGTTGAAAATCACATGTTATTGATGAAATCAATTCAAAATCACTTTATTTTAAACAAATGATTGGAACGGTTGTCGAGATATCGCATTTTGAAGATTCTGGATTTACGCGTAAAAATCACATGAATCTGACATCAGCCGAAGCCCTTTAAAGCCATTATATTTTGTAGAAAAGTATTTTTTCTAGAAACAAAAGACACCATTTACCTCAGAATGAATGTATGAAACAATTTAGCCAGAAAAAAGAAACTTCAGTTAGGTTTGAATGTCTATTTAGGTCAGATACCACTATTGATTTGGGGCTTCTGATTGGTTGAAAAAAGTATAGGGTCTATTAGGGCATATAGTCAGATTGTAAGGTAGATTCTGATTGGATTAAATTACCCAAATCATGACAAATCCCCATAAAACATCAAAATATTATGTTTCCATCATAAAACATGTTGATTTAGGATATTTTGACTGACATTTGCATTTTTATGGATACAATTTTACTGAGAGTATATTTGCAAAGTCATTTTTGAGTGTCTCTAAGATAGTTCTTTAAAAAAAGTTAGGTTTTATCATCCATTCGGATATAGGAATAGGGGTTGTAGGCCAAAAGGCTATAATGGAGGCCTATGGGAAATGCAATAGTGGTATATGACTATAAGTAAATAATATGCGCATAAAACATTTATCTTGTGCCTTATTTCCGTTTATGCTACAAAATGTATACGGTTTCTACATGATTGCAATTATGTTTTTGTTTACAAGTAGCGGGTCACAATGTTTAATGCTATCAAATACAAATTCGTTATTATTACTCGTAAATATATACCAATCGTGGTATAGCTGGAAAATGAATGGCTTAGTTACTAGTTAATGCTGTTTGTTGCGTAGTGATATGTTTTCGCATACTTCATATCCTGAACCCTAGATTGGACAGAACGCATCAGTATGAGGTATAATTTCGCATACTGCCATCATGTTCCGGTTCGTTTTCTTATTACAGATGTATTACCCTTATATTTTATAAAGGCAAACATTGTCTGCTTTTCATCTGCTGAAGCCCTATTGAGATTTTAATAAAATGTCTGAAACATCAGAATTTAATCTAGGTTGATATGTCATTGTCCCAGTTTAGTCGGATGATATATAAAGTGTCCACTGGACACGGATACCCCACTTTTTTTTTACACAATACACGTATCATATGTTAATGGGATGCAAAACAACTGTGTAATGATGGATGACTGTAACTCAAATAGTTTTAAAAAAGGGCGCGGCAAAAGATTTGCCATCTTCGAAGCCCTTATTCTGGCTATCTTCGAAGCCCCTATTCTGGCTATGCCAGTGGCCATAACTTGACGGTTATAGGTCTGACGCAACAAGGTATACCTAGGTGCATAATTTCAAACGCAATTAAACATTTGTGTGAAGTTTCATGAATGTGAGTCCAAAATTAAGCTGAGCGCGTGAAACAAGTTAAGGGTAGTACATAGTCCTATATTGGCTAAGCCAGGGACCGTAAATCATGCCTTACATGAACAGAATTACTTCAATGCTACTTAATATTTGTGTTAGGTTTCATGAAATGTCAGGTTTCATGAATGCGAGTGAATCAGTTTTCGTTGAGCACGCGACACAAGTTTTCGGGACGTACGTACGGGCGTTCATAGGAACGAACAAGAGCGAACTATATGCTCTCCACCTCCACCCAACCCCACCCCTACCACCCCCCAAACTCCCCAGTCCCGAGTGGGGCATAACTGGAGTTATATATCACCGTTTGGGCCTGTTTGGGCCCTAATCCCTTATACCCCCTTTACACAGAGGTGGCAAAAAATTGGCCAGATCTCTTGACGAACTTTTAATGAACGTCCAGTGATCGCCAACATATCGTAATGATCTCTCAATGATCCTCCAGTGATCTCTACGGTCGCCACGGTCTCCTCATAGTTTTGACCCAGTCCAAAACTATGAGGAGATCGATCACCAAGGTAATCGATCTCTCAACGAGCGCTCAACGATCTCATCGGTCTCCCAATGATCTCCCAGCGATCTTTCAATGAGCGCTCAATGATCGCCAAGGTCGCTCAATGATCTCTATAGATCGCCATTAAAGTTGCCGAAAATTGAATTTTTGATTGCTCAATGAACACAGAAGCGACTTGTTTTCGAGGTTTTAGGAGATCGTAGAGAGATCAGGCCAATTTTGTATCGCTCAACGATCTCCTTCTGTGTAAAGGGGGCATAATTAGTGAATATATACATATTACAAAGAATTTATGATATTGTGACAACCGGTAAGGAATACTGTCAAGCTTGTTAAAAGTAAACTATTCTCTAAATCTTGGATGATATGTTTGCATGAAATCTCTATAACTAATACATAATCGCATAATATAGATACTTAAAGCATACATATATCATTATATTATTCCATCGTTACTTAAAAGTGATATACTCTGGCCACAGCCTAGTCATTGATTATTATCTACACTTATACCTCGGGTTGGAATTCCCAATCTTCACCGGATACACATGAAAGATTCTTATAATCCTTATGGGTAAAGATAAAAGTCACGCGCGCACTAACATCCGCTATGCAGGAAAACATGGAAAACGTTAGTAGCTGGCGGCGTCAACGCACAACATGTCTCTGATATGCAAGAAAAAGAAGCTATCATGGGTATTCGGTAGAGCCTCGGTTCCGATAAAAAACACTTATACCTCGGGTTGGAATTTCCTATCTTCACCGGATACCCATGAAAGATTCTTTCGAGACGACCTGCAGAACCCAACATCACGTGTATCTTCAAGGTCAAGGTCATAAAGGTCATGTACTTCCTATATTCTTATAATAAGGACGGCCCATTTCGTGTCCACTTCATATCTTTCACAAGCTTTGAGGAAAGGAAACAACATTGTTCCGTAACTCTCATATGCTTAATAAATTAGCGCAAATGCTCCCATCTTGTCTGATTGAATTTAATATTGTATGTTATATATTTCTTTAAGTTTTTCTTTATGAAGTTTCACGGAGAGTAATTTTTTTAAATGTTTTTGTTTGCAGGAAATCTCTATAACTAATACATAATCTCATTGTGTTTAGATGTATGCACTCAATAGAATGTTAAGCAGTTAAAGATTTTATTAATTACTCGTATCTTTTGATATAATATTTAAAGTATATAAGGTCAGACACCTGCAAATAAATGTGTCATATGAGTTTTCATTTTTAAAGAGTACCGGGTTCAATCCTCCGTGGTGCCACTGAGTACCGTCGGTGTGTTCTTGGGCAAGACACTTTCCCTTAGCCTCGTCCGTCGGATGGGGACGAAAACCGGGCGGTCCCGTGTATCGGCCTATCCTCCGAGCACGTTAAAGAACCATAGGAATCTATTCGATAATAAGAGTAGGGCAGGTTCCCGGATTCCTATGTATTCCTTGCCCTCTCTCTGGGGCGGTTCTAAATAACATATACTGTGTTGATGAGCGTTATACAACATTTAATTCAATTCAACTCATTGTTAAAGCATGTTTAAGCAAACTTACATTCTTTCACATCATGTCACCTAAGCCTCTATTCAAAGATCTATGCGAGGCCAATAAAAAAACAGAAAACAACTGGGTGGTTGGGTGTCAAATAGGTTATAAGAGAACCGGCAACTTTAGAATGTCATGACTGTATGAAAACAATGTGTCCTTCCAAGAAACTATCCACCACACCCTACTTTCACTGTAAAAATAATGAACATTACCATTTACTCTTTATAAACAAATCTGGTGCCCAGAATGAATCTTTTTTATTGTATCATCCGCCATATAAAATCTACAATCTCACACTTATATAGCGTTTTAAAAGAAGGGAAAGAACTACTTAGTATACGGTCTACTTTCGAATGGACCAGGCAGGTTTTCCCGGCTATTTACCGTTGTTATACCTATAATATATTAATATTCTAACATAGACAATGCAGCAAAAAATAGTGTAGTTCCTCAGCTACATGTATTAGCACCATAAAATGGCCACAGTTGTGTGCAAAACATTTTATTTACAAAGATTGACCTCCTGTTACCTTGTAAATTCAGCAGGCAATCGCTAAGATTTGTTAACACTTCACATTATTCCTTACTGACTGATCTTGTATTATGAATAATTATAAATTAGCCCCTGGTTATAACACGACGCCTCTCAGAAATGATAAAATGACACTTACTTAATAAATTATTTAAAATGTTCACAACTGGTTTTATACACGTCGTTTGAAAAACCAGCTTGTCTCGTTGACGCCTCTCACCAGCTGGTGACGGCTATTCCTGTTATACTGGTACTATCCGAACATCGGTATAGCTTGTATTTGGGTTGAAAATGTCAAATTTGTGTTACATGTACAACTTGCAAATATGTATCATTTTACAACTGTTACATCTTAGAATCATGGAATCATTTAGTACTGTTACAGCACGATTATACATTTATTATTGCCTCATATCCAGGACAATTTTGCCCGATAAATCAGTCCATTTTGATTATACTATCCAATACATGGTCGATCATGTATCTCTATCACCAGTACACTAAAAAGCAATCCCCCGTTACACTGATTTACGATGAAAAGCTGTCCCCCGTACAGTGCATCTCAACATATAACGTCAATTATCAAAGAAGTTTCAAAACTTGACATGCCCATTTTTCACACAGATAAAGTTGATGTGATAATGAACAAATTTGTCGATTCAAAATGTTGATAAAATACATAAAAGAGGAACAATAACAAACTATTGGCACAAACATGCATCGTTCATACGTGATCAGGACTCTTTGTTTTGATTTTTTAAAGCAATTACAAAATATGTTGCACTTTTCATATATTGCAGCTTACTTCAGCAACATTCAGTTTTTTACTCTCACCGTTGGCTTGTACGAGTACTAAACAAAAATGCAGGAATATAAAAATAAACTTACTTTGATCAGCAAAACATGTCAAATTTCTGATCACTTTAGCAGCTATATCCGGTGTACGATGTATCACCGTGAGTATTCATTCATGAAAAATAAAAGAATCGGGAGCCGTATATTTATTTACCTGTAGATAAAATGTGATATTTTACGCATCCATTTCTGGCTTATGTACAGTCAATCTGGTCGTCAGATAAAACATACTTCATCCGAAACACATTCATATTCGTGAATAAGTTCCATTTAAAGTATAGGGTCTGTACCTTTAAGAGCTTTAAGATATGATATTATTTGTAGCGTGATCGTCTTATACTGACTTGCAGCCGAATAGTTTAAACGACGTCATGAACGGTATAAATATAATCATATACGTTAAGGTGTATTTATTTACGTTAATACATCATTTGAAAAAAAAGAAGAGATATGGTACTCTATCGAGCCTCGTATCATATCAATATCAGTTGATCCAACTCGTTTATTCAAGTCAATAATACGCAGTTACTTATGTGAGATTCTCCATACAATATTCGCTCTATATCAAGCGAGTATGTGGCATGTGCACGTTTGTTTCTGTGTTGTATCTACTAATTTATGCAAATGACAGTCTCAATTACTTTGACAGTCTTCTGCTTTTTTAGAATTGGCTTGGGGACAAGTTATTCGGTGAATTTTTATTGTGGTAAGTTATCATGTCTTAAGTGATGCCACAGGAAAACTGAATTGTAGTGCACATTTCTACAGACGCGAACAGATACGTGTTGGAAACGGTTTTATTCTGTTTCTAGATTGGTAAAACAATGAAATAACAATAATAGAAACAACTTTACATCGTACAGCTCAGCAAGAATATTCTCGCAGACCAGTGGACATACGATGAAGAAATTAAGCTATTTGTTGGAGTTGCTCGTGATGTGTATTTCTGTGGATTTTTGCCGCACTTTGTCAAGGTTCGAACTGTTTTCTTATTTCACTAAACATTGTAGAATACTGTTTTCTTATTTCACTAAATATTGTACAATTACGTTTCTTATTTCACACCAAATATTGTAAAATTCAGTTTTAAAAAAGTATGGTTACATAAATAAAAGGAAACCACACATAAGTGTCCTCAGTGAACATAATACGTTTAGCAAACTGTATTGGATTTATATAAGATCAAGTCGCATACAAAACATTTAAGTGTGCATGTATCATCATTAGCGGTGAGAATCGTAGCTCTTATGATGTGTACCTACCATAAAGCTATATGCGATCCTTTATAGAATAGGTATATTATGGTGGCATGTGGCTGCCATGCACTTAATTTAAGTTGAAATAAATTATCGTGACTTTATGGTCATTTTATTGTGACTTTTCGGGATAATTTCTCTTTTAAGGCGACATAATTTCACGAATATAAAAATAAAAAGCATGATAAAAATCTCAACAATTAATAAAAAGTCGCGATAATGCTTCAACGTGCCATTCAAATAACGACTTATGAAACTTGCTGCGAAGATAGCTGTTTTAGAAAGGACGTTTGGAATTGCATTTAAGGTCACTGTAGTCAAGGTCAATGTCATTGCTACTAAATTAAATATACAAATGATTTCCGTTCAATAACTTTAGTTAGAAATGAGATATTGGAACGAAACTTTCTGTGTATGTAGATTAAATGGAAAGGAAGCTTGCAATTGAGGTCATTGGGGTCAAGGTCGCTATTTCTAAAAATAGGAAAATGGGTTCAAGGCAATATTTTAGTCACATAGGTCATTAAAAAAGTCAATACGTCGACGAACATCAGCATAACGTATTTTATAGGGTTTTAATATTGTCAACAAAAATGTCAATTTCTAATTGTTCACAATAAACATATCAATAATAAAAGATGGGCATTGACATAGCGTTGTACCGAGCTCGTATTGGACTGCATTTAGATAGAGGTTCAAAAGATTATGCTGAGTCTTCAAAAAAAAGTCTACACATAGTCTAGAGGCCATTCGAAGATTTTTGAGCCGAGTTCAACATGTTGCGAGGAGCATAGTGATATGTATTACTCTTGCTTTTGTAGTGGTACCCGTGTTCAACCCTGATTTTGTATGTGACAAGGATAAATTGAGGTCAAAGGTCATGACCCTTTTCCAGAATATTTTATTGAAAAATGTAATGTACATTTTTGAAAGCCATTATTATTTTGTTTATGTACGAAGCAAATTTCGGTCATAAGCTAACATAAGTAAAAGGCTTAGAGGTGAGCTGATAGACGGTGATAAATATTCGTCATTCGTCCGTCCGTCCGCCCATCCGCCGTCCGTCCACCCATCCACTGTTTGTCCGGAAGAACGTACAGTAGCCACTCAATGAATTGTGAGTCGAGTTCAACATTTTGCGAGGAGCATAGCGACCGATATCATTCGAAAGGGTAATATCTTACCTTTGTCGTGGTACCTGTGTTCTGCCCTGATTTTGTACGCGGCAGGGGAAATTGAGGTCAAAGGTCATGACCCTTTTTTAGAATATTTAATTGAAACATTGAATGTACATTATTATTTTGTGTATGCACGAAGCATGTTTCGGTCATAAACTCACAGACGAGCTGAAATACAGTGGTAAGTCTTCGTCCGATGTCCGTCCGTCCTTCCGTCCATCCGCCGTCCGTCCGCCCATCCGCCAACTGTCGGGAGAATGTCTAGTAGCCACTCAATGAATTGTGCTTTGTCGTGGTACCCGTGTTCTGCCCTGCGTTTGTATGTGACAGGGGTAAATTGCGGTCAAAGGTCATGACCCTTCTTTAGGATATTTAATTGAGAAATTGAATGTTCACTTTTGAAAGCCATTATTATTTTGTTTATGCACGAAGCATATTTCGGTCTTAAGCTAACATAAGTAAAAGGCTCAGAGGTGAGCTGATATACGATGATAAGTCTTCGTCCGTCGTCCGTCCATCTGTCCATTCGACGTCTGTCCGGAAGAACGTCTAGTAGCCACTCAATGAATTGTGAGTCGAGTTCAACATTTTGCGAGGAGCAAAGAGACAAAAGGGTACTATCTTACCTTTGTCGTGGTACCCATGTTCCGACCTGATGTTGTATATGACGGGGGTAAATTGAAGTAAAAGGACGCTTTTCCAGAATATTAAATTGAAAAATTCAATGTACATGTTTGAAAACCATTATTATTTTCTTTATGCATAAAGCATCTTTAGGTTATAAGTTAACATTAGTAAAAGGTTCAGGTAAGCTAATGTACGGTGATAACAATTCTTCGTTCGTGTCCTTCCGTCCCCCAATCCGCCGCCCGTCTGCCCATTTGCTGTGTGTCGAACGAACGTCTAATAGCCACACCATGAATCGCGAGTCGAGTTCAAAATATTGCGAGCAGCAAAGAGATAGTTATCACTCGAAATGGTATTCACCCGCCTTTGTCGTGGTACCCGTGTTTATCCCTGATTTTGGGTGTAATTGGGGCAAATTGAGGTCAAAGGTAAATGCATGACCCATTTTCACAATAATTAAATAAAAAACGACATGTAGTTTTTGAAAAGCATAATTATTGTGTTTGAGTATGAAACTGCTTTCGGTAATAACCTAACATGAGCCAAAGGTTCATAGGTGAGGTAATAAATAATGATAAATGTGTCCTCGTCCTTCCGCCCGTCCGCCCATCCGCCGTCTCGTCCGTCAATTTGCCGTCTGTCCATACGGAATATGTTGATCACTCGACGAATTTTGAGTCGAGTTCAACATTTTGAAAGTATCATAGAGACAGGTATCAATCGAAAGCGTATTTACCTGCCTTTATCGTGCTACCCATGTTCAGTTCTGATTTTGGATGTAACAGGAGTAAATTCGGGTCAACGGTTTCCCTGTTTCACAAGAATTAAATTAAAACAAATGAATGTAGCATTTAAAAAATCGTATGTCTTGTTTATTTATAAATCAACTTTCGCGTATTATCACACATGAGCCAAAGCTTAGAGAAAGGCTCAGAGATGAACTAGTATACAGTGATCACTCCTCGTTGGGCGTCCGTCTGTCCGTCCGCTCATCTGCCATCTCTCCGCCGTTTTTCTTGCAAGGCGAGTTACTGTTTTTGTTGTTGTTTTTTACTTTAAACGGCTTTTTCTCAGAAACAGGTTGTTGTTTCATTCATTCATTCATTTATTCATTCAATTCATTCATTCATTCATTCATTCATTCATTCATTCATTCTTTCACTCATTCATTCATTTATTCCATCATTGATTCGTTCATTCATTTTATTTGTTTGTTTGTTTGTTTGTTGGTTTGTTGGTTTGTTTTTATTTATTTATTTACTCATGCATATATTTATTCTATCAAAACTTATTTTGCTAATGTCCTTATCTTTTACACACATATAATATTCATTTATGTTGTTTACTTTACACTGAACCATAAGGTCACTTAAACTAAATGTTTCCTTAATATTCATTAATAAATAATTATATTTTAAAGAATACATGATTTACGTTTAACTACAACAGTTTCCATAGAATTGGACATATTGTTTCATATTGCCAACCTTAAAGTTCTAAGACATATGTTTTCATTTTAAGTTATCCTAACTCGTTCGGCATATTGCCAACCTTAAAGTTCTAAGACATATGTTTTCATTTTAAGTTATCCTAACTCGTTCGGCATAGTTTGGATAATTTGTTAAAAAAACAAACACAAATCTCTAGTTTTCACACGTTTATGTTTTTCCCAACGACCCACATTTTTTATATGTCATACTTGATGTAGGGCCTACTACAAATTAGTTTAAAGCATTGAGATGCGAAACACCAAAACGTTGAGAAGAATAACATGTTTTGTAGGGAGGGCTTCGCATTTAAAATATTTAAACACAAGATATTTTGTAGATTTAGCGATAATGTAACCTCGATCTATGATAAGTTCTAGTCAAAGATTGTTTAAGGTGGTGGTATTCGCGGCACAAGAATACATGTTTATATTTCCATTATATCATATGTGTACGTTAATCAAGAATAGTGTGCATAACCCCAAAAATCACAATGAGTAACGCGTTGGCTCTTGATAGTTCAGAAAAAATATATGTTAACTACCATACGCGTCGTTCAACAGACAGAAATGTTACAACAAAAAAGACAGTTGTTCCTTTAATACTAGTGAGCAGTCAGACATCCCACGTATGCTAATTATTTTTTAAAAACGCATGACATTATTCCCCATAGTTGGCTTGCTTATGGTTCTAACAAACTTGTATAAACAATAGCCATACATGCTGTGTTTGTCATAGATACCAGTAGTTTTTATTAAATTGCGACAAAAGGTATATACCATGAAAATGAAATATAAAATCAAAATAACAAATAACTACAAACGTGAAAATTCCTCGAAAACCAGGTTTTCAATTTGAAATGCTACTACAGTACCGGTAAGTAATAGATAGGGCATGAATTTATTGAGTTGGTTAATTTAAACATCGAGATGGGCGTAGCCCATCGAGGTGTCTAAATTAACCAACGAGATGACACCATACTCTATTTGTTTTGTAGCATGTCCATTTCAGCTCACTGCCATACTCTAACTTCCAATAAATGGTAGTTGTAGTACACCATTTATTCTGACAGTGGTTACTTTCGAATTAAACGATTAACACCTGTGCTATTGCAAAGAGAATTTTCAGTGACCATGCTACAAGATGAACATGAAGTAAAAAAGATTGTTTTTATACAAACATTGCTTAAGAAATTCCAACGAAACTGGTTTCGCATGTGAAGCTAGAACCAGGGACCGTCTAAACGGCACCCATATAACATATCAGTTATTTACTGAAGGTATCAAAAATTGATTTTCCTTATCAATTGGCATTCCTTATCAACTGGCATTCTTTATCAATTGACTAGATATAAAATAACATGTTCAATTTTGTATTTTGAATGTTCATTGAACAAAATCGTAAAATTAGAGCCTTCAGCTTTGGCTCGTAACTTTCAAAATCAGGACTGGACAGTAGACGGGTTCAATTCTAATTATTTAATTTATTTATTCCAACTGCATGCACTACCCAAATGTTTTAACAGTATTTGGGTCGACAACCAGGAAAATAAAAGTGTTTTTCAAACATTAAAAAAGTGCCTTCAGAACCACGTTAATAACGTTAACGTTATCTGCGGTATTTACAATAGTTAGCAATCCAAACTGGCATTAATATAAAAATATTAAATTCATGTTTCACGTATCATACACCACTATATAAATTGAACACGGGTACCATGAAAAAGGCCAGAGTGTATACCAAACACTTTGCTCCTCGCAAAATGTTGAACTCGAGCCTTAACTAGAGCAGATAGGCATAAGTGGCCTCTAGACTAACACCATAACACCTCACAAACCGATGTTCACTTTAGAACGTTTAATTGCTTGCGTACGCGTCACTGTGGTGTTTTGATTACGTACGCGATCATTATGCATTTATTGGTGAGTTTGGCGAACGGCGACACACTATGACTTCAGATGCTAAGATGGATTTAATGCCCTCGCTAGGAACATGCACCGGCTGGAACGGCGAATGTTACATGAGTACATACAAGTATATAGTTTATGCTCAACGTATGCTATTCCTATCCTCCGATGTTGAATTGAATCCTGGTCCTTCTGAAGAAACGAATATGATTCTTGGAGCAATTGAGTTAAAATTGAGTACATCCGCAGAATTGTATGGTGTCAAAGAGGAGGTTATGTTGTTAAAACAAGAAATGGTAAATGTAAAAATAGAAGTCAATACTACTAAAACGGTAGTCAAAACAGGTTTCTTTTGAAAAACGATTAACGGACAAGGAATTTAAATTTCAAAACCTATCCCACGAAAATGAAATATTGCAATCAGATATTGACGCGTTACAAATGGAACTTGACAAACAAAGCGACGCAATTGAATATTTAGAGCACTTTGTTGACACGGGTGCGAAAAGATGTACTGCGTGTATTTGGTCTAGACGATAGCCTCCGTGAAAATAATGGAAATATTAAATCACGAGTAATTGATAGTATTCTTAAAATTGCCTGTCAAGAAGTAACATGGAATGAGGAATCGATAAAAAGTGCATACTACAACTAACGACAAACCGCGAATGTTGATTGTACGATTTTCGAAGTGGCAAGATAAAATTATTTTCGGGCCGTTACGCCTTGCGTTCTACAGGTATCCGTATTGCAAATGACCTTACAAGTAAACAAAGAGAACAGTTAAAGTCTGCAAATAAACATGGTTTCCTCGGTGGATACTTTAAAAATGGTGTCTTGCATACATATGCAATACACTCTGACGAAGGAAATATTAAACCGAGGGTATTCAGGCGAGGTTTCCGAAAAACTACCAAAAACAATGACACACATTCTACAGGCGATGTAATTTCTATGGAAACCCAAAATGTTGAAAACGAAGGTAAATCTCCAGCTCTTGATAATATCCATATCGGCTCGTTGAGTGAGGTTCTGAAATATAACGGTCCGGTCAACGCCCTACATATACCAGTCATGACATTATCTCCTTTGTATGTTGGAACATTGAAGGTCTAAACAATATTTTAAATGATAGCGATGTGTTGAGGTATGTCAAACAGTTTGATGGTATATCATTTTGAGAAACATGGGACGTAGATAAGGCAATGGTTGAAAATCTTTTTCCAAATTTTAAATGCTATTTTTGTTCTGCTAAAGCATCACGAAAAGGTGGTCACAATATGGGCGGCGTTGTAATATTTGTTAAATATGTATATATGCTTCGTCTGTAATTCAAATCTCTATTAACTTTGAATTTGGAGTAGTTATTAAATGTGATAAAGACAATTTTAAATGGAAAAAATACCTTATATATATTAGTATTTACATACCACTTTTTATACTCAATGTAAATGGATCATGGAAAATGAGTTTTTTGACATACAGTCGCGGCATACTGAGTGTAATATGTTGTTGTCTTGTGATTTCAATGCAAGACCTGCAATATAAGACGACGTAACGTGCCTGGAACCAAACATTCCTGATCTAAATGAATACGATGAGTTACTAAATGATCATATAGGTATTGAGAGTTTCATGTGATTATAAAATTAATAATTTTTTGTAGAGAACTAATTGAAGTTTGTCAAGTGTACAGTTTATATATTGTAAACGGACGTTTTGGTGGTGATAAAGGAAATGGTCATTTTGCATATGTCAGTTCAAATGGGTGTAGCGTTATTGATTATTTCTTGATATCTACGAGTTTGGCTAAACAAATTACAGACTTTAATGTAGAAAAAAGAACGGAATGTAAACATCTACCGTTGAAATGTTTGCTCTCATGTAATATCAATTCACAAAGCATTGACAATGATGAACAAGGAAGTGGTATACAAGTATATTTTGAATGAAGAAAATGAGTGTGATTATAAAACGGTACTTGAACAATACGTATTAAATTGTTATTTTTATACTCTTGCTCTATTAATGGATTACCAAAATGTGAACATAAATACTATTATCTTTTGATTTTGTAAAGATCATCGAAGAAGCATGTGTCAATTTTAAGAAATTTAAAAAGCATGTCAGTGGTAGGAATAATTTCAATTAATGGTTCGACAAAGAGTGTGATCATTTTAAACGTATTAAAAACCAGGGTCTACGACTGTTTAGAGAATATAGATCAGAGGAAGACTTACAATCTTATATTTCGTCCAAACGGGATTTTAAAAGCATGTGTCAAACAAAAAAGAGATGCTATAACATATCGACGTTAGATGAAATTGTTGCATCAATAGAAAATCCGAGGAAGTTCTGGAATAAAGTTAACATTCACACTAGCGTTTGTTTAGTGTTATTATTTACTGGTCCTTTGGAATTATCAAGCCCATTCTGCGTTGCTTTAAAGTAGAATAACGCTTAAGCCGGTGCTAAGAGGCGTGAGAGGTATTGCATCTTATAATTACCTCTCATGAACAGACTCAATAAAACCGAGTCTGATAGTTTTCTCTCTTGTTTGTGTGGACATTCACACTAGCGTTTGTTTAGTGCTGTGTGGCGGCCGTAAAAAGTCGCCCCGACTACAAATCATTAGTGTTATTATTTACCGGTCCTTTGGGATCATCAAGCCCATGCTGTGTTGCTTTAAAGTAGAATATCGCTTAAACCGGTGCTAGGAGGCGTGAGAGGTATTGAATCTTATAATTACCTCTGATGAACAGACTCAATAAACCGAGTCTGATACTTTTCTCTCTTGTTTGTGTTTGTTGCTTCCAAGGGATCACATTTTCAGTATTTATTAAGCAATGTACTTCAAGTAAAACACCAAAGCCTCGAATATCAGAACCTGAGTGGTTCAATCATGCATTTCAGTCAGTTATTTAACCAGTTTGACATTGATTCTAGTACTGATAATGATATCGAGATTGCCTTAAATGATGATATTCCAATAACAGAGATAGAAGACATTATATTTAATTCTGAAATATCGTCTGATGAGATTTTAAGTGCAGTGAAACGTATGAAGAAGAATAAAGCTTCTGCCGGTATTCTAGTTTCTGAACATTTTATGTCATAATATGCTTTGAAACAGATAATTATGGTTATAACAATTGGGTTACAAAGCTGAAAATGAATCTATATTCAAACGGTTTTGGATATATTTGGGAGAGGCAAAGTGTGGAAAATGAACAGTTGTTTATAAGCCGATATGGAACAAGACTAAAACATCCATACTTACAAAAGTGGTCTCAAATGGTACAAGGCAATAAAAAAACTATTATTATAACCATTTTAAGAATGATTTTAAATTCGAAACCTATCTAAATGTTCTAATATATATACGGTTTAGAGCTGCGTATGTTTCTTTAGATCATCATCACATTGTTTATTTATTGAAAATGGAAGGCATATGAAATTTCCTAGAGAGCAGCGTATTTGTACATATTGTAAAGATGATATTGAGATCGAATGCCATTTTCTTTTGCGATGTTCATTGTACAATTCAATTTAATTCAATTCAGATATGTATGGGCCGGTGGCCATTATCACTTATAAAGAATGAATTGACGAAAGTGTTGAACATCATGAACAATTAAAAAATGTTATTCTTCTTTGATGCTGTTTTACACGACAACAATGATAACTAATTATTGATTATCTCGCATCCGATTGGTGGAATCTTGTTATCTCGAATCTGATTGGTTGAATTTCTCGGTTAGCCATTAAAGCGTTCTCATAGGTCCTTTTGTCTTATTTTAGGCAAGACGTATTGAACAAACTGCTGAGCGTTAACGCAATCGAGTTAAATGACACACGCTATGACTCCAGCATAGCACCAGATTTTGAACTAGGTAAGTACAGCATATATAAACGTGTTATTATTAAAATAGATGCCTAAATATATTTTGAAATTTTTTCTCATTTTTATCTGATAAACCAGAGAATTAAGAAGAAAGAGAACTTGCACATACTGTAATCTCACACTATCTCGTATGGCTAAAACGAGAAGATAAGCGTCTCTGTACATCATCAGAATTTTCAAATAAAAAAATTGCCTCTGCTACACTATTATATACATCTAATTCCAAGTAATATTCCAGATATATATCAACGTGTTTTGTACAAGAAGGGGCTACAACTAATAACAGAAAGGACAATTCTGTCATGTAGTAGACCTTTTAATCAAAGCATACTTTGTTACACAGAACTTTATAAATGTTGAAGTTTCGTTTGAAAAAGTCGAGCCATTTCACTATTGTGTTTGATGTTAAGAGATTGCAACGTTTAAAGCCTAAGTTTGCTCACCTGCTAGAGCCAAATGCGCATTCTGACGATAATGGAACTTTAAAGGGGTAACCATTGTTGTGTTCGGTGCTGTTTACACATTCTTTCCGTAAGGACAGACATAATGTCTCCCTGTACCTTTCGATTAGCAGTATCATATTAAACATGCAATATATAGCGGATATACCCATTATGCGTTTCTTTTTTCTTTCTATATATATACTTGAGTCACTGGATAAACATAATTCGAAATTACTGTGATACTTAAAATTTTTATAAATAAAATTTAACTGATAGTTGGTATAATTTAGTGTTTATTTCGGTCAAACAAATATGCAACATACGTGTGTCTGATTCAAATGTCGTGCGATTACACTTACATGAATGCTCGAGGGGTCTCAAATGTACATAGCATCAACTGTGCTTATCTGTGCATAAATTGTCTTATGTGTGCATCAAATGGGCTGTGGTTGTTCGCTCCAAAAACTGACGTTTTATGCTGCTCGCATTGATCAGCAGCACACTTGACAATTTAGTGGTCTGCTCGCACTCTGTTAAACTTTAAGTGCAAGCGTGTATATCAACCACAGTATAAATGGTCACGTCAAAATATGCACCACATATAGCCTGTCACACCAACATTCACGCCTGTAAATGCCATTCACACCTGTAAATGGTCACGTCTACATTGGCACATATAATGTGTCACGTCTACTTCGTAAAATATGACATGTCACGTTTACATCCACTAATACCACTGGGTATGAACTGCAGTCAATACAGAAAACGCGTTTCTACAAAAAAAAAGACTATATAACTCTTTAGAATCGTTGAGACACTGTGACAGAGTATCGATGTCACAGTGTCTCCACGATGGTATAGAGTTATGGTGGGTGCGGGTGTCCGACCAAAGTTGACGTTTCAAAATGTCTCGTAAGGGTCCCATGCCTAGTTAGGGAATTCCTCACGGGTGTATTTCTCACGCCCAGTGTTTTACGTGTGCCCCTGTTTTGTGAATTTATTTGGTTATGCATTATGCACATTTAGGTTTATATTCAAATTTTATTTATATAGCCAAGTAACAGACAATGCAAGTATATTTCTGTCTGTCTATACGCACTGTATATAGGTTAACAATTTTACCAGGAAAACAATATCCTGCCGCAAAAACGTTTTCAGCCCGAGGGCCCTCTTCAGTTGCTATAAAATATTCAACCTATACCTTTTATAGCGTTTTTAGTTCAATAATCATTGCCATATGGATTGGATTTTTCGTATCTTTGTAACTCACCTACCAAGGTGGTAGTTACATTTTTCTGACTGTATATTCTAATAATGTCGCTTTCTTGTGCATATTATTAGCAAGAGAAATATTAATGTGTCGTTTATACGGAACTAAATCCCGTTTCTATACATTTTAGATCTGGTTTGGTACCGGATTATATTGTCAATCGTAATTACATCACAATTACGTTATATATGGCTTGACGCTGGGTTAGTACCAGCGTCAGATTTTGAAACCCCTTCATTATTTAGACCATGGTTGAAATATATTCCCTCACTACTTGAAATTAAGACCCGTCCGTTCAAAATCCACTCCCCAGATACTGTCCATCCACAGATCCCCAACAATATACTGGATTCAGTTCCCAAAGTCCCCAAGCCCCAACTCAATCCCCATAAACAGGACTCTACTAAACTCAACCTATCTAATTCCCCTGCCTCCCCCATCTATATGGCCACACCAATATTATTTCCAGATATTACATGTATCCCTGACAAGGTAACCTCACAAGCAGGGACTACAACTAATCAACCCACAACAGAAAGTATACAAACTACAAATATAGCTCCCACTGACAATATTATCACTTTAGATAATGAGCTAGCAGTCGACACCGAAATGCTCTCTAGCTCTTTTTGGAATCAGAATATAGTTAAATTTAGCAGAGGTCAGGATAAGAAGATCCGCCGACTTGGCAAACCTCTCCTCTCTTCCTCTCCTCTAAACTAACACCCCTTTAATATAGAGGAGATTACAAACCCTATAGAGGTCACACATACCGTAATTACACCCCCTTATAAGGAAATAAGTTTGTTACCACCCCTCTTGAATACTACTACAAACGGAGCTATAACCTATTCTTCAGATTCCCTAAACCCTCTCAATCCCCCTCGTATTGACACTACAACAGAGATCCATGCTATAGACTCCTCAAATCTCCATAACCCCATTTACATTGATATCTCCACCAGATCTATAGACTGTTCTTTTCAAAAATCATCAGATCCTGTCATGAAAACTGATATAACCAATACACAAACCCCCCAAAACTCTCCAGTTCAGTTTAATCCCCTTTACATTGATATCGCCAAATGGGACAGTGACAGTCCTTCCCAAAATTTACCAGAATATGCCAACAAAACGGCTATAAATAACCAAATAACCCCCATAAACTCTTCGGAGATAGGTCCAAAACAATCTACACCTAACATAGCCCCCGCTACAAATTTGGATCTTAAACATCAAATCTCAAATAAGTCTAACTGCTCATCCGTTTTCTCACCTAACACCTTTACAACAATTAGTGATAGCAGCATTTTTAACGTAACTCAAAATACTTCTATAATATCATCAGGAGAAAGCATAGACTCAGATTGGACGTCAAACTATAGCATTTTTAACAAGTCAATTCTCGACCTGGTGAAACTAAACGAGACCCCTACCCATAGCATCCCAACAAGAATTACACCCATATTATTAGAATCTTCCTCCCAAACATCCCCATATAAAATAAGTGTATCTGGTCACTCGAAAACCATTATTACAAATATTGATATCTTAACGAAAGTCACAATTAAATTATTAAATGAAAAAACTAGACCCAGTGGCCCTTTGTTAATTTCCCATGTACAAAGAGAAATATTTAGAGCAATTCAACCATGGACTAAAGACCCCTTACTTCAACAACCCCATTCCCCTACTACTGAACACAAGGCCGAAAGGGACAACAATCATAAGTCTATTATAACTACAAACAAATTCAGTAGGAATTCCCGTGTCCTAAAAACACCAAAAAAATTACAAGGAGCTCTAAAGGTAACAAAAACACACAGAAAATCAATTATATCATCGATGACAGCAAAAAAACAGAACACCTCTCTCTGTGAAAAATAGGATAAATAAACTGTTAAAATGAACAAGTTAGTAAACATAATATATTTTAATGCGGGGGGATTAACTCATATAAAGCATGCAGAAATAAAACTGTTCTTAGATCTGAATCCCGAAATTGACATTTTATGTCTGCAAGAAACAAAATTTAACAAGAACAACTTTAAAACAATACCTGGATTCAGACATGAATTCAAATTTTTTAATAATAAAAATAACAAGGATTGTGGGTGGTTAATTATGAAAATATAAATATAGAAAATCCTAGGGACGACAATGATAATACTACAATTGAAGTCCAGCTTTTCAAAGTGTTATACAAAGACTACACTTTCATTTTATCTAATCTTTATTCAAGAAACTGCGATAGCAGGTCATTAAATAAAATTAGCAAGAAAATAAATGAGCTTAATATAAAACACGCCCTAATAACTGGAGACTTCAACGCCCATCATCATTCATGGGGATCTGAACACTCTAATAAAAAGAGTAAAGAAATTCTGTCTTGGGTTGACGAGCAGAATTTAGTCCTTCTTAACGACGGCTCCCCATCACACATCGATAACAGAACTGGCAACCTCTCAAACACTGATTTGTCTCTCTCTATCATCCCCCTTTCTAAAGAAAAACAATGGACAGTTCTAGATGATAACTGGGGGTCTGACCACTTCCCAATCTATATTTCTATACAGCTAACAAATGATAAGATATCACATGAACAATATAACCAAGATAAATTCAACTATAATAAAACAGACTGGGACCTTTTTAACATTCTATGTAAAGATCTAAATACAGAAGAATTACTTTCAGAAGATATTAATTTATTTAATAATAATTTAACTGATGCGATACTGAATATAGTACGTCAAAGTGTCCCGATTCATAACAAAATGCCAAAAAAGAAAAATGTCCCATGGTGAAATTCGGAATGCAAACAGGTGGTTATAAAACGCAAATATATGTTGAATAAATTAAAAAAAGACTCGTCTGAAACAAATCTATTGAACTTTAAAAATGCAGAGCTTGACTCTAAACATGTTATATCACTAGCGAAGAAAAGTAATTGGGAAGAATTTATAAATACCTGTTCTTTAAAACAAAGTAAAATTAAAACTATTTGGACAAAAATTAATAAAAGTCGTGGAAAATCATCTTCCTCTGTGCCACTGTTAACAACAAATCTTCACTATGCAACAACGAGCAAAGATAAAGCTAACATTTTGGCCAAGCATTACGCCCAAGTTTCGAGTAAGGACAATCTTCCTAAAACTACAAATGACTTTCAAGATAATTTCGAAACTGATTTTAATAATAGAATAAATAACGAAAATCAAGATGATATAGATCCTACTCTTAATTTCCACTTTAATATACTGGAACTTAGAGATGCAATTAATAGCAGAAAAAATTCCGCCGTGGGACCTGACAAAATTTCCTATCAGCTATTTAAACACATGCCTGAATCCACCTTTAATATCTGGCGTCTTCTTTATAATAAAATTTGGACTTCCAAAACCTATCCTGTCTCCTGGAAACTGGCCTGTGTTATCCCGATTAAAAAACCCAATAAGGACTCTAAATACCCTAAATCTTATAGACCCATAAGTTTAACTTCTCACCCTAGTAAGTTAATGGAATATATGGTCAAAAATCGATTAGAACACTTTCTAGAAACTAAACATTTATTAAATAAATTTCAATCAGGATTCAGGAAGGGCCGCAGTACACAAGATCAGTTGGCCAGATTACAATATGATATTATATTTGCAAAAAACATTGACCATTCAGTAATTGCTATATTTTTAGATTTACAAGCAGCATTTGACCTTGCTTGGAATATTGGAATTCTTACTAAATTATTTGATTTTGGCATAAGAGGAAATTGCTTCTCTTTCATTAAGGCCTTTCTTCAGGACAGGAAGATACAAGTTAAGGTGCATGACTCTCTCTCTGATGAAGAAACATTAGAGAGAGGTACTCCCCAAGGTTCCATAATATCCCCCCCTTCATTTTAATATTCTCATTAACGACCTGCCAGATATCGTAAAAGACACTGGCATGGTCGTTAGCCAATTTGCCAATGATAGCAGCACGTGGGTAACAGAAAACATTTAAATAAACAACAAGCAAAATCTCAAAAGGGTCTAAAATTAATTTGGGAATGGGCAAACAAATGGGGCTTTAAATTATTACCTAATAAGACAGTGGGAATTATTTTTGGCAATACCATCCGTGAATCTGTTGACCTTTATCTAGGTGACACTAAAATTATATTCAGTAAAACACCCACATTTTTAGGCCTTGTTTTTGATAGAAAACTAAAATTTACAACACATATACACAATCTAATAGCTAAATGTGAGAAAGACAAACTTATTAAGAAGGTTAAAAGGAACGGATTTTGGATCAGATAGAAAATCTTTAATTATATTATATAAAACCCTTATTAGACCAAAAATAGATTATGGTTCTCATGTATATTCATGTGCTGCTCCCTCATTATTACAACAACTTGATATAATTCAAAACAAAGCTTTAAGGATGACACTAGGCGCACTTAAATCAACCCCAAAACATATTCTAGAACATGAGGCGGGAGTTCTCCCCCTCCATTTACATAGAGAAGAGCAGATGCTGAGATACTGGTCTAGATCCCAGACTAATAAATTAACTTATCCTGTCAATGACATTATTAAACCTACTTATTGTAAATATAAATTCAAAGATAGGCCCAAACCCTTTGGTTCAGTCACATTTAATATTGTTGAATAATACAAATTAAATGATATAAACATTTCAGACTCTAGTAAAAAAGATATTCCCCCATGGATTTTACTTACTCCCAATAGTGGATATAAACCTTTCGAATATGATTAGTAAACATGACAACCAACAAGATATTAAGTTGGCCTTCAACGAACATATAGATAATAAATATATTTCTCATATTAACATTTATACAGATAGATCAAAAGACCCAAATACCGGTAGAGTAGCATCTGCTTTTGTCATTCCAACTTTTAATATCACAAAAATTACAGATAGATTATCAATATTTACTGCTGAGCTGATTGCGATAAAAATTTCTCTCAAATGGATCTACAAAAACAAACCCCCATACTCAGTTATATTTTCGGACTCTCTTTCTAGTTTAACAGCAATAAGGGATAGAACAAGCAAATCAAGGCCGGACCTAAATTCAGATATTTTAATTGAGATTAATGATTGCTACCTCTCAAACCTCTTAGTTACATTCGAGTGGTGTACGGCCCATGTCCAAATACCTGGAAATAAAAAAGCAGACCTTGCTTGTAAGGCAGGTCTAAATAATATTTTAATTGATCAACCTGTCCCATTAGCCCCTTCAGAAATATACTCCATCATCCATAAAACAATTAACATGAAATTAAAATCATTATTTAACTGAACAAACAAATAAATATAATACTATTACAAGGCTTAGCAATAATTTTAGAAATCATGATCTTTTTTCAACTAATAAATTAATAAATAAAGATATCACTAGATTGAGAATGGGATACAATCTGCTACCAGCAAGCATGGGAAGTCATATAATAAAAGATCTACATAAAGATTGCCCCTCTTGCTCTGTCCCATTCACCACTGAACATTTCCTTCTCGATTGTGATCAGCTAGATGCAACGCGAAATAACTTTAAATTTAAACTTCAACAACTATCTATTCCGTTTAACCTTCCAAATATTCTAGATCCTGAAAAACGATATAGACTACCAGTTTTTAGTGCGCTTAGTGACTTCATTAAGGATTCACATTTCCAAAAGAAGATATAACTTCTTGTGTCTTAGCTGGATATATCATATATACAGATTATGTGTATAACAGCAATACCTATTCATGAGGCTTATGTTCCCTTATCTATATATTCCTGTTAGTCCCAACCTGTTAGTATTATACAGTATAATCATCATCAGAACAAGAATTTTAGACTACCAGAAAAACAATTTATTAATTGGTATAGCTACAATATGGGACTGATCCGGTGGACGCGCTGGGGCGATTTTTGAGTCTGATGACAACGCAGGCACAGCGGTCCAGGATCAGTCACGTGCTCTCCCATATATTTAATGGGAGTTATATGTTCATTTCTCTATATACACCTGTTAGCCCCAATCTGTTTATATTAACATCATACAGTATAATCATCAATCAAATTTAACCTACGTTTCTCCTTACCTTTCCCACTCCAATATGTTTTAGAATTTGAACTAGTATTTATTCTGTACATATTTAATTAATAATCTATCACTGATGGGGAATAACTTAGACTCATCAGTGGGTACAAACTTTGTATTAAAAATACAGACGGTTTACTACCTCCAATTGGAATAGACCTCATTTTAACGTATTTTTCTCTTCTGTGAAGACGAGCATCGGCCGTTAATCTGTTCCTAATGGATACTTGAGACTAAGTAGTCCCATTGGATCCACGGGATACTATATTTTTTAAATAACTTTAAACATCGGCATTTTGTAATGGACTAACGTCCGTCCTGCCCTATTTACAATGTAACAGGTTTTAATCATATTATCTTATGTTGGATTTTAGTATGGTAAATCGTTCCTTACGGACCCATGCTTGATTAACGACAGCTGATCGACTTTTCTGTCTATACAGTAACAATATATTGTATGTCCCCACCGGTCCCGCTGTGTGATTTTAATAATTAGCCGTTTTATATGATAACTAAGATAATAGAAATTCCTGGCTGTGCGATTTATTTGTATATATGCATGGTTTTACGTCGACAGCTGGGAAGAAGATATTTGTTAGACTTGTCTGATGCACACATCGGGATAGGGGGAAAATATTATTAACATGTAAATCCTATGTATACTTCTGCCTCGTGCCCTCCCCAGTGTGGCCTCCACGCGGCTTTGGTGGAGGGACACACTCCATTTGACGTGCTTACTCTCATAGCGAACTCCTCATTTGGCTTTGTTTATATTAAGAGATCTGGAGTGATGTCCTACTAACAACACTGGGATATTTTATCGTGTTTTAAAAAGATATGCTTACATTCAAAGATGTCCATTCCCTTTGGATGGGAGCACGAGTCAGATACAACATGGAGTATGTATATATGTAAATATTAAGATAGAATACTTTTTAAAAAAAGAAATGGCGACGCGCTGGCGTTGGAATATATTGTTAATCCTCAAATTAAACTTAAAAAATAGACCAACCAGAGCTTATTATAAACATCTAAGGGCAATTAATATCCTATATTATTTTAAATCTAATCGCCTTCTGATTTTCACGGCCAATCCTTTCCAACTGACACAGTTGTCTGCCTGGTTCTTCCATTATTGAAACAAATACTTCCCTACAACTGCCCCTTCCAACCATATTTACCATCTACTGAAAAGCTCGCCAAAAGGCCTAGTGCCATAGGGCGAACAAAAATAAAAACTATTACTCACTCACGAAATGCAGTCGAATGTTTTCATTTTGACTGTTGGTTCCTAAATTATTAGGTACTCTTCTGTTTTTTGGCAAATACAACTGAAACAATAGTTATCAAATAAGTCATTGGGAACAATTTGGTAAAAACCAGATTAAGCACGTATTTTTGAAGTACAACTAGATACTGTTAGAAGCTATTCTGTTTAATGAAAATCGGGTACAAACCCCGTGAATAGCTATAATAAACGGGTACGAACCCCGGAAAAACGGGTACTAACCCCGACTGACAGTAATATATGTACTTCCAAAATAACACTACCACTTCAAACATTATATTGATAAACATTTAAACAGCTGACTTAATATAGTCTGGTACCAACCCAGCGTCAGCTTGCCTATTTAATATAGGCTATTCTTAGGAAAACAAATAATAAATATAAAGGAGAGGCAATTTATTTTAATGTGGTGTAAAGGCTGACTTAATATAGTCTGGTACTAACCCAGAGTCAGTCTTGCCTTTTTAATATAGGCTATATTTAGGAAATGAAACAGTAACTAGAAAGAAGCGAAAATTAGTCTTAATGTGAGTACACGGCTGACTTAATATAGTCTGGTACTAACCCAGCGTCAAGCCATATATAACTAATTGTGATGTGATTACGATTGACAATATAATCTGATACCAAACCAGATATAAAATGTATAGAAACGGGATTTAGTTCCGTATAAACGACACATTAAATATTTCTCTTGCTAATAATATGCACAAGAAATTGACATTATTAGAGTATACAGTCAGCAAAAGGTAACTACCACCTTGGTAGGTGAGTTACAAAGATACGAAAAATCCAATCCATATGGCAATGATTTTTAAATCATTATAAATAATATATTGAACTAAAAACGCTATAAAAGGAATATGTTGAAGATTTTATAGCAACTGAAGAAGGCCCTCGGGCTGAAAAAGATTTTGCGACAGGATATTGTTTTCCTGGTAAAATCGTTAACTATATACAGTGCGTATAGACAGACAGAAATATACTTGCATTGTCTGTTACTTGGCTATATAAATAAAAATTGAATATAAACCTAAGTGTGCATAATGCATAACCAAATAAATTCACAAAACAGGGGCACACGTAAAACACTGGGCGTGAGACATACCCCCATGAGGAATTCCCTAACTAGGCATGGGACCCTTACGAGACATTTTGAAACGTCAACTTTGGTCGGACACCCGCATCCCCAATAACATTTAGAAACATTGATCTAGATTATCACGAAGGCGGGCACCCCTTAACCTGCAGAGCCTTAACCTGCTCTGCAGGGGTTGATGACCTTCGAAATGTTACTCTTTGCAAATTTGACGAAAAGATGAAAACCGGTGACAATAAACTGATTACAGTTTATAAAGACCTGAGCATTAAACAAGTTAATGCTTACCACCATATGAAATTACCCTCTGAATACTCGTCTAACAGCGTATGCCCGAATGGGATAGATACTCCAATACTACATACACTTAAAAGTGCATTGTTTTGTCTGTGGATTTCATAGGAGGGATAATAGTTGGAACATATGCTAAGATGCAAAACAAGTAACATTGCTGAATAGCGATGGACAAATACATTTATGTCATGTTATCAACCAATTATGTATACCCATACAAAAAATAACTCTCTCAGACTAAAACTATATAATTTGGAGTGATCAAAGAATATATTAACGGCATGGTGTAATTATGATAGTTAGAGAAATATGTCAGTCGGCTGTCCCGATTAGACACGTGGTGCGGGCACATCATGTAACAGCTGATTAAGTACCTACCGGGGATTTTGTAAAGAGTTTCTCCCCAGGTGTGAAATACATTAGGTAATCGATTGGATGAGATCAATTTAAAAACAGACTATATATCGAGACGGACTTAGTTACGAAATGCAGTCGAATGTTTTCATTCTGACTGTTGGTTCCTAAATTATTAGGTACTCTTCTGTTTTTTGGCAAGTACAACTGAAACAGTAGTTATCAAATAAGTCATTGGGAACAATTTGGTAAAAACCAGATTAAGCACGTATTTTTGAAGTACAAATAGATACCGTTAGAAGCTATTCTGTTTAATGAAAATAGGGTACAAACTCCGTGAATAGCTATAATAAACGGGTACGAACCCCGGAAAAACGGGTACTAACCCCGACCAGTGAAGTAATAAGAGGTGAATGGTGACCACTAATGGAGATATAGCGCAGCTGACTGAAATCTCGTATGGCTTCGAGAAGTGGAAGGAATCTCGATTTAGCGGTAAAATTTTCTGAACATCCGCCATTTTGTTTCTATCGGTGAAGTGCTCCGCTCCGTGAAATTGTAAAATATTCGACTGTTTTGGATTAACAAGTCATCATACTTCGCAGAAAATATTTGTTGTTATATTACTTATTGTTGATATTGACATGTTGGGTATTTTTACATTATTTTACAGTGAATTGATTGATACGAGAAATATGATTGAAGAATGTAGTAGTACACTTTTTGTTTATGTAAACGCTTTAATTATGTTTTAAAAACTCTTAGTCAACCGATCATTGTTGGTGCTCTTTTGCGTAATTAAATATCCTTTCCAACGAAAGTTTAATAGTTTATTTGCGTCTCATTGTTTACAATCAAATATGCATACATATATACATTATTTCATGCATAAAACATTAATTGTAAACACCATTCTAAAAGAATTATAGGAGACGAATGTCAACGTTTAATGTCTGTATCAAATAAGCGCTTTCGAATGCTTTTCACCATAAGCGTCCTGGAGATGGTAATTTTTACTGTAAGGTTTCATAGCTCATATGACCTACATGATATATAACCATGCAAAAAAAACAATTAACTGAAGAGTCGCTAATGTTGGATTCATGGCAGGTTGTTTATTGCGATCAAAAGATATAAAGGTTTCCCCAATCATAACAGCCAATTAGCCTCGGGGTACATACCAAAAGCCAATTAGCAACGGGGTACCGTATGTACCCCGTGGCTAATTGGCTGTCCTAAGCAGAATATTTGGTTAGATCAAAGAGGCCATAAATCACAAACACTGGCCACCCGAGGTGTGTTGACATCAGATATATACACAATAATTGTGTAATATTTTTTAATTTGATTTATATTGTGCATTTATCAGTGAAACTAAACGCATTCGAAAGTTGATTATGTTCATTCGGATTTGTCAAATATATATATATATATATAAACGTGTATGTCTGTTAAATGTTTCATTTTTATTTAAAAAATATTATAGTTAAACAATTATATTACGCCGTTTTAATACGACAATATTAGGAAAATATAACCAATGCTAAACTGATGTATCTACACTGCGAAAACCCAACTCAACTTACGCGTTTTAATTACATTTCTCATGTGATTTGTTTTTATATACAACATTATCTTATTCGGTCTTGCGAGTTACTTTGTCATATGTTACAAGATATTTAAAAGTTCCACCTACACGGATGTTAGTATTTTATAAAAAAATAAAAAAAATCAATAATTAGACTTAATAATAATTTCTCCTTTCAGTAAATGATAATCTTCACCTTAAAATGGCTTATTTTCTGCCATATATGACCGCAAACACATCCACACCTCCAAATCATCATCATCAACCGCTAACCAACATTTGATAACAATAAACTCTGATTTTAATAACCTTGAAAGAATATGTGTATGTATAGATGGTATAGAAGTTAAACGTCAAAATAGCAATGAAGGTGTAACAATTTCATCTTTATTAAAATCAGATTGACGCTATTATGATTACCTGTACAATTATCCCATTCCGCTATATCCAAAACATTGGAGTCATAGCGTTGACCGCGCACCTGTCACAGTTCTTAGCGAATAGCGTAAATGAGTCTCCATTGCCCTTCCATAGTAAAGTTAGAATGTTGAGGTTTACCAACACCAATTACATGTAAACCTTCGAGGTGTAGTCGAATGTAGTTCCTATAATAAAAAGTAATCCCTCCTTTTTCGATGGAAATGGGCGTTATAAGTAGGGGAAAACTGCCCATTTCTATTCGATTTTGTGGTTATATGTATAAGAAGCGTATTAATAGGTTTTACTGGATCACTGATGAACATTTTCGAAATTTCGACTCCATGCTTACACTTTGTGAGCAATGAAAACAGTCGATCAATAAAAACAGCTGTACCCTTGACCTGTTTAGTAAACAAACAAGAACTTTCTTACATGTCTTGTGACCCCACGTTTTCTGGTGATTTTTCAAGTGGAAAAATAGTTTTCTATATGAACATTACACTGCTGCATTATCCATACTTAAGTTGAATTTGCAGCAAATCATTAATATGTGACACTTTAACATCGGTGTCTATGGGGAAAATAATTGGTGCTTTCACACCTTGACAACCTGTTAAAAACTTAAACCTCGTTAGAATTCTAGGAATCTTACTTTATCATGCAAATAAACATGTCTGCTATTAAACATCAACAAGGAAATAGGGGGTTTAATACCTTCTAAGAAACATTTCTTCAGTTGTATACTAACACCGGGTCAAAGGTCAACACTATTTTTACCCCTTGCAATTTCATACCCTGTCTACTTTCACTTCTCAAATTTATATCAAAAACTGTCAAAAACATGATGAGCTGCATTTTCAAATATTAACAACATGTCCAGAATACAGTTACAGCCAAAAAATAACAGGAAACTGCACTAAAAAAAGTTTTTAAAGAAAAAAAGAATAGCACTCTTTAATACAGAACTACTTTCGACTGCACCAGGCGAGCACATCCTGTTGATTTAGTGTAATTAGACCTATAAGGGATTATTTTGCGTCATGTTTTTAATTAAACTGGTCGATTCAACCCAACAACTTAATAAAAGAACATTTTGACTTGTTTCGCAATGCCGAATGACTTCGTCTTGAAATTATTGCGATTTACCTACGCTTGACCATGCACTAAATCGAGTCGATTTTGTCGCGAAATTAAGAAATAATAAAAAAAGCAATATCTCAGCAACCGATCAACATTTTTTCATCAAATCAACTCTGGTGGCTTTGTTTTGCATCACTGAGTATGTACACCACATATTTTGCCATATATCTTTCACAAAATTTCAAAAAAAAAAATATCACATTTTTAGAGAAAATCGGAAAAGTTGCCAAAAACACTCTAAAATAGTCTAAAAGTCTGTAAATGATATTTTTTTCTCTGTTTTTGAGTTCAACTCACCTATTTAAATAAAATAAATGCCTAGAAAATCATTTTTTATGCAATTCTGAAAAATACATGATTTCTCCTTATAGGTTATAATCGCGAAAATGAGTCTCCATTGCCCTTCCATAGTAAAGTTAGAATGTTGGCAACCTGTTAAAAACCCAAACCTCGTTATAATTCTGGGAAACTTACTTCATCATGCAAATAAACATGTCTGCTATTAAACATCAACAAGGAAATAGGTGGTTTAATACCTTCTAAGAAACATTTCTTCAGTTGTATACTAACACCGGGTCAAAGGTCAAAACTATGTTTACCCCTTGCAATTTCATACCCTGTCTACTTTCACTTCTCAAATTTATATCAAAAACTGTCAAAAACATGATGAGATGCATTTTTAAATATCAACAACATGTCCAGAATACAGTTACAGCCAAAAAAACAGGAAACTGCACTAAAAACGTTTTTAAAGAAAAAAAGATTAGCACTCTTTAATACAGAACTACTTTCGACTGCACCAGGCGAGCACATCCTGTTGATTTAGTGTAATTAGACCTATAAAGAGCGTCCAGCGATCACGATGACATTTCTGATCATGTACAGAGACGCTTATCTTTCTCGTTTTAGCCATACGAGATTATGCGAGATTCGATTATGTACCCATTCACTCTCTTATTAAGAGATATATTTAATGTGTCGTTTATACGGAACTAAATCCCGTTTCTATACATTTTAGATCTGGTTTGGTACCAGATTATATTGTCAATCGTAATCACATCACAATTACGTAAATTCATTTATTTATAATATACTTACTTATAAATATGTTGCTTTTGAATATACGATACGACATAGACCTAGCTAGTCATATCATCAGGATTTCGTTGCCGGGAAATAAAGCTTTATCACTCGGGTGAAATAAAGGGTAAATAAATGTCATATCACGGAAATAACCGAATGTTCATCTCGATCCTTTTACCAAAATGATACGAAAATTACCGATTGCATACGATTTGTCACGCATATGGTCTGTCGTCTGCGTTTCGTGTGTTACATACATCCTGTTTTCGCGCCACATATTTTGTAATAGAATCATTATCAGTGGATGAAATAATCACTTATGACCATTACTTTTCTTGATTAAAACATTTCAAATTAAATGGTATTCATTTTTATATCAATTTGCGGGTAAAGAAATGTTGTGTAGATCTGCCAGTTACGGGACAGACATGAACACATAAGAATGGACTAGATCCGTTAATAACATTATTGTTTTTCTCCCTGGAAAACAGCATAGTGAGTTTGCTGAAGCTGACATTTCAACAAAGCTGAAGTATATGATACATTATCATATAATTAAATATGTGTATTTTCATAGCACACCCTATATCAGGCCCTCGACTCATATCAGCCCTCGAATTAAAGCCTCGGAATTATATGACGTCTAAGGTCTGATATAGGTTATGATATGAAAATACCCATTTATTATTCTCTCTATATATACAATATGTATTATTTATAATGATTCTTGGTTAGTTTGCATTTTGATACATTTTGTATTTCTTACTTTTTTCTTTATGATTTACAGAAACTCCGACACTAGTAAAGATCCAAATAATTATACACAATATATATTCTGTCAGCGAAGCTTCCATGGTGAGTTTACATGTATTAATTTACCGGTATTAGTCAATTCTTGTTTTACTACCATAATGCAGAAGTAACTGTGTATAAATAGCTACCATAGCTATCATCCGAATGTGGTCATTTGGTTGCCTCTGACCTCTATACCTAGATATATTTTATGAATCATTATTTTCAGATGAGACAGAACCATTGTCAAGACCAGTTTACATAGTTTAAATTTATTTTTTGACTGATTTGTTGCGAGTTATTTTACAAATTGAGACCTGGGTGTTTAGGCAATTTAAAATCAAATGATGGCTTAAGATTCACGAATTGACGAGAGAAAAGGATTCGTTCTAATTGATGTGCACGAGATATATGAAAGAAACAGATTGGAATTACAGACTGGTTATTGTATATAAAGTGTTTTCTGCGATTCCACATAAAGCACAGTGATCGAAAAATAATCTTCAAAATGTCATGTAGAACTATTCAAGTGGATTTATATTTCATTGATCACGTTAATTACTGCCAACTGTTTCCTCAGTTATTATGCTACTGCCACTGGTGGTACTTCTACTGGTACTGCCACTGGTACTGGTACTGCCACTGGTACTGGTACTGGTACTGCTACTGCTACTGCCACTGCCACTGCCACTGCTACTGCTACTGGTACTGCTACTGGTACTGCTACTGGTACTGCTACTGGTACTGGTACTGCTACTGCCACTGGTACTACTACTGCTACTGGTACTGGTACTGCTACTGTCACTGGTACTGGTACTGGTACTGCTACTGGTACTGGTACTGCTACTGCTACTGGTACTGCTACTGCTACTGGTACTGCAACTTCTACTGCCACTAGTACTGCTACTGCTACTGGTACTGCTACTGCCACTATTACTGCTACTGCAACTGGTACTGCCACTGCTACTGCCACTGGTACTGCTACTGTCACTGGTACTGCTACTGCTACTGCCACTGGTACTGCTATTGCCACTGGTACTGCTACTGCTACTGCCACTGCTACTGCTACTGGTACTGCTACTGGTACTGCCACTGCTACTGGTACTGCTACTGCCACTGGTACTGCCACTGCCACTGCTACTGCCACTGGTAATGCTACTGGTACTGGTAATGCTACTGGTACTGGTACTGCCACTGCCACTGGTACTGCCACTGCTGGTACTGTTACTGGTACTGCCACTGGTACTGCTACTGGTACTGGTAATGCTACTGGTACTGGTACTGCCACAACCACTGGTACTGGTACTGCCACAACCACTGGTACTGCCGCTGCTGGTACTGTTACTGGTACTGCCACTGCCACTGGTACTGCTACTGCCACTGATGGTACTGCTACTGCCACTCCTGGTACTGCTACTGGTACTGCCACTGGTACTGGTAATGCTACTGGTACTGCTACTGGCACTGCTACTGGTAATGCTACTGCCACTGCTGGTACTGCGACTGGTACTGCTACTGCCACTGCTGGTACTGCTACTGGTACTGCCACTGGTACTGGTAATGCTACTGGTACTGGTACTGCTACTGCCACAGCCACTGCCACTGCCACTGGTACTGCCACTGCCACTGTTACTGCTACTGCTACTGCCACTGGTACTGGTACTGGTACTGCCACTGGTACTGGTACTGCTACTGGTACTGCCACTGGTACTGGTAGAGGTACTGGTACTGTCACTGGTACTGATACTGTCACTGGTACTGGTACTGGTACTGCCATTGCCACTGGTACTGCTACTGGTACTGGTACAGGTTCTGTCACTGGTACTGCTACTGGTACTGCTACTGCCACTGGTACTGCCACTGCCACTGCCACTGCCACTGCCACTGCTACGGGTACTGCCACTGCCACTGCTACTGGTACTGCCACTGGTAGTGGTACAGGTACAGGTACAGCCACTGATACTGATACTGGTACAGGTACTGCCACTGCCACTGGTACTGCCACTGCCACTGGTACTGGTACTGCTACTTCCACGGGTACTGGTACAGGTACTGCCACTCGTACTGGTACTACTACTGCCACTGGTACTGCCACTGCCACTGGTACTGCCACTGCCACGGGTACTGGTACAGGTACTGCCACTGGTACTGGTACTACTACTGCCACTGTCACTGGTACTGTCACTGCCATTGCCACTGTCACTGCCACTGGTACTGGTAATGCTACTGGTACTGGTACTGCTACTGGCACTGCTGGCACTGCTACTGGTAATGCTACTGCCACTGCTGGTACTGCTACTGGTACTGGTACTGCCACTGCTGGTACTGCTACTGGTACTGCCACTGATAATGCTACTGGTACTGGTACTGCTACTGCTACTGCCACAGCCACTGCCACTGCCACTGCCACTGCCACTAGTACTGGTACTGCCACTGCCACTGTTACTGTTACTGCTACTGCCACTGGTACTGCCACTGGTACTGGTACTGGTACTGGTACTGCCACTGGTACTGTTAGAGGTACTGGTACTGCCACTGGTACTGATACTGCCACTGGTACTGGTACTGGTACTGGTACTGGTACTGCCATTGACACTGGTACTCTACTGGTACTGGTACAGGTACTGTCACTGGTACTGCTATTGGTACTGCTACTGCCACAGGTACTGCCACTAGTACTGCCACTGCCACTGCCACTGCCACAGCTACGGGTACTGCCACTGCCACTGCCACTGCTACTGCTACTGCCACCGGTACTGGTACAGGAACAGGTACTGCCACTGATACTGGTACTGGTACTGCCACTGCCACTGGTACTGGTACTGCTACTGCCACGGGTACTGGTACAGGTACTGCCACTGGTACTGGTACTACTACTGCCACTGCCACTGCTACTGCCAATGGTATTCCACTGCCACTGCCACTGGTACTGGTACTGCTACTGCTACTGGTACTGTCACTGGTACTGGTACTGGTACTGGTACTGCCACTGGTACTGCCACTGATACTGGTACTGGTACCGGTACTGCTGGTATTGGTACTGCCACTGCCACTGGTACTTGTACTGGTACTGCTACTGGTACTGGTACTGCCACAGCCACTGCCACTGGAACTGCCACTGCTACTGGTACTGCTACTGCCACTGCCACTGGTACTGGTACTGGTACTGCCAATGGTACTGGTACTGGTACTGGTACTGGTACTGTCACGGCCACTGTCACTGGTACTGTCACTCCTACTGCCACTGGTACTGCTACTGCTACTGCTACTGGTACTGTCACTGATACTGGTGCTGGTACTTGTACTGGTACTGCCACTGGTACTGCCACTGATACTGGTACTGGTACCGGTACTGCTGGTACTGCCACTGCCACTGGTATTGGTACTGGTACTGCCACTGGTATTGGTACTGCTACTGGTACTGCCACTGGTACTGGTACTGCCACTGCCACTGGTACTGGTACTGATACTGCTACTGGTACTGGTACTGGTACTGTCACTGCCACTGGTACTGATACTGCCACTGGTACTGGTACTGGTACTGTCACTGCCACTGCCACTGCCACTGCACTGGTACTGGTACTGGTACTGCTACTGCTACTGCCACTGCTAACTTCACGTTAATTACTGCCAACTGTTTCCTCGGTTATTATGCTACTGCCACTGCCACTGCCACTGGTACTGGAACTGCTACTACCAATGTTACTGGTACTGCTACTGCCACTGGTACTGCCACTGCCACTGGTTCTGGTACTGGTACTGCCACTGGTACTGGTACTGCTACTACCACTGGTACTGGTACTGCTACTGCCACAGTCTGGTACTGGTAGTGGTACTGCTACTGCAACTGGTACTGGTACTGGTACTGGTACTGTTACTGCCACTTGTACTGCTACTGCCACTGGTACTGGTACTGGTACTGCCACTGGTACTGGTACTGCCACTGGTACTGGTGCTGGTACTGGTACTGGTACTGGTACTGCCACTGGTACTGGTACTGCTACTGCTACTACCACCGGTACTGGTACTGCTACTGCCACTGGTACTGCTACTGCCACCACTGGTACTGCTACTACCACTGGTACTGGTACTGCTACTGCCACTGGTACTGGTACTGCTACTGCCACTGGTACTGGTACTGCTACTACCACTGGTACTGCTACTGCCACTGGTACTGGTACTGCTACTACCACTGGTACTGCTACTGCCACTGGTACTGCTACTGCTACTGCCACTGCCACTGGTACTGCTACTGCCACTGGTACTGGTACTGCTACTGGTACTGCTACTACCACTGGTACTGCTACTGCCACTTGTACTGGTACTGCTACTTCCACTGGTACTGCTACTGCCACTGGTACTGGTACTGATACTACCACTGGTACTGCTACTGCCACTGGTACTGCTACTGCCACTGCCACTGGTACTGCTACTGCCACTGGTACTGGTACTGCTACTGGTACTGGTACTGCTACAACCACTGGTACTGCTACTGCCACTGCCACTGGTACTGCTACTGCCACTGCTACTGCTACTGCCACTGGTACTGGTACTGGTACTGGTACTGCTACTGCCACTGGTACTGGTACTGCTACTACCACTGGTACTGCTACTACCACTGGTACTGCCACTGGTACTGGTACTGCCACTGGTACTGGTACTGCTACTACCACTGGTACTGGTACTGCCACTGGTACTGCTACTACCACTGGTTCTGTTACTGGTACTGGTACTGGTACTGCTACTGCTACTGCTAACTTCACGTACATCTGATATCACAGGACTTTTCAGTGGATGTTTTACTACGGCAAATGTTGACGGACCGACGACTGAAATATGGTAACATGTCCGAGTCGCCCCGGCTAGAGCTGGACTATAAACTTATGGAGAAAGTTTGGGTAAGTTTATACGATGGACCACTATGTTTATAATAATAGTGTAACACAATTTTATTTAAAGATTTATCCTCAAATATCGCTTGGCCGACGTAACTGATTATCACAATAAAAATTATGAGGTTATTTACTATTAGGTAAATGCGACATCCAATATGGCCGCCGTTACTATAAATAGTCGAAACTGTATACGTAATGAACCACTGAACAAACTTCGACAGGTTTTTCATTATTGGTTATTCCCAAACCCTAGACTATTAAAGTTAAAGAACTAAAGTTTTTGTGGTTAAAAATGTCTTCGCCCCAGGGTTCCAAAATGAGAGTTCACATGCTTTAAATAGACAACAAATAAGCAAAAAGGTTTGCTGAGAACCACAAGGCATAGATACCTCTTATTTGGCATGCAACATTAGCTAAGTGTCCTCGATCATGTTTGTTTAAATGGTGAACATTGGGTCAGAATTGGCCACGGCCCGGATGTAAACATTTAACATAGAGGTATAATTAAGGAACATATTTTTAAAAATCATCATATCTGTACTACACGAGCTAGAGGTCTACTATTTTCCATACGGTATAAGATTATAGGTTTTCCTAGGTTTGTTCAAATAGCGATCATGGGGTCACGGAAATGTGGCCCACGCCATAGGTTACAGTTTTACATCGAGTAACATCAAGTCATATAGAAATATCTTTATCACGAGGGCGGTAGGGTGGGAGAGTCGGCCCTTTCACCTGTAGAGTCACTCACAATCAGAGAGTTTAAGAATGTACTGTTCATATCACACTGTTTAGTGCTCATGTGATGGGTTGTTCATATTATTCATATTATACTATCCAGTGCTCATGTAATGGGCTGTTCATATTATACTGTCCAGTGCTCATGTAATGGGCTGTTCATATAATGCTGTTCAGTGCTAATGTAATGCGCAGTTCATATTATACTATCCAGTGCTCATGTAATGGGTTGTTCATATTATACTGTCCAGTGCTCATGTAATGGGCTGTTCATATACTGTTCAGTGCTCATGTAATGGATTGTTCATATAATACTATCCAGTGCTTATGTACTGGGCTGTTCATATTATAGTGTCCTGTGCTCATGTAATGGGGTATTCGTATTATACTGTCCATTGCTCATGTAATGGGCTGTTCATATTATACTGTCCTGTGCTCATGTAATGGGTTGTTAGTATTATACTGGTCATATATCATATAATGGGATGTTAATATTATACAGTCAAGAGATTATGTAATGAACAGTTCATATTGTACTGACCTGTGCTCATGTAATGGGCTGTTCATATTGTACTGTCCTGTGCTCATGTAATGCACTGTTCATATTGTACTGTCCTGTCCTCATGTAATGCACTGTTCATATTGTACTGTCCTGTCCTCATATTATAGGATGTTCGTATTGTACTGTCCTGTGCATGCTCATGTAATGGGTTGTTCGTATTGTACTGCTCAGTGCTCATGTTAACATGTAAAAGTAGAGTGTTCTCATACCCTCGTTGTTATATTGTTTGAAAAGCAACACTAAACACAGTAACGAGTATGTTACTAGATAGTATTGAAGATGAAGATTACCAACGTGTTTTGCGACCCTTGCAAGACATCCTATAGCTTAAAGCAGCTATTCCGTCAACAACAGCCAAATGTTATATCATATGTACACCGTTTCTAAACCTTCTGATATATATATATATATATACAACTTACATATTTTGAGAATCCAAACTCTATAGACGCAATATAAACGGCTTTAACCAGCCAGGCCAACCTCAAAACTTTAAGAGTTACCAACTCATAATTAATTTTACGCATATTGAATCGCGGGTATCTTACGAATCCGTCAATAAATCTAAACTTTTAATCGACACATGTACATTATTATATGACCTGAATACCAGGATGGATATAGTTTTCATAAACGGTTTTGTAGTGTAATTTTGCTGTAATTTTGCTGTTTAATCCAATATTACTTTAGTAGCTTCGCAATGTCCAGTACAGTGCATTGGGGTGTATATAATCATTTGTGGTAAAGAACCATTTGTTGTTTAAAATTCAGTTTTCTCATCTCATGTATTTCAGATTCTTTTAAAATTGTCCAGGTTTCACGATATCTCATATAAGCATACATTTATGCAATGGTGGAATGATTTGGTGCATTTTTCCATGCAAAATCTATCGCTCTGAAAAAATTTATTCTTTACTACCTAAATGAAGTGTGTTTTGGAAACGAAAAATTCATACTGTCACAATAAATTGAGATATAAACATTTGCTATTATAATAAATGGTAGGAAAGAAAGTCAAAATGTAATCATCAAATAAGTTAACTTGTTACAGTTTGGCACTTCTAGGGATACAATGAAATTATGTAAATACTGGTGCAAAAAAAAACACTATTAAAAAAATCAGTTATGGGACAATAATTTCAGAAATTTTTCTATCGTACGATTAAAATGGTAAATCTCAATCAGAAACAAAATAAACATTTTCCTTTCATTTTAAATTAAAACGTTTGACCCAAATGATTCTATAAACACCCCCACTCCCACCCCACCCCAACACACAAAACACTGTACACTTACTACTGATACTGATAGTGTCGTTTCTGAATTTCATTTGCTGGAAGGCTCCTGATACATATTTTGCAAACGAGAAGACCGCGCATGTCCATGACGTCACAGTTCCCAATAAAATGATGCATCTGTACCGGAACGGAACCGTTAACTACAGTATGAGGTAAATATATATCAACCAAAAGTCTGTAACCGTTAACTATAGTATGAGGTAAATAGATATCAACCAAAAGTCTGTAACCGTTAACTATAGTATGAGGTAAATATATATCAACAAAAGTCTGTAACCGTTAACTATAGTATGAGGTAAATAGATATCAACCAAAAGTCTGTAACCGTTAACTATAGTATGAGGTAAATATATATCAACAAAAGTCTGTAACCGTTAACTACAGTATGAGGTAAATATATATCAACCAAAAGTCTGTAACCGTTAACTATAGTATGAGGTAAATAGATATCAACCAAAAGTCTGTAACCGTTAACTATAGTATGAGGTAAATAGATATCAACCAAAAGTCTGTCACCGTTAACTACAGTTTGAGGTAAATATATATCAACCAAAAGTCTGTAACCGTTAACTATAGTATGAGGTAAATATATATCAACCAAAAGTCTGTAACCGTTAACTATAGTATGAGGTAAATATATATCAACCAAAAGTCTGTAACCGTTAACTATAGTATGAGGTAAATATATATCAACCAAAAGTCTGTCACCGTTAACTACAGTTTGAGGTAAATAGATATCAACCAAAAGTCTGTAACCGTTAACTATAGTATGAGGTAAATATATATCAACAAAAGTCTGTCACCGTTAACTACAGTTTGAGGTAAATATATATCAACCAAAAGTCTGTTATCTGTGGACTGTTCTCATTCATTTATTTTTGTTTTCTCGTTGTTGTAAAATTGTTGTTTTTATTCATCAAACTAGGTAAGACCATGGGGTTCCTTTGAATGGACTCTATAATTGGGTGTTTTCGACGGCATATCTATTTATCAAAGGAGCGGGACTTTGTCAAATGCAGACGTTCGTCTATGCAGAAAATATAATGAAGCACGTCGATGCTTTTGTTTCTTGACGATGACGAATGAGTGCTTTTCCAAAGTTTACCACTGTAGCAACCCTAAATGTAACACACCGGCAAATGTAACATTTGTAACAAAATTTCGGAAAATGTAACAATTTTCCGCTAAATGTTACAAAATCAGTTTTCGCTAAAAGTTACAAACATGTGCCATATGTAACACAAGTTTAGGTTCCGCTAAAAGTTACAACCACTTTCACTAAATGATACAACTAATTAAATATCACCTGGTATGTTCTTCTTGGTATGTCGTTTAAGAAAACTCGAATCATTTTTAACACAACCTATGGTGGCATGTGGATGCAATGCACTTAATTTAAGTTGACCTAAATTATCTTGACTTTATGGTCATTTTATTGCGACTTTTCGTGATAATTTCTCTTTTAAGGCGACATAATTTCACGAATATAAAAATAAAAAGCACGATAAAATATCTCAACAATTAATAAAAAGTCGCGACAATGCTTCAACGTGCCATTCAAATAACGACTTAAGATATCTAAAAATAGAATTTTGCGGAAGACCTTTGACTGACGAGTTTATTTGTTGGCCCCCTGCTATATGTATGGTAAAAAAAAAAGTATGGTACTACCTGGTCCCCAGAATAACTTTTTCAGTATTTTATAGATTTGCAATACCATATATCACTGGAAAGCTCAGAATATGCATGCACTGTATAACATAAATAAAGATATTTAAATTTGGATGTGAAATAAGCGATTTAATAAATGCAAAACACAAAACCATCAGAATCACAAAATTGCCTTATTCTGATCGCTACGTGGTCCTCACGTAAATGACATAAACTATCCGCATAACCAAAATTCTATTATTAGATATCTTAAGTCGTTATTTGAATGGCACGGTGAAGCATTATCGCGACTTTTTATTAATTGTTGAGATATTTTATCGTGTTTTTTATTTTTATATTCGTGAAATTATGTCGGCTTCAAAGAGAAATTATCACGAAAAGTCGCAATAAAATGACCATAAAGTCACGATAATTTATGTCAACTTAAATTAGGTGCGTGGCAGCCACATGCCACCATACTATCAGTCGGTTTATACGGCAATAACGTGTGTATATCTACTTTCCATCATACTACATTTCTTTGATCAGATAACGTGTGTTTTAATTTGTTTCTGAATGATTTTAACCTCAACACCAAATGTTAAAGCCAAAATTCATATTTTGTCTGGTTTGGTTTGTAGATGTTAACATTTATCAAAGCGAGTGTTTGTTGTAGGTTGGCGCTAGTTTTTTGATGTAGAGGTGCTGGTTTGTCACTTGAAAGTCTCGTGCATGTGTAAATGTAAAACACAGACATGCAGTGTACAGTATCATCGAGAAAAAGTTTGTAAAATCACGATTATTTGCCAAACATGAGTTTCTACATCTACAAACCATCATATGTCTGTCTACAAACTAGCGTGTTGATATCTACAAACTCAAATTCGATTCGCACTTTACCTACAGTTAATGCAATGTCTACCTCCAGTGCTGTTAGACGTCTGTTTACTGTTTATTGCTACGGCTGCTGCTGCTGCTGCTGCTGCTTCCGCTGCTGCTGTAGATGAGGTTGTTGACGATAGTGTTGATGATGTTAATGATGTTGTTGTTGTTAAGGCAACAGTTTCGCTCAAGGACAACACTTTATATCAAAACACACTCTTTATATGAGTGTTATAGTATAACAGAATTCTGTTTCTAGATATGTTCACCTCTCTGAGTGGGATATAGTAATAACGTCCGTCTGTTCGTCCGTGCGCTTGTGCGAAAACCTAACGCAGACCCTTTTCTATCACTGTAACTGTTTCTGTTGTTTATATTTCTTTATCAAACGTTGAATATGTTAAAGGGACAAACGGCAATCTTGAATTTTGAATCAAGAAATAAATTCACATCTTGATTGATTAATCTCGTATCATTTTGTCTTGAAAACTACTTGCATATATTTAAATACCATGCTGAATTTTCAGTGTTCCTTCATTATTGATATACTATATGTATATCCTCATGGAAATTTGAAAATAAACTATATTATAATAAACGGTTAGTAATATGCAAAAACAATTATCTTTTAGCTATTCTTATAATTAATATTAATAATTGAACAACTGCATGTTATGGGGACGCCGTGAGTTTTATTTAAAAAATCAAGATTGCCGTGTGTCTCTTTAAGTAATTGACAAGTACCAATATCCAAATGTAAAGGTTACTTGCAATGTCACAGTATGGCTTCAAAGGTCAAATTGTAACAGGAAACTGAAGGAAAAAACTTAACACCATTTGTTATAACTTTTTCATATTTACACATTGTTCATTGACAACAATCAATTTCTATAGAGCACGATCACATTCAAGGTCACAGTAGTCAAGTGTTGCAGAAAACTAAACGCAGAAACTTAACCTAACCAGATTTACACACAGATGGGATATAACACGTCTTGTTTGCCGTATTCATTCATTCTCTTCGATCTCTATATTAGATAACTTGATGATAAGAGACATCGGCCACTCTTCTTCGGCGGTTAATAATATGTCTGGTTAAAAAAAATATAAAGAGTCTATATCTCTTAAACCGTCAAAGGTATTGCTTTGACACTTGGTACAAACATTTATTTGGGTACGGCCTTACCTTCCTAATAATCCAAGCCCTACCCACAGTTGTCGTTCCTTGCATACACATACACCTCTGTCAACGTCTCATCAAATACCAAGACTCTCGGCAAACGATGAAAAACGATGGAAATGCACAATTTCTTGATGACACTAATATTTTTCTGAATTAAGTTAAATATACAGTAAATTATGCTCAGAATTATATTGCGGTAGAATAAAGGCTTGTACTTTGGCAAATCACTCCGCCGTAAAAAAATATTCAAAATAGACACCACCAAATCGTTCCCTTATGATTACAGTAGAGCGGTTTGCTTACCAGCACTTTCTAATATCACATAGCTCTTAACAACCTACCTTAAATTAAATTACTAACTTAAAATATATATCAAAATGTAGAAAATAAGTCGTGTTTCTTTCTATTGTTTACATGTCATTCAGCAGCCGATAGTTGTGGTGTCACGGTCTTGAAATTCTGATCGCCATTTTGATATTTTAGCTATGGTTATGTGACAAATTATCATGCGATCGCAGAAGTTGACAGAGGTCAATGTAGTGGCCTCTGGGACAGATTGTGAATAATCCTCATTCCACCATTAATCTTGAACTTCAGTTTAAAGACAAACTAACTTAGGCAATGTTACAGGGTTAACGTTTTTGGTTAAAGCTTTTTGGAAGGTGTATATCTCCAATACCGTCAAATGTGTTTCTTTTAAATAGGTATGAATATTTACTGTGGAAAGTCTTTAATCTCTGACTAAGCCCCGCCCCACCATTGACCTTGACGATTACTTTTGCATTACTTAGTCCCTATATAACACAATATATTCATTGCTAAGAAACAAGCTAATAGGCAAGCTACATGTATATATAGGCGAGACGCCATCTTGTGAGGACCTAGTATGACATATATACTCTAATTTCAGATTATCTCTCAAATTAGCCTGCCCCATGAGACTGGAAAAGTACCCTCTAGATCATCAGAAGTGTCCTGTAATGGTAGAAAGTTGTAAGTAGTTTCGTTATACCCTGACAGCTTTTCCGGTACATAGCTTGACGGTTCAGCTATGCATTGCAGATGGTGCATCTATGTGATAACGTCCGTGCTGTAGACTTCTCATACATGTGATAATGTCCGTGTTGTAGACTTTAAACAGTCACATTTATCAACTAATGTCAGATATATATTTTTTGTTTTCTTTCAAAAATAGAAAACGGTGTTGCCCCAACAAAATTTTTTTTTTTGTTTGGTTTGGTTTTTACGTCATTTTTCAGCATATTTTAGGCTAAGTACGACGGTTGATTTGTTGTGGTGGAGGAAGACCACCAACTTATTCCTGGGTAGAACCAGTACTGTATACCTCCCGCCATCCATAATAATCGACAGCGGGAGGTACTGGTAAAACCAGTACTGTATACCTCCCGCCATCCATAATAATCGACAGCGGGAGGTACTGGTTCTACCCTGGAATAATCGACAGCGGGAGGTACTGGTAAAACCAGTACTGTATACCTCCCGCCATCCATAATAATCCACAGCGGGAGGTACTGGTTCTACCCAGGAATAATCGACAGCGGGAGGTACTGGTTATGCCCAGGAATAAGTGAGTGGTCGACCTCCATCACAAAAACACAGGTAAGCATATGCAAAACAAGATGCCGTTAAACAAAGGTAAAGCTCTGAACAACAGCTTACATGGTATAACCAAACACCAAAAATCGTGCCAAACCGTACTAAGTAGATAACAATGTGTTAGTAAACATTTATTTGCAATGTCCAATAATCAACGTTTCAAAATACTGAACTGGATTTGATAATATTAAAATGCGCGTCAACTCAAACAAGTTTGCTTGATCGGTTTGTAACGCAGGCAGAGGTCATTTTGAGGTAGTTTAGTTTATCCAGTCTTATCCAAACTTGGTCAAATTGTACATGACCACACTGTTTCAGCCAGGTTCCATAATCGACCCCATCGCCTCAGTAATTCCAGAGTTATGCCCCTTGTAATAGTAACAATTCACGAAATTAATGTCCGAAAGACAATTTCCTTATTAATATGTGAAGCAATAGCGAGGGCATCCGTGTACTATTGACACATTTCTAGTTTTCTTTCTAAATGTTCGTTCTTTTAAACAGATGGATACACAACCGACAATATTATATTTAAATGGGCAGACCTGGAACCGTTCAAGATCAAGAGTGATATCGAAATGCCTCAGTTTGAGCCTAAAAGCGAGGTAGTTATGGATAGATGTAATGAAGGCGACGATGAAAGTAAGTCCGTGCAGTCCGTGTAGCTCGTGTATTGTGTGTTGTTTGTAAAGCATTTTAGTGCACAATCTCATTAAAAATCAGACCATTTATCACGCTACGATACTCTGCACTACCGTGACAAGTGGAGAGTATCAAAGTGAAATTATTCCATCGACTTTGGAAAAAAAATTCAAAGATGGTCGACCAATAGTCCCTACATGCATAGTCAAATTGTAAGGTAGATTCTGATTGGATGAAATTACCCAAATCATAACAAATCTTCATAAAACATCAACATATCATATGCCCATCATAAAACTTGTTCATTTAGGATATTTTGATTGAAATTTGCATGTTATTGATAAAATTGTACTGAGGGTATATGTGTAGCATGTACAATTTATATAGCGGTATATGAACATGAAAACAAGTATGCTTCCTAGTTAATTAAGGGGACATTATATCATGAACAATGGAGATGAAAATAGAAATGGTTTATATTCAGCAATTACATGATTGCACTTCTTGTGATTTATCTGAAGTATAAAGTCAGAATATGCTTATTGTTAACCTTAACGGAGATGATAGAGACTTTGCGTCAAGTATCTGTGTATAATATTACCGTCAGATTTGCATTAAATCCCCCGAAGTACCCCGCCAAAAGGCACGCTGACTTTTTAACTCTTGTGTTTACATAAACATTACCAACCATTTGGATCTGCATACAGGTAGTTGTGCTTAGCGTCGGCGCAGCGTGTAGAGGATACAGCATAATCAGTGCACACATAGTGTTTAATTTTAACTTTTAATTCAGTTTAATTTTATTCAGTTTATTTGTTAGCGTAAGTTGTAACGCTTCGGAGGAGTGCTTCGTCAACTGTTTCAGTTTAAGTGTTACTATTTACGCATATTCTGCCTTCCACCAAATGTATCCATTTTAAGGTCATAATCAGATTTAATTGTGTGTATGACATATTTAGGGGAAATGCATTTGCTTCATTTACTTCATTTGTAAAGGCTTTTCTTGAAGTATGTTTTGTTTTGCTTCCGAGAGAAAGCAAAGTCATGGCAGGAGAGATTACGATTTTTGATAACTAGTAGTTCTATGCAGTATGTTCTTTTACCGTTTATGAAATATTAGTTATTTCACTTACAGCTGGAAGTTTTGCCTGCTTGTTGGCATATGTGCATTTGAAGCGGAAGGTTGGATATTTCGCGGTGCAGGTAGTCATACCCAGTATCCTGATTGTTGTACTGTCCTGGGTCTCCTTCTGGGTGGACCATGAAGCCGTGCCGGCTCGAATCTCACTCGGGGTCCTAACCGTTCTAACAATGACGACACAGAGTTCCGGTGCACGACAGTCGCTTCCGCAGGTCTCTTATATAAAGATAAGACATATATAGTAAATTAGTCTGGATCATCTTCGACGCGTGGTTGTAAATACAAACGATTTTTTCTTCTATTTTCATTGTCAACATTGGGTATAATTGGCTGTTAAGATATGTACTATTCCTATATACATGTAGATGTATTTTCTTATACATTATTTTTGTTGTTCGGAAGAAAAACAATCGATCATGTAATGCATAAATGTGAAACAATGTCTTCCTGCCATAATCTGTAGAACTGATGGCTTTATTTTCTAACGCAATTCAACAGAATGAATTCAATGTAACTCCTATGGAACCCTTTTTGTTCATATTCAACGAAAATTGAAGAAAAAAAAGTTCTAAAATTGGCCGAATGGAAAACATTTCTTCTAGATCGTAAGATTTTCTTCCAGAATGTAAGATCAATTCACATTGCTTAACATCCCACACAAATCCCAGTTCGGTAACATGGTTTGCTTCCCTTTAATAGGAAATACAGCGTTGTCATATTTTCCACTTCCTGTGAGCTTGTAAAGACATATTTCCCAACGCTAACTGGTTATTGAAAAAGCATGGAAAGCTTGCTTATTCACTGCTGACATGCTACATGACCGAGCAATGCATGTCTAATAGTGATTTACAGTAAGGGTTCATACTATTGGGTATGCAAGTTATTACCCTTGGACAAGCAGAGTTGTAACAACAATTCCGTATATTTACATTGAAACTGGAAGGAAAATAGGACGTTTTGTTGAGTACTGAGCACTGAGGCGACACAGATGAAATATACACACTGAGGCGGCACTGGTGAAATAAATATACTGAGGCGACACTGGTGAAATATAAACAATGGGGCGACATTGGTGAAATATACGCACTGAGGCGACACTAGTGAAATATACGCACTGATGCGACACTGGTGAAAAATACGCACTGAGATATACGCAATGAGGCGACACTGGTGAAATATACGCACTGAGGCGACACTAGTGAAATATACGCATTGAGACAACACTGGTGAAATATACCCACTGAGGCGACACTGGTGAAATATATCCACTGAGGCGACACTGGTGAAATATACCCGCTGAGGCGACACCGGTGAAATATACCCACTGAGGTGACACCGGTGAAATATGTAGGTGACACCGGTTAAATAAACCCACTGAGGCGACACTGGTGAAATATACACACTGAGGCGACACTGGTGAAATATACCCACTGAGGCGACACTGGTGAAATATATGCAGTGAAATGTTTTAATAATAAATACGATATTGGAGTTATCCGTTTTTTAATCTTTAAAGACATCCCACCAGCCTAATCCATCCTACAGAAATAGTGGGGGCATAATTATGATTGTTTTTTTCATGCATTGTGAGAAGTACGAGTATTTCATGCAAAATTGGAGATTGGTATGTACCGTTATATTATGAGGCCCCGACAAACAATTTTAAATCCGATTTAATTATTTCTAAATTGTATGTGTAACAGTACCAACATGATTTAATTTCAATATTTTTAGTTTTGAATTTGCAGATTTTACCTTTTTAATCTGTCATATTTTAATGTTTCTATTCGAAACAGTAAAATGAACATTTATCAATTGTAAAGAAACATTGCACATTGTAGTTTTATATAAAATTATGTCAGGGCCTCAATAAATATTTTCCACAGTAGAGGATTAAAAAGTTTGTGATCGTCTCTAGCTGTAAAGTGTCCGTGATCTTTTGATTCTGGTGAGATGTCTTTAAGGACATATTTTCCAACGCTGAAAAGTCATGGAAAGCTTGCTTATTTACTGTTAACATGCTACATGATAGATTAGCTCATGTATATAAACTGACGCCCGAGTAAAGTTTCATATTTGAGATACATTGGTAAATTGAACAGTATCTACATGCTCTAGGGGATAGAAGTATAAAATACACGTACTTCAAACATTACTTTTATGAAGAAAAAAATGAAAATTAATAAGTTAGCTGTACTTAATATAACTTTGTTTATAATTCATTGTTTTAAGGGAGGAAAACCACACCAAAACACAACTAATAAAACACCCGTTTTTATGTTTTGTTATGTTGGTTTCACACAAAAGCTGTATTGGGAGGAACTCGTCGACTTAAACAAAATTGAATACCACCATTTTCTCATTCAATTGTATGTCGAACAGTGATTCACAGTTACCTGTACAAATGTTCTCCTCCCCCAAATACAATAGGCTGGAAATAGGTCCTTAAACAATGGTTTTATGTTATTTGAAGATACTTTGATAATTTAAGTCAGAAGATTTCTTCCAGTGTTTCTTCTTTGTTTTTGTGGAAAAACGACAATACGACAAGTCAAAACAGATAGGAGTGTCGTTAGTCTGTTTCACTGCCCATATCCGGTTTTTTAAACTCAAACTATTTAAGCAGACGGATAGCAGTCTTATGTGTGTCGTTTCCGGGTCAAAAACGCGAATACTCGAAATCTTGGGTAAATTCATATTGAATGTTATATCATTTTTTACAATATTCAGGCGTATGATGTATGGATGTCAACATGCCTGCTCTTCGTGTTTGCTGCGCTAATTGAATATTCCTACATAAACGTTCTTGCTAGGAGACATACCAAGATGGTAAGAAACGAAACATTTGAACTAACACCGGTATGCATCTGTTATATATCCATCATTGAGACTTCTGAATTTTTTTTAGCTAAAACTGAAAGATTTTTTCAAAATTGGATGATAAACAAAAAAGATAAGACCTTTTAAGGTTGATTTAAAACGATATTGGAGCGCCATTTTGGGAACAATGACGTCATAGTTCAAAATTACCATATATGGAATATTGATAAATATCATTTAGTGCAAATACAATTTCTGCAAATGAATGCAGAATCTTTTACTGTTCATATAAAGCATTATTGCCATTAATTATATATATTTGTCATATAGTTGCTGTCATTTGTTTCGCTATAAGTCAATAAATATTCATATTTATAAATATTCCATATATGGTCATTAAGAGTTGTGATGTCATTGCTCGCAAAATGGCTGCTTCCATTTCCGTTTCAACAAACCTTCAAATGATCATATCTTCTTTGTTTATCATCCGATGTCGATAATTCTTTCATCCTTTCTCAAGTTTTCAGAACTCTCAATAATAAAGATTTGGCTGTGTCGCTACATTCTAATGGCTAATGACGCCTTTATAATGGCATTGCATGTACACACAAAACTATTGGACATATATAGAAACACTAGAATGGAGTTCCATGGAACATTTGTGTCGCATGCCATATGCTTATTTCAGCAAAAACAATCTAAAATAGTTTAAAGTTTGAAGACAGGGGCTGCAGTCCTTTGTGCATTCATGAATTATTGGGCAGATATATTTTTAATTGTTAGATTTTTATGAAAAGGGGCATAACTGTGCATCGAGTAATTGATCAAGAAGAACTGTATACAGGGTCATGACCAAAAGTCAATATGTGTTAGGTTAGATTGTTGGTCAAAGTTTTATAAAAGGGGCATAACTCAAACAAAATGAAGTTCACAGTTATTTTGTACATGTCAATGACATTGAATAACTGCAAAAGAACAACAATAAACGGAATTACTTGAACATTTCTACACTTCAAAATATATATTTTACAATATTAGGAATTTTCTGTAAATAATAAAGTGCAATAACTCCTGTAATTATTATCACATTTATTTGCCCTTGTATTCTACACATGATTATAAAATCTTGAGCTTGCACACCTAGTTCGGTCAGGTTAGCTGGCATAGTTTTAGAGGATTAGGTCAAACACAATTTTACAATATTAAGACTTGGCGTAAAACTGTTAAGGGCAATAACTCCTGTAATTTGTATCCAAACAAGTTCTGATCTTGCTTCATACACATAATTATTTGCTAGTGATGTTGTATATCAAATTATGTGTATACGGTTTTTGAGGAATATGTGACACAAGTTTGCGACACACGGACGGAACACTTTACCTTAACATAATTATAAAGGGCAAGAACTCCTGTAATTTACGGTACTCGTTCTATCTGCCCTTACATCCTACAAACCATTTCTTGGTAGTATTCTTGCACATATAGTTTAGTATGGTTAGCTGATATAGTAATTGAGTAGTAGACAACACAAAGTTTAGCAATGTTAAGACTTGACTTAGAATTATAAATAGCAATACTAACTCCTGTAATTATTATCAGATTATCTGCCCTTGTTTTTTTACACATGATAACATGATAGTTCTCTTGCACACCAAGTTTGTTCAGGTAAGTTGGTATAAGTTTAGAGGAGTAGGCGACACACATTTTCACAATATTAAGACTTGACTTAAAACTAAAATGGGCAATAACTCCTGTAAATTGAGGACATATGACGATCAATGTGATCCGTAAGTGTATGTCATGCTATGCTGGCGATTCAATTAGCATTATCATCATCAACATAATTCCCTTTGATCTTCAATAATCACAACTGAAGAAACATAGAAATATAATATCACAGAATGAACTGATTCTGTTCAACAAGAATATCCTAATGATAATTGATGATATTATTCCAAGAATGAAACTATAGCAAGACATCTGATTCTGCAAAAACAGGAATACCCAAATATGAAACTATATTGCGATAATTGATGATGTTAATCCAAGAATGAAACTGAAGTAAGAGATTTCATGTCACCCTTCGACGCTTCGTTCATATTTTGCTTCATCTCATCTTTCATGTAATAGTTTATACCAACTTTCACTTCTTCTGCCATATCTTGCTTCATCTGTTCCTTCATATCTTCCTTTTACTCTTCCGTCATCTAATCTTTCATCTCCTCTTTCATCTCATTCTTCATCTCATCATTCTTCTCATTCGTCATATTATTCCTCATTTCTTCCTTTATATCATCTTTAATTTCATCTTGTATATCAACATTAATCTCTTCCGTCATCTCTTCCGTCGTCATGTCTTCCTTCATATCTTCCGCCATATATTTCTTCATCTCTTCCTTCATCGCTTCCTTCATCTATTTCGTCATCTCTTCAGTCATATCTTCCGTCATTCATCTCTTCCTCATGCCTTCCGTCACCTCTTTCTTCATCCTTTTCTTCAACTCTTTCGTCATATCTTCCGTCATATCTTCCTTCATCTCTTCCTTCATCTCTTCCTTCATCTCTTCCTTCATCTCTTCTTCCATATCTTCCGTCATATATTCCGTCATATCTTCCTCCATATCTTCAATCTTCGGTTGTCTCTTCCTCCATACATTCCTTCATTTCTTCCTCCATATCTTCCTTCATCTCTTCCTTCATCTCTTCCTTCATCTCTTCTTCCATATCTTCCGTCATATATTCCGTCATATCTTCCTCCATATCTTCCTTCAGCTCTTCCTTCATCTCTTCCGTTATCTCTTCCTCCTTCTCTTCCTTCATATCTTCCACCATATCTTCCGTTATCTCTTCCTCCATATCTTCCTTCATCTCTTCCTTCATCTCTTCCTTCATCTCTTCCGTCATCTCTTCCTCCATATCTTCCGTTATCTCTTCCTCCATATCTTTCATCATCTTTTCCTCAATATCTTCCTTCCTATGTTCCTCCATCTCTTCCTTCATATCTTCCTCCATATCTTCCGTTATCTCTTCCTCCATATCTTCCTTCATCTCTTCCTCCATATCTTCCATCATCTCTTCCGTTATTTTATCCTCCATCTCTTCCTTCATGTCTTCCTCCATATCTTCCGTCATATCTTCCTCAATATCTTCCTTCAGCTCTTCCTTCATCTCTTCCGTTATCTCTTCCTCCATCTCTTCCTTCGTATCTTCCTCCATATCTTCCGTTATCTCTTCCTCCATATCTTCCTTCATCTCTTCTTTCATATTTTCCGTCACCTCTTCCGTCATCTCTTCCTCCATATCTTCCTTCATCTCTTCCTTCATATCTTCCATCATCTCTTCCGTCATCCCTTCCGTCATATCTTTCTCCATATCTTCCTTCAGCTCTTCCGTCATCTCTTCCTCCATATCTTCCTTCATCTCTTCCTTCATATCTTCCGTCATACCTTTCCTAATATCTTCCTTCATATCTTCCGTCATATCTTCCGTAATCTCTTCCTTCATCTCTTCCTTCATATCTTCCGTCATATCTTTCTCCATATCTTCCTCCATATCTTCCTTCATCTCTTCCTTCATATTTTCCATCATCTCTTCCATCATCTCTTCCGTCATCTCTTCCTCCATATCTTCCTTCAACTCTTCCTTCATCTCTTCCATCATCTCTTCCATCATCTCTTCCTCCATATCTTCCTTCATATCTTCCTCCATAACTTCCGTCATCTCTTCCTTCATATCTTCCATCATCTCTTCCATCATCTCTTCGTCCATATCTTCCTTCATCTCTTTCTTCATATCTTTCATCATCTCTTCTGTAATTTCTTCCTCCATATCTTCCTTCATATATTCCTTCATATATTCCATCATCTCTACCGTTATCTCTTCCTCCATATCATCCATCACCTCTTCCTTCATATCTTCCTTCATATCTTCCTCCATATATTCCTTCATCTCTTCCTTCATATCTTCCGTCATATCTTTCTACATATCTTCCTTCAGCTCTTCCTTCATCTCTTCCATCATCTCTACCATCATCTCTTCCGTCATCTCTGTCTCCATATCTTTCTTTAGCTCTTCCTATATCGCTTCCTTCATCTCTTCCATCATCTCTTCCTCCATATCTTCCTTCATATCTTCCTCCATATCTTCCTTCAGCTCTTCCTTCATCTCTTCCATCATCTCTTCCGTCATCTCTTCCTCCATATCTTCCTTCATCTCTTCCTTCATATCTTCCGTCATATCTTTCTCCATATCTTCATCCATATCTTCCTTCATCTCTTCCTTCATATCTTCCATCATCTCTTCCATCATCTCTTCCGTCATCTCTTCCAACATTTCTTCCTTCAACTCTTCCTTCATATCTTCCATCATCTCTTCCATCACCTCTTCTTCCATATCTTCCTTCATATCTTCCTCCATCTCTTCCGTCATCTCTTCCTCCATATCTTACTTCATCTCTTCCTTCATATCTTCCGTCATATCTTTCTCCATATCTTCCTTCAGCTCTTCATTCATCTCTTCCATCATCTCTTCCGTCATCTCTTCCTCCATACCTTCCTTCATCTCTTCCTTCATATCTTCTGTCATATCTTTCTATATATCTTCCTTCATATCTTCCTTCATCTCTTCCTTCATATCTTCCGTCATATCTTTCTCCATATCTTCCTTCATATCTTCCGTCATCTCTTCCTTCATCCCTTCCATCATCTTCTCCGTCATTTCTTCCTCCATATCTTCCTTCATCTCTTCCTTCATATATTCCGTCATCTCTTCCATAATCTCTTCCGTCATCTCTTCCTCCATATCTTCCTTCAGCTCTTCCTTCATCTCTTCCTTCATCTCTTCATTTATCTCTTCCTCCATATCTTCCTCTATATCTTCCTCCATATCTTCCGTTATCACTTCCTCCATATCTTCCTTCATCTCTTCCTTCATATCTTCCTTCATATATTCCATCATCTCTTCCGTTATCTCTTCCTCCATATCTTCCATCATCTCTGCCTCCATATCTTCCTTCATATCTTCCTTCATCTCTTCCTTCATATCTTCCATCATCTCTTCTGTTATCTCTTCCTCCATATCTTCCATCATCCCTTCCTCCATATCTTCCTTCATATCTTCCTTCATATCTTCCTTCATATCTTCCGTTATCTCTTCCTCCATATCTTCCTTTATCTCTTCCTTCATATCTTCCGTCATATCTTCCTCCATATCTTCCTTCAGTTCTTCCTTCATCTCTTCCATCATCTTTTCCGTCATATCTTCCTCCATATCTTCCTTCAAATCTTCCTCCATATCTTCCGTTATCTCTTTCTCCATATCTTCCTTCATATCTTCCTCCATATCTTCCGTTATCTCTTCCTCCTTATCTTCTGTTATCTCGTCCTCCATATCTTCCTTCATCTCTTCCTTCATGTATTCTCTCATCTCTTCCTCCATATCTTCCTTCATCTCTTCCTTCATATCTTCCTCCATATCTTCCTTCATATTTTCCTCCATATCTTCCGTTATCTCTTCCTCCATATCTTCCTTCATATCTTCCTCCATATCTTCCGTCATATCTTCCATTATCTCTTCCTTCATATCTTCCTCCATATCTTCCGTTATCTCTTCCTCCATATCTTCCTTCATCTCTTCCTTCATATCTTCCGTCATATCTTTCTCCATATCTTCCTTCAGCTCTTTCTTCATCACTTCCATCATCTCTTCAATTAGCTCTTCCGTTATTTCTTCCTCCATATTTTCCTTCATATCATCCTTCATATCTTCCTCCATATCTTCCGTTATCTCTTCCTCCATATCTTCCGTTATCTCTTCCTCCATATTTTCCTTCATATCTTTCTCCATATCGTCCTTCATATCTTCCTCCATATCTTCATCTCTCTCTTCACATCTTCCTTCCGCTCTTCCTTCATCTCTTCCATCATCTCTTCCGTCATATCTTCCTCCATATCTTCCTTTATTTCTTCCTCCGTATCTTCCTTCATATCTTCCTCCATATCTTCCGTTATCTCTTCCTCCATATCTTCCGTTATCTCTTCCTCCATGTTTTCCTTCATCTCTTCCTTCATGTATTCTGTCATCTCTTCCTTCATCTCATCTTTAATATCAACTGGCATCTCATTATTTATCTCTTCCAACTAGTTCATCATCAAATTATATTATAATTGATGTAGTTATCTTTGTTTCTCAGGTTGCAGACGCCAAGTTGGACAAGAAGGAACAGAAGGGCGACCATCGGGCTGCCAGAAGAATTGACAAGATATCCCGAATAACCTTTCCAGTGGCTTTCGTCATCTTTAATGTCGTCTACTGGACAACCTACATATTGATGCCGATTTCGGAGTGAAGCAATACATCAGCTCATATTAACATTTTGTTTGATATGTTCACTATAATTGTGGTAATATTTTCTTCCTCTAACGCTACACGTTACTTAATATATGTTGGTTGATAATACGTATGCTAGCAAATAAAACAACAGTTAAATAAACAGCAATAGACTTAAAATGCAGAAAATATATTCTCTCTATATATATATAGAATAATCGACAATCTCAGTGTGATACGAAAAATATGTCACGAGAACACGTTATACTTCGGTTAATCCCCCCAACCACCATCCCCACCCCCACCCCACGCAAGGTGCCCTCGCATATGAATACTTGCGGCAGATTTTGAAATGAGCCGTTAACATTTGCTAGTTGAAAGAAATAGCAATCTACAGTACCATTAAATACAAAAATGGTAAAAAAAGTAGTTCCGGCAAAGTGATATTGACACCAGTGACGATATAGAAAAATGATATTGTCGCTGGTGTGACGATATCATTTTTGTCTGTTACCAAAAATATGTCACTGAGAAATCCTTATAAACCACTGATAGGTATATAATAAAAGCAACATAGTTACAGGTAAGTATGACGCATACTCTTGCTATAAAAGAACGACACATGTCATGTGTGATGGTGTGTATTTTAAATGTTGATGTTCTGCTAGTATAAATGACGCTAAAATAGTAATGTTCTTATTACATTTGAAAACTAGTGATACAAATGAAAAATACGTATGTATATATCGGTCATTTTAATACTCATATTTTTACAATTCATTTATTCATATTCTCGGTTTCTCGCAGGCACGAATGGCTCGGCCGAGCATCTCCATTATTTGTTTTCTAAATCTCCACTTATAAACTAGATAGTAAAAGGCAATGACGTACTTTTCTCTCTGTCTCAGATCCTATAGATGTCATTGATGCTTATGTAGAATGTGGATAAGAAATATGCCATTTATTAAGGAGTATGTCCCCTTTTGTGTAATCCCTTTGAGATTGCAATAGAAAATGATAAAATTAGAACTCAAATAATCTTGGATATTTTTACATGAAACTTCCATTTTAATATCTTTACTCATTCATCTAGGCAGTGCTACCCTTAAATTATAAATAAATACTTGATAATATGTGTGTTGGTCAATACACACATGACCTTGAGTATGACATAAGCTGAGTAAGGATCAATACACATTGATTTATTAGTATCAATATTGCATTGATAATTCAAGTATAGCACTGTCTAGATACTGTCTAGATACAAGTGTAAACATAGTAAACTGCAAGTTACATGTAAAGATATTCAGGATTATTTGAGTTATAATTGTTTTATTACTTTTATTAATTGAATTGAATTTCAATGGGATTCAACAAAAGGAGACACAATCCACACATGTTGTCGACAATGGAGAAAAACGTGAATCTTCATTGAAAGAAATGAAGATATGTGCCACAAGTACAGTCGTTTAAAAATAAACCAGTGAACGACTCAAATGAGCTCTTGACCCTTAACTCGCTAAGCACGACTATAATAGCCTTGCGTCCATTGTAAACCCAGAATACCATGTGAGTAACTCGCAGGCTTATCAGGGTTTACAATGTCCGGCTGCTGTCATTTCTCCAAAAACACCCATTTGTCACATAAATGGAATGGTCTTAATTCAAAGAACAGTCCATTATATATATGCAGCAAGTAAAGGGTTAAACTGAAGCACTGATCTGGTTCCTTCTTCGTTCATCAACATATATCATCATGAGGGTAACAAGCAAGCAATAGTTTGGTTTTTTTTAATATGATTATGGTTGTCTTTATCGTGAAACTTTATTTGAATAAATAAACATGTATGTATATTTTGTATGTATATTATATTTTAGTGACAAGTTTAGAAAATATTACATATATAAGACATATAGGTAACATAAAATGTACATATATAAAGCATATAGGCAACAATGAGCAAAATTGGATTGCACCCAGCCTAACTTGGCTTACTAAGTCACCATCTTATAATTGCAGTACATAAATAAAGCAATATTTAAATTGATATATTAAAGAAGACAAGGTGCATGCGTATTTATATAAATATGATAATATGATCATCTTGTCATACCCGGAGTTTTGTGAACTCGGTGAGATACATATATAAATAATGTGAAAACAAAAACAATGAAGTAATTTAAAATGAAAAATATAGAGTGCTTATATAATGTGAATATTAGTACAAATATAATGCTTGTAGGATGGTCACAGACAATTCGCTTTGTTCAGACAAAGGTGTAAATCGTTTAATTGAAAATAAGACCTGTCAGAATAACTGTCAGAATAACAGTGAGAATAACAGTTAGAATGACTGAAATAGAGCTGAAATGGACATGCTACAAAACAAATAGAGTATGGTTTTATCTCGTTGTTTAATTTAAACACCTCGATGGGCTACGCCCATCTAGATGTTTAAATGAACCAACTCAATGAAATCATACTCTATCTATAACTTATTAATCCACTACGGATTTTAATAGTTATTAATAGATGCAATTCAATTGCTGACTGCATTAACTTAGTCTGTCTACCACAGACTTTAAATAAACAATGACATAGATACCCGTTGTTGAGTGAAGACAAGTTTTAACCCAGTTTTAACCGACAGTCTATCTCTGTAGCATGATTTTCTTTTAAGAAAAGAGATCCAGGTTCGAGTCTGGCAGAGACCTGGCACATTTACTGAGCTATAAATACAAACATTTGCTAAATTCAATTATAGTGTTACTCGTTTCATGTGTTCATTGCACTTATATTAAGTAATATTTGAACAGCAACCTCAGAGGAAATGGGATAAAAATATGTTTATATTAAACATGTTACATATTGTGATGAAGCAGGAGAATCGAACCCAGGTGGAAGGAGATGCCAAGGATCGGTCGACATGCATCAGTCTCTATAGATGTTATGATTTTCGAGAAGTTTACATATCCATATACTGTTCCAACTACATTTTCCATAATTTCTTTCGCGACAGTTATACTGTTTATAGTTTATTATCTTAAGTCATATCCTACAGGTTTTCTTGGGCACTTAAGCCTTTGAGTTTATGCTTTTAGAGCTGAAATCCACGCCAAGAATGGAAGTTTATTATAATTATGAATATTTGAAATAAAATCTGAATTAAAATTAATTTTGGTAAGTTTTTGTACATTAGTTTGCACTGTTGGGACACATCTCTGAAGTGTAATAAAGCATGCTTTTCTTTGGAGAAAAGTGATCCAGCTTCCCGGTTGGGAACCTGGCACACTTACTTTAATATACAAACACTTTTGATAAAATTATTCATCATATAATTTTAGTGTAAATGAAAAATTTACTCATTTCATATTATTAAACATGTTCATTTTGACGAAGAATGAATGAATGAATGTGTGAGTGAGTGAGTGAGTGAGTGAGTGAGTGAGTGAATGAGTAAGTGAGTGAATGAGTGGGTGGGTGGGTGGGTGATTGAGTGAGTGAGAGTGTGTGTGTGTTTGTGTGTGTGAGTGTGTGAGTGAGTGAGTGAGTGAGTGAATGTGAATGAATGAATGTGAATGAATGCATGAATGTGAATGAGTGTGAATGAATGTGAATAAATGAATGAATGTGAATGAATGAATGAATGTGAATGAATGAATGTAAATGAATGAATGTGAATGAATGAAAAATTAATGAATGAATGTGAATGAATGTGAAAGAATGAATAAATGAATGAATGAATGAAGGTGAATTAATGAATGGATGATTGAATGTGAATGAATGATGAATTAATGAATGTGAATGAATGAATGCATGAATGAATGTGAAAGAATGAAAGAATGAATGAATGAAGGTGAATGAGTCAATGAATGTGAATGAATGAATGAATGTGAATAAATGAATGAATAAATGAATGAATGTGAATGAATGGATGAATGAATGTGAATGAATGGATGAATGAATGTGAATGAATGAATGTGAAAGAATGAATAAATGTGAATGAATGAACGTGAATGTGAATGTGAATGAATGAATGTGAATGTGAATGAATGAATGATAAATGTGAACGAATGGATGAATGAATGAATGAATGTGAATGAATGAATGATTGAATGAATGTGAATGAATGAATGAATGTGAATGAATGAATGTGAATGAATGAATGTGAATGAATAAATGAATGAATATGAATGAATGCATGAATGAATGTATGAAGGTGAATGAATGAATGATTGAATGAATGTGAATGAATGAATGAATGTGAATGAATAAATGAATGAATATGAATGAATGAATGAATAAATGAATAAATGAATGAATGAATGAATGAATGAATGAATAAAGGTGAATGAATGAATGTGAATGAATGTGAATGAATGAATGAATGAATTAATGAATGAATGAATGTGAATAAATTAATGTGAATGTGAATGAATGAATGAATGAATGAATGAATGATTGTGAACGAGTGAATGAATGAATGTGAGTGAATGAATGAATTAATTAATGTATGAATGAATGAATGAATAAATGAATGAATGAATGAATGAATTTTACCGTTAGCACAACATAAACATTATTAGAAATTAGGGATCGAGGTGAGATTTCCCGCCAGACATGCCTCTGTCAGGGAGCAACCCCACGTGGGTTGAGGTCTGTAGCTCTTAATCATAGGCCTGATCCACAGAGCTACCGAGGCCACTGATGAAGAAGAAAAACTATATATAACCCATGTGGAAGGAGACGCCATAGATTGGATGACATGCATCCCTGCCATTGCTATCGGTCACTATAAATTAAAGTTTGAAGCATACCCACGATGAAACCAAACATGCAATAACGACCAGTTTTCAAGACATTTACACATCCATAAAACATTGATGTGTTGTACTATAGTGACGCGAAATATCTAACACAAGAATAATCTTTAATATGTATTTATTAAACTACTATCTATCTATTTACTTTCACAATATACACAATTAGAAACCAGAGTAAAATTTTCAACTTTTAATAAATTTACTATCTTCAAAGTGCAGGCAGTCCTAACGTTCAAACGGTGTGCGAGTTAGAGGCTGGATATAAACCCGGTTTGCTTCTTTCAGCAGCCTGATTTTGCACTGATCGTAGTTCTTTCAGCAGCCTGATTTTGCACTGATCGTAGTTCTTTCAGCTGCCTGATTTTGCACTGATCGTAGTTCTTTCAGCAGCCTGATTTTGCACTGATCGTAGTTCTTTCAGCAGCCTGATTTTGCACTGATCGTAGTTCTTTCAGCAGCCTGATTTTGCACTGATCGTAGTTCTTTCAGCAGCCTGATTTTGCACTGATCGTAGTTCTTTCAGCAGCCTGATTTTTCACTGATCGTAGACCCAAGTTACGTTGATTATAGCAAAACTATTGGATAATATCAGATAGGATTTGGTAGGGGTGCAGGTAAATATTGGATAATATCAGATAGGATTTGGTAGGGGTGCAGGTAAATATTGGATAATATCAGATAGGATTTGGTAGGGGTGCAGGTAAATATAAATAGTACTCACCGATATTTTATATCCAATCAAAATCCTTCGATTTATAATTTTAAAAAAATATTTTGAGTTCCGATCGCATTTGAAGTTGTTCTAAAACGGATATGGGAGTAGCCATTTTGAGAACTATAACGTCATAGTTCCAAATTACCATATATGAAATATTGATAAATATCATTTAAATCACATAAAATCAATGCAAATAAATTCAAAATCCTTTATTGGTCATATACAGCATTATTACTATTAAGTTTTTTTTATACAGTTGCTGTTATTTTCCCCCTATAAATCAGTATATATATTCCAAATATGGTCATTTAGAACTATGATGTCATATAGCCTTCGAAAAGGCGGTTTCCACATCCGTTTTAACAAAACCTTCAATTGATCATATATTTTTGTTTATCATTCGATTTTCATAATTCGTTCACCCTATTCAAAGTTTTTTTCAGAATTCTCAATAATAAATATTGTTTGCTGTGTCGCTACATCCCCTTTAACACCAGTCACTCTTCTAGATCGCCTCCGGTCTCTTTAATCCACATCTGCACATGCGTGTTTTTTCGGCCTCGTGCTAGACTGTCTGTTGTGTAGTCAGATTCGGATAGAAATAATGAATATTGATGAACCCGTGCAAATATTGCAATTATTAAAGTTGTATTACAGATTGATAACATCTTTTTTGACATTATCTTGCCCGTGCCATACATTACAATAGTTTTATGACTGTTACCACGTGATATCGCTAAGGAGCGATACTCGAGTATGTTCAAATAACACGTGCATTGTTGAATTGCTGTTTGGTTGGTTCGTTTAATGGTGTTTTACGTCATTTTCAGTCCATTTTTAGGCTATATATGACGGTCTATTTTTTCCATGGTGGAGGCAGACCACCGACTTTTTCCTGGGTAGAACCAGTACTCTACGTAAATGTAAATAAAAACATGACATTTATTATAAATAAGCTTTATTTTCACTCAAGTTTCTTGTTGTAACTCGAGTTTAAATAAAGATTATTTAAACAAAATGTTATGTGTTTATACCTAAATGCACGGAAAACCAATACGGTGAGTACCCAAAAAAATATACAAGACAATAAATCACGTATATCAAAGTTGGTGCTACCGACGATCCAGAAAATTATAGGCCCCTTTCATTTTTTATCAGTTGTTTCAAAGAGTATTGAAAGACATGTCACAAAACACCTGTTTTCTTTATTTAAACAAATACAAATATATTGACTTCTTGTTGCTTGTATGTTGTATAACCACAGACAAATATAAGCAATGCACTCTAGTTATTCATCACATTTTAAAGCTCACATGTTTAATCATCTTAGAAATCATTGTGCATTGTTCTTTTAATATAAATTATTATAAAGTATCTAGACATGTTTTATGCCATATATAACATTGTTTCAACAGATGTGTGTACATTGTAAATACACTAAACCAAATTGCTAAGTACCTACCTAAGAATATGTCAATAATATCCCATTGTTTTGTGTATTTTGAGCTTGATTAGAGATACGGTTAAACTGCAAAAAAAACGAGTGTAAATCGTCTGCTCTGATTGCATGAACATATTTAAAAACTTTTAAGTCAATGTGTTTTCTTAGAAATAAGTTATAATTCTTATACAACTGGGTATATAGGATTTTATTAAGTACTTCGAATTAGTGAAGCTTTCGATGTTTCAAATTCTAAAATATGCCAGTTAAAATTATTTTGACATCAAGTTTGACTAGCATTACCACTACAAATGCGTTTGCAAAAGAAATTTTCGAAATATTTAATGTTAACGCTGAATTACAGTTATTTGAATTTCAAACAATATTCAATTTAAAGGGAGGTAATTTAAGATTATCCTTTCATTTTTTTATAGACGGTAAATCTGCGATAAATGGGTCATTTTTTTCTGTTTTTTTTTCTATTATTTCATACCAATTTTAAGAATTTTATTTCTTTAAGCGATCTTTGACTCATGTTATGTGTTTTATCAGCACATTTTATGTTTTTATGTAAAAGGAGGGTAACTCTCAAACGATGTAACAATTTAAACAAAAACTAAATGTTTTATTAACTATGGGTCAAAACAAAATACTCATATATCTATTCTAAAATATTTTTAAAATAAGAAAATTAGTTAAGATACAAAAGTTGATACTTAGAAATTTTGTTCAGTGTATATATGTTTTTGTTTGAGGACAATAATATTATGTTAGTCTGACTCTAAGCACAATATATCATCCTCTCGATAAATACATATTTTTATTATTGTTATTTATTATTATTAAACCCATATAAATCAACAACACCAGCTGTATAAACTCCAATAAACCCACTTAAATCAATAACACCAACGGTTATTTGTTGCTGTTGTTTTTGCATTAGTTGCGACTTTCCTTCATAACACGTGGTAACGGATTATTGCAAAACTGCGATACCTGTGGGAAGCAGACCAACACACGTTGTTGTTTTTTACCTGCAATACACATATGAAAGTATAAGTAATAGGTAATAGGTAAATATAGGTAAATATATGATCCGTCTGTTGAAGGATGTACCCACAAAAAATCGGGGTAAAGAGTACGGGGTCCTACCTATCATTCTAACCCAAGGAATCGTGGCTCTTTGGTACATATATACTATCTAACGTCTAGATAAAATATTATGTGGTATGATAAAATACAATATAACAAAACGCGGTTACCGGCTGGGATCGATCATTTGTTATATATGACTGGGACAACATTAAAAAAACTCACTATTCTTCCTCGTGTCTAAAAAAAAAATTCACTCTCCTCCTTGATGCACATAAAACTCACGCTTCCCGCCCATGTCCAAACAGTTCAGTCTTCTCACTGATGTCCACAAACCTCAGTTTTCTACATGATGTCCGCAAGCCTCACTTTTCTACACGATGTCCGCAAACCTCAATTTTTCTATACGATGTCCGCAAACCTCTATTTT